>JAQMYG010000003.1:8618874-8638610 GCA_030014215.1 Clariallabes teugelsi | reverse complement strand
TAAAAAAAAAAAAAACATTAAAAAAAAAAAAAAATATCTATATATATATATATATATATATATATATTTTTTTTTTAATATCCAGCTTGTTTGCAAGCGAATTTATCTTCTCTCTTCCCTGCCAGTATATTTTGTTAATATTTTGATGTTAATATGCAAGTATGTGCTAGTAGTTATTTTATTTTATTTATTTATTGGTGGCACAGTGGCATAGTAGTTATCACTATGGCTTCACACCTCCAGGGTTGAGGGTTTGAGTCCCACCTTCGAGACTGTCTGTTGGGTTTCCGCTATGTATTCTGGTTTCCTCTCACGGTCTAAAGATATGCAGATTACATTAATTGGCATTTTTCAAATTGCGTGTAGTGTGCAAGTAAGTGTTTAGTGAATGTTAAGAAGATTTCTCCTTTTATAACCCCCAGGATGAGAGAAATGGTACGTCTATGTGCCATTAATTAACCCAATCACCACTCACATGACACCAGCAATTCTGTCCAGACAAACATAACCCTTATAAATGCCTTTTAGAACAAATGAGCGGCCGCTTCAGGAAGATTCCTCTGCCGATAAGGGCTCATGTTGAGCTAGGCCAGCTGGCCCCCATTAGCACTCCCTTGTGTGAGAGCGAGTGTGTCTACATGCTGGGGAGGGGGATCTCAGTGGTGAAACAGAAAGATGAGGAGGAGGCCCATCTGGAGTGGGCCGAAAGGGGCGAACAAGCCTGGGAAAGTTGCACATATGTAAGCCAGGTAGTCTCTCGTGAGAGGAGCAACATAGCATGCATCAGATCCAGATTGTCTGATGCAAGATGGCATTGGGGTTAGCAAATAAGTTAAGGATGGATTCAGTTTTGGAGCAAAGTATTAAAATGATTTAATACTACATATTGCAAAATAATGTGGAACATGATTGCAAACCGTTGTGTTCAATTCCAAAAAATTAAAATAAATAATCATACTCCTGCCATGAATATCTAATGTGTCTGAAAAAAAAAAGCTTTCAGTGAAAAAAATCAAGTCTTTATTTATAACCTGGATACAACCTCAGATGAACAACATATAACTTAATTAATATGACATCATTTAACTTTTTTCACTATGCCATTATTTATTTAAAAGAAAGGAGAGGACAAGCAGGAAAAACATGTGGGTGATACAAAGTACCTTCTTTAATGCTTCCACAGGAATGAAGAGGGTAAGTGTTGTAGCCAGCTGCTAATTATCAGCCCTTGATTAATTGATCATTAGCAGGTGTGCAGACCTTTTATAAAAGCAGAGGTTTTGGCAGTTTGCTGGTCTGGAGCATTCAATTATTGCTGCACATCAATCTGGAAAGGGTTATAAAAACCATTTCCAAACTATTTAGAGTTCAACTTTCTACAGTAAGAAAGATAATTCACAAGAGTAAAGCATTCAAGACAGAAGTTGCCAATCTTCCCAGGAGTGAATGTCAGACCATGCAATGCTCAGAGAAATACAAAAAAACAAGACCTACCTCTCACACCCTACTGGTTTTACAGTACTGAGCATAGTAAATGTTAAAGTCGGCACAATTAGAAGAGGACTGAACAAGTACGGTTTGTTTGGATGGATTGCCAGAAGAAAACTGTTGAGACCAAAGTGGAGTTGTTTGGCTTTAATGCCTAGCACATCAGAATAAAAACAATTTAAATATCAAGGTTTTGAAATGGCCTAGTCAAAGTCCAGACCTTAACCCAATTTAAATGTCGTTACCTTAAGAGAGCTGTGCATAAGCATATGCCCAAAAACCTCAATAAACTGAAGCAATGTTGTAAAGAAGAATCGGTCAAAATTCCTCCACAATGATGTGAGAGACTGATAAAGTAAAAAAAGAAACGATTACTTTAACTTATTGCTCCTAAGGGCGGATCTACAAACTGTAGAATCATGGGGTAATTTTGGTTTAATAAATGATGGCATGGTAAAAAAATATATATATATACATTGCTGTTTGTCTGAGGATGTATTTGCCTAATACTAAGATGAGCAATAATCAGATGAACACACAGATTTAAAATGGTGGGTACTAACTTTTACACATGACCATATAAATAAACAAAAACTTAATAACTAAAATAAATTTTAGAATGAGTATAGTGGTACATGAATTGCTACACAATTGCCAGAAACGCAATGTGTAACCGAGTCAATCCTTTCCCCGTCTCTAAAGTTTAGATAGTAGTGGGATTTTTTTTTTAATGTTCAAATTAACATGTGCCAAAGCATCAGGAAAATATTTGTCTCATGGCAGACATGCATACTGACGAAAACATGCAGTTTTATTTGTGGTTGCAAATAAAAGTAAATAAAGGGACATAAAAGACTTTTTACCTTTATAAAAGCACAATGGGCTACTTCAGGACTAACATTAATTTTTTTCTCATAATCTTTATTAACACACTGAAATAGCTGATTTGCTTTTCATAATCCATAAATTTCCCTCATCAGTTAGGTTTGCAGACACGACACTTTTATTGCACTTTATTCGCCTGCTTCTGGTGTAATAGGTGTTTTTTTTTCTTTTTCTTTTTCCATCTTTCTAGGCTCACTAGCACACACAACATTAACAGTTCCTTCTGTGTTGGATCGCCTAAGCGGTATCAACTGTGTACAAACCAGGTAGGGCACATTTTATGTGCTTGTTTTATGCGATTTGGAATCCCTGAAGTAGGACTGAACATAATTAATGGATAAAGAGAAACTGTGTGAACTGCGTTCTGCCAAAGCTGCCTGGAATACACATGCATTCTGACATGTTCGTTTTCATGCTGTAATCTGTGCAAGCAGTTTGCTATGCTGCCTTGCTACGGTACTGTATGTGCGCTGTCTAATTATTAATGTATTATTGCCTAGCCATGCCCGAACAGCAGAATCAGCTTCAAACAACACCAGTGCTCCCAGTTCAACTCCAAAGCCTTTAGCAGGAAACACTATGAATGGGTTCCTCTCTATCCAGGTAAAAACACCCTTTTCATTTCAAAGTTAAAATGGAAGTATGCTCATTTTATTGTCTTAGTTTTTATTGCGATAATGACGGAACATAATGTAAATTTCACAAGGGTTAGCTGGACCTTAAAACAGTTATTATTGCAACTGTTCAGCCAAAACAAAAAATGTACACAATTTGTAAGTTTATAGATAAAGAATGCCAAAAGAGCTATTAAAGTCCATTTACTGTATACATTTATAGTTATAGCCCTACATTATAGCCGTAATAGTTATGGCAATATTTATAACCATATCATTTATATGATACAGCGGCTCAATCATAAGTCACTTTGGAGAACGTATACCTCAAAGCGCCTGGATTGTACAGAAAATTGGTTGAGTAGTCTAAATAGAACTACAAACAGTAGACTAACTGAATGAGAGCCGAACATGCAATGACTTGGTGCGGTGTTGGTGTTGTTCTGTTAGAACACCTTAGCTCTTAAATTTCTTGATGATGTCACACACGTTGGAGTTTTATCCAGTTTCTGCTACCTGCTCTCCTCACCTTTGCCTTCCTGACAACCCAAAACTGAAAGTGCACGTCAGGCCTTCTCTCCCCATTTCTCTCTTATGGATCCTTTTTATAACTCTGCCCCTATTTCACTTTGTTTGTAGACACAAAACGCCTCTCTGATCTTCCCTTCTTGGCTTTGGGACAGCTGTTCCATAGATGCTCTCACATAGATGGGTGTTTGGGTTCATTTCCGAATTCTGTGGCCTCTAAGGAACAAGAGAGGCCTTTCTATGACACAATGACTAACTTTAATCTCCAGCAGAACACTCAAGAGTCTAGAGATTTAACAGCATTAATTATGTCATGTCCTGTCCAGATGATTACATCAGCATTTCCAGTAAGCCGTGTGATCTGCAGTGCACAACCACTACGGGAGAGAGACAGCTATTGGTTCCGGCACACGATGGGACCTTTTGCAGGAATGGTGTCTTCAAGGGTATCTGCATTGAGGGACACTGCCAGGTTACATACTTCCCTTATTTCCAGAAGGCTACACTGTTTTTAAATCACCGCCATAGATGGATGATGATTCTTTCCGTACGATTATTCAAATAAGTAAAGTTTTGGCTCTCACCCTATTGTCCAGAGATAGCAAGTTCGATTCCTGGGTGATACCACAAGCATCCTAAATGGTGTGTGAGCAGAAGTTAAAAAAGATGAGCTCAGTAGGTTCTCATGTCTTGGAGGAAGCACATGTTAGCTTGCGCCCTCCGTGGTTTGTGGCTGTCACTGATGGGAGAGTGCCGTGATGGACTGGTGGCAATTAGACATGTCTAAATTAGGGAGAAAATCAGCTAATAATAATAATAATAATAATAATAATGCAATAAATTGAGTAAATATTTATTTCGTATATTTGCTAAATTAGACTAATGCTAATAACTGAATGGTAAATCTGTGGAAATTGTGACCATTGGAATGAAATTATCTGTTATACTATTTGAATGTTGTATCATTTTTTAATAAAAACTCATCACATGGAGTCAATAGGAGTTAATAACAATGAACAGAAGCGGAACTAAGTACAGTGGAACCTTGGAAATTCGTTCCGGAAGTGGGCTCGTATTCCAAAACACTTGTAAACCAAATTAAATTTTCCCATAAGAAATAATGGAAACTCAAACGATTCGTTCCACAGTCCAAAAAAATACATAAAAATAATTAATACAAAATACAAAGTAAAAATAAAACAAATTAACCGCGTTACTCATAATCCGAGGTTTCACTGTAACATATTATGATGCCTCTGATTGATTTATGCTAAGTGGGTTACTCATTTTGTCCACTACCAATACACAGCAGACCTAAAAAATGGTAACGATTCTTTCCTGTGCATATGGGTGTACTGTACTGTATATTAGCCTTGTTTATTAAAAATAACTAGCTTGACCCCATGTCTATACTAGCTTCTCTTGTCTCTGTCTCCACATCCAGGTGGTGGGTTGTGATGGGAAACTGTACTCCAGTAAATCTGTGGACAGATGTGGCATCTGCGGTGGAAGCGGTGACACCTGTTACCGGATCTCAGGATCTTACCGGAAAGGGATCACACAGTTAGGTATATCTTATAAAACCACTAAGAGGTCACCATCTGTTTATTCAGAACACAAGATTTTTCACATGGGAAAAAAACACAAGGCACAATGTGAAACATTTTTTAATATGTTTGGTCTGGGGGTTTTATTATATAATTTAATTTGTTATTTGAAGTCTTTACAGTAAAAAATTTTAAGGCGCTGTTTTTACACTAACATCTATTCATTTGGCTGGCACTGCTATCCAATGCTGGACAGAATACAATCTAAGCTCAGACCTGAGCAGTTCAGGGTTAAGGGTCTTTTTTTTTTCTTCTTTTTTTCTTTTTTCTTTTTCAGGGCCCTCGTTTTCCATCCAACTGCACTGTTATTATCCTTTTAAATAACTTTATAAACGTCAGAAACCTTTTACAACATTTCTCATTTCTCAAATCATTACTTTTACGTTGTAGATTGGATTAATGGTGTTTACTTTTACCATGAAGCTGATTTTGTAGGGGCACTAAAATGCTAGAACTAATCTGTAATAATTGGTGTTTTTCTATAACTCCTCAGGATATGCCTTTATAACTAACATACCTGTTGGAGCAACAGACATCCAGATCGTCGAGCGCAGGAAGACTGAAAATATCTTGGGTAAAATCTCCATTGCTCCAGAATGTTAGAACAAAAGAAAACACACACACACACACATACACACAGTACAGGAGCCATATTAACAGGCCATCCATTCATCTAGGAACCTCTGTAGTCCAACGAGTGACTGTGAAGGCCAATGGTGACGTTTGTATTTATTCCCATTTGTACGACCGTGGCCAGTCAATATTCATACGCGCATTCACACACTACGGACAATTTGGAAACGCCAATTAGCCTAATCTGCATGTCTTTAGACTGTCGGAGGAAATCAGAGAACCCGACGGAAACCCACCAAGCACAGGGAGAACATGCAAAACAGACCCAATGCGGGAATTGAACCGAGGATCTGGAGGTGCAAGGCAACAGTGCTGACCACTGAGTCATATTAACAAGCACATGGTGCAAAATAAGCATGTCTTACCTGTGCTTAAGGATCTTCTATTGCTGTATTGTCTGGGTCGACTGTCAAGTTGTGCAACAGCAGCGTTATTTAATCATCTGCGGAAATCCTGATGATGCCACATACAATTTTGGCTGGGAGAAACGGAGTGGGAGGGGTTGTTCGAGCATGTTATGCGGCACTGTGATGCAGATTGTGCAGCAGTTTGAAAAGATGCTACACATGATTAATCAATCCGTAATCCTTCACCTTTCCAGATTGGAAGCTGTTGTGTGATAGGTGAAAACTAATCGACATGTGGGAACTGGCCACGTCTAAATTGTGGAGAAAATTATCTAATGCAGGCCAATTTTAATAATGGATGGAAAGGTTACAATGTGAAATGCAGTTGCGACATAATACACTTCGGCTTTGGTGTGTAAGTGTTGGCATCTGATAGACAGCAAGAACCAATTATTAATTAATAAAATAATGTATGATTAGCAGATGAGTGTTCATAGGGTTAATTTTGGTCAACCTCTCCCATTTAGCTCTGTCTGATGAAGCTGGCCACTTCTTCTTTAATGGCAACACTGTAATCGACAACCCACGCAACTTCCCCATAGCAGGAACAGTGTTTAAGTACCGGAGGCCAGTTACCCTGTTCTCAGATGGTTTTGAGTACATCATGGCCCAGGGTCCTACCCAGCAGGGCCTGAACGTCATGGTAGGTATATAGGTATGTACTGATCCTAATAGAACCACTACTTCTTTCTTTCTTTTTTAATTTCTTTGAAAATGTAGCTTTTTTTCCCCATTTTCTCACATTCGTGTGATTTTAATTTTTGTTAAACATTGTCAGTCTGCTCTTAGATACAGGACTACGTTTATGTCATTATAATTATGGTAATAACCGCAAGTTTCTTCGCAAAAATGTCATGTTAGTTGAACTTGTAAGTGTCTGCTGGTAAGATATGACTTGAGTTGGGACACCATCACCAAAATACCAGAAGTTACAAACGGTATTCACTAATGTTTGGCCACCATCCTCTAAAAGTTCTGATTGGCCTCAAATCAATATAAAATACCAGATCAATCTAATGGTTAATTATTGAACCTGATTGTATGGTTAATTTAACATGTATTTTGTCCCTAGTGCATGAATGTTATTATAGTATTCCAAATGCTCTAAGAGCTTAGGCAATTATCATGATGTCAATTAATATGTTTACACACTAAACGATTTATATTTCACATATGCACTCCTGCACATAATATTAGTTTTCACTTTTTACAATTTTTCACTTTGACTCATTTGACTCAGTGTAGTGCTGAAACTTTTTTTTTTTGCCTTTGTATAAAGTATTATAACCTAAATGGAAAGATGCCACACATCACATATGAGTACACGGTGCCTCGCGTGTCCTCCACCCCAGCATCCTTCACCCAGGACCAGCACCCAATCGGCAGCATGATGGCCAACACCTCCTATCCGCAGCTCCCCATTACCGGGAATGAGGTGGAAGCTCGCAGAGAGAAGAGCGAGGGTACATCCCTGGATCATAAGGGGACCATGGAGGCACGTGGAGATGTTCGGTGGGAGCACCAGGCTCCTTGTAACCTCAGTGAAAATCCTGAGGCGTTACGCCTTAGAGAGTCTGGAAAGCAGGATCGCTTCGGTGAGCCCAAAATGAGTAGTGTGTTTCTTTTGCTATATAGCGACAGTGAAGTCTTGGATGACTGTGTAAATAATTGCTTGTAATACTTTCAGTCCATTATGTTTAATTAGTTAGGTATACAAAAACCTGTGGTGTTAAACTATGAACAGAATACCTTTGAACCTTTCCAGGGTCCAAACTTAAACTGATTGAAGACGACTCCTCTGTTGTGAACAATGAGACCCAGCCCATGGTGAAGAGTGTGAGGAACAAACTGTATAAGCTGCTGTCTTGTGCAGAGAGTACATCCATCCCTGACTGTTCCAGACTAAAGCTGAACTCCAGCTCCCCCGTGAAGAAGAACTTGGCTCTGCAGATTCATACGACGAGCCAGAGAGAGCACAAGTTCAAGCCTGGGTTGAACAGCACCTCGCAGAGCAGAGCTCAACTTCTCCAACTCCAGCAGGGGGCACCAGAGCACCTCCCACTCACTGACAGGTCAGCCAGAGGGATTGAGAAGGGGAAGGAGGGAAGGGTCAGGAAAGAAGGTGCAGTGCAGGTGGGGAGGTTCGGGATGGATGAGGTGAGGTTTGGTACAGAGTAAGACAGAGGGAGAGAGAAAACATCTAACCTCGGGGCCAGTCAGCCTTATACTTCATGTCTGTCTATATTATTTTGATTCCTCTCTCTCTCTCTCTGTAGTAATGAGTTTGAGGTGGTGTCTCTTGACCATGACGTCAGTCCGGCAGGAGTGTACAGATGGAAGGTATCTGCGTACGCACCCTGCAGTTCATCTTGTACCACAGGTGCAATTATGAACCAACACACAAACATGCACACCAAGCCACTGCTTCAACACCAAAGACAAGTTTTCTTGAACCAATGCCAAATGCAGATGCCATTTCTCACGTCAAAAAATTGCAAATTTTTAAAAGCCCCAATGTTTCCTCATCTATAACCATTGCACTCAGTGTACTTAACTTTTCTGTGTATATATTCATATGCGTATAATTTTATCATGCCATATATCTTTCTTCATTGCAGTCAGTGTATATAACCCCTTCTATATATAACCCTTTCTGTGTGCATGTTACGTATGCATACAGTATACATATGCAAACTATTTATTATAGTTCACAAAATCTTCTCAATGCATACATCGAAATCATTGCACTCTTTGTACATAACTCTTCCTCTGTTTACTGTTTACATGCAAATTCTTATCATAGTATACAATACCTTCCTATTGCACCCACTTTTGATTTATTATATTACCTTCCTCACTGTATAATGTTTACATATGCAAAATTCATTATCATGGTATACAATACCTTCCTTACTGCACCACCTATAATCATTTGCTCATTTGCACCCATTGTAATTTATCTACCTCACTATATTCTATTTATATATGCAAATTAGTCTGCATTGGAAAATGCACTTCTGGTTGGATGCTAACTGTATAACACTTACATGTGCAGTGACAATAAATCTGATCTAAAGTAGGTCCCCCTTTTGCCACCAAAACAGTAATGACCTGTGTGTTCTGACCCCTTTCTATTGGAATGAGCATGAACCTTTTTCTCAGTTTGAGCTGCACTAGCTCTTCTATTCCAATTAGTCTAACATTTCACAAGAGCTGTAGTATTGGAGTTACTCTGACCCACTTGTCTACCCATCACAATTTGATGCTTCTCACAGTACAGTAGCTACATTTTCAATACCTTGTCACAATGCCGGCTGGAATTGGGTGGGATACATCAAGGCAGCAAGTGAAGCTTTTTTCCTGAAGTTGATGTGTTGGAAGCAGAAAAAATGGGCAAGTATAAGGATTTGAGTGACTTTGACAAAGGCCAAATTGTGATGGGTAGACGGCTGGGTCAGAGCTACTTGTGGAACTCTGCAGGTCTTGTGGAATATTTCTGGTCTACGAAAAGTAATCCAAGGACAGAAAACTGGTAAACTGGCATCAGGGTGGCCAAGGTTTACTGATGCACATGGGGAGCGAATCCAATAGAAGCGCTAGGGTAGATCAAATTGATGAAAATATTAATTCTGGTTGAGATGGAAAGGTGTCAGAACGCGGGGACCTACTCGATATTAGGCAGGTGATCATAATGTTATGTCTGATCGGTGTATTCTTTAGCTAGCTAGCTCAGGATGCAGGTATTACAGCCATACATTGCAAAAGTGGTATCTCTAATATCAAATGGTAAACTGTCTTATTGGATAAATACTCTTCTCTTTTCTAGACAGAAAAAAATTTATAGAATGATTTTAAATTTGTCCTACCTTCTCTCTCTCTCTCTCTCTCTCTCTCTCTCTCTCTCTCTTTTTGTAGGTATCACCACAGCATATGCTTTGTGTGTAAGATACGATGGTTCGGAAGTTGATGAGAGTTACTGTGGTGCTTTGACGCGACCTGAGCCCACATACGAGTTCTGCACAGGCCGAGAGTGTCTGCCCAGGTCAGAAAACTCATGAAATGAAACCTGCATGAAATGTGCAACGACAGTCCTCCTTTCAAATTTTTGCTCGCACACATGTATGTACTGTACATTTTAAGGAGGACCGTCATTGCGCACGCACACATTCACAATCGATCTCATACTGTAGGGTCCAGGAGATCACAACTACGGCAGCATGGTGTGTATGTTTCTGTCTCTTTATGTGTTTGTGGGTTTCTGTGTGTCAGGTGGGAGACGAGCCGCTGGAGCGAGTGCTCACGGACATGCGGTGAGGGCTTTCAGTTTCGGACCGTGCGCTGCTGGAAGATGATGGCACCAGGTTTCGACAGCTCTGTGTATGATGATCTGTGCCATGGCGCTGAGCTGCACAAGCCCATGGCACGCAAATCCTGCAGGACCAAATCCTGCGGCCCTCAGTGGGAGGTGTCAGACTGGTCTGAGGTCAGTATGTACAGTACAAGGTGCTCATTTGTCACTTATTTGTTGTGATTTGCCGTTCTATGCTGAATATGCCTCGAGTCAGAGAATCTGGATTTCTTTAGTATTTTTGATTTTCAGCACGTGGCTTTTAAACACTCCAGGAAACCAGTATTGGACTTTGAATAAATCCATAAATAGATCCATGTGTTTAGGGCTTGAATGGAACGAGAATATGGCCTTTAGTTTGGTTGTGTGTGTGTATGTGCAAAGTGCTCAGCACGGTGTGGGCGCCGTGGTGTGAGGAGCAGAGAGGTGCGCTGTTCCATGGATACTCGCATGTGTAACGAGTCCACACGTCCCCCCAATCAAAGGGAGTGTGACGGACCTCCATGTGACCGCAGGTGGACTGTCTCGAACTGGGGACCGGTGAGTGTCTACATGAGGCATGACGCTTTGCACCAGCTTTTACTGAAGAGATAAAGCTTTGCGTTATTAAAAAAAAATAGCATTCTACATTATTTGCAAATTAACTTTTGACAAAAGAAGAGACATATGAATCTAGAATGAAGCCTAAAATGATCATGGCAGTCACTCCATTCTTTGGGCTGCAACTCCTAGCTAATTATACATTGAGGAGAAAAGTGATTGCCAGTATAAGATGGTTGCGTCTATTGTTTTTAGCTCTGAAACAACATGAGTAGTTCTGAGATATTTAACAGCTCAGTAGTGTTTGCTCACTAACATTTTTTTCTAATCCGTAACCCCTTCTCTGGCTCCGTATGGTCGTGTTTGATCTCTCTGTCTAAGTGCTCAGGGCCATGTGGAGAAGGCCGCATGATGCGTTACGTGGTGTGTAAGAGCGGGAATGGAAAGGTCATCTCTGATGGTCACTGTGATCGGGAGCTGAAGCCCCTCACCGTGCAGCCGTGTGGAGCCCCAAACTGCCTCGCACACTGGGTAGAGCAGGAGTGGGAACGGGTAAATGAATATCAGTGGTTATATAATATTCAGGATATAATTTACATCTCTTCATGTGATTCCACTTTGATGCAGACAAATTATTCTGATGCTATATAGCTACAGCTACATATTGTGATTTTAAAGAAACTTTGGATATTGTTTAATTTGGTGGAGTTACACATTGGTATGGTGTAGTAAAATAGATACAATAGATGTACAATAGATTCATCAATTTCCATAATTTAGATTTTTTTAGATTTGTGGGGGAAAGGTCTGGTTTATCACAGGAAAGCAAATTTCACATCATCCATGTAAAAAATCTGGCAAAACTAGAGTCCTGAAGATATTTGTTTGTATTCCGATATCATACAAAAAAAATCTGATAGAAGGATCTTAGACTTTAATTTTATAACAAGGATTAACAATCATACTGCACCACCCTCCATGTCTTTGGAATCTTATGCTCATTAAAAGTGGAGATTGAAAGTTTATTAACTTTTGAATTTTCCATATTTTGTCACCTTAATCATGATCAGGTCTTCACACAAGTCCTAAATGAGATGTAGAACAAGTTAAACAAATAAGACAAAAATATTATATCTGATCCTTTATTTATTGAGGAAACTTATACAGTTGCGTTTTACATTTATGGCATTTTCAGATGCTCTTATTTAGAGCAACTTTTGTACCTTACTATACATCTTTGCTCAACCTGGGGGTGCTGGGGTTTGAACCCATGACCCTCTAATTAGTTTTCCAACATTTTAACCACTAAGCTCCTGCTGTAGTCCAATAACGTGTCTTTGTGTGGCAAAATTATGTCAACCTCCAGAATTACCAGTTAATTTGAAGGTGAAATCAAAAGGTTTCAAACGATGGGATTGAACTTCGTTAGATTCCTGTTTAAAGGAAACAGGTTCAGCACTCACACCTCATTCTCAATCTTCACAACACATTTGTGGACATATACTGTATCATGACTTGAATGTTGGCATGTTGGCTTAGTGGTTAGTACTGCTGATTTGCACCTCCAGGGTTGGGGTTCAATTCCCACCTCAGGTCTGTGTGCATGGAGTTTGAATGTTCTCCCCATGCTTGGTGGGTTTACTTCAGTTTCCTCCCACATTCCACAGACTTGCGTGTAAATGACAATCAGGTGTTGAGCTGGCAACCCAACTCTTTAAGTAACGATGCAAATACACCCAGGCTTGGGAGTATCTGTCCCCCGATGTGAAGGATGTTTCTGACAACCTCGCAAAGGGTTGTTTTGATGCTCATTAGGCTGGAAAAGGTTACACCTATAAAGAGTTTCGACTCTGCCAATCTACATAGATGGAAGAAATTCAAGACTATTGTTACCCTCCCCAGTGGGCAACTAACAAAGATCACTCCAGAAGAGTATAGGTAACAAAGGAAGTAACAAAGGAACCCAGGGTAACTTCTAAACATCTACACAATGGCTAATTTTAATGTTTGAATCCACCGTCAGGAGAACCCTAACCTAAATGGTGTGCATGGCAGAGTTACAAGGAGAAAGCCATTGCTCTCTAAAAACACACGTCTACTGTTCGCTAAAGATCATGTGGACAACCCAGACGGAAAAAGATTTTGTCGGCGGATGAGACTGAGATAGAACATCCTGGAATAAATAATACAGTACATGTTATTTTTTGAGAAAGGAAAATACTGTTTTCCAGCGTAAGAATCATAACTCATCTGTGAAACATGGTGGTGGAAGTATCAGTGAACTGAATCTCAAAAGATCAGCAACTCTAACCACACAAGTTGTTCTATCAAAAAATGGTAAAATAAGAATACATTTAGGGATTTGGAATGGAGGGTCAAATGTTCGACCTTAATGCTCTTGGAATGTAGTGTTTAAATGGGCTAAAATTCCTCCAAGCCAGTGTGCAGGACCGATCAGCAGTCTTAAACCCTTCACTTGCAGTCATTTCTGCATAAGTGTGTCAAACCAGATACTGGCAGGAAAAGTTCACATACTTATGCCACACACAGATTTTTAAGGCCCTGAAAGTGCAATAGTGTACTAAGATAGTCAAAGTGCGACAGTGTGTTAGTTCTGCCAGTAAATGTGTTTGTGTGTGTGAGTGGCATTTGGTTTCTAGCATCTCTCTTTAAATGTGTTGCAGTGTAATGCGACATGTGGGCGTGGGGTAAAGAGCAGGCAGGTGGTATGTGCCGGGCTTGAAGCTGGAGTGTTTAAGGAGTTTCTTGATCATGCATGTGCTCACTCGCCCAAACCCGAGGAGAGAGCACCATGCTTCGAGAGGCCTTGCTCCAAATGGTTCACCACCTCCTGGTCTCAGGTACACTCAAGTGCTCTTCAACACGGATGATATCAGGCTTTTGTTTGACAATTCTCAAATTCAATCTATCTGTTAAAGATCTAATAAAGTATGAACATATTCTGTATTCTCTAATTTACTTGAACCTCACAAATACATGCATGGAGGTGTGAAGTGCTTACATAAAAATGCCCATGGATGTGATTGAGCGTGTGCAAGGTGATGAATTGGTGTCTCATCCAGGGTGAATTCCTATTCAGTGTTCTTTATCCACAATGGCACTTAACAGGATAAAGCAGTTACTGAAGATAAATAAATGGTTTGATGTTCATCTCTTGTTTAACTGCCAAAAGACTTCAGCTAATCAACTTATGTACAGTATTTAAACATGATCTTTAAATACTATTTTTAGCTTTCTGCGTAGTTATAATACCGAGTTTAAATAAAATATGCATGCATGCCATGGTTACATGACGATTAAAGCCTCTGATTGACAACTTTTTGGATGGTTTGTGCTCATTATTGTGTTGCATTAGAGTGATCCTGACATTATAGTCAGATTAAGAAATGGCAATATTATTTTGGCATTATTGTAGAACCACTGATTAATCCCATGAAAGGAGGGTCACAACATTCTCATTACATTATTACCAGGTACATGACCAGACACACCTTCCGACCTCAAAAAATTGTTTCCAGACCTACAGGGGAGTGAGTCGTTGGTCGAGGGCTTAAAGTGGCCGAGGATGGTGACACAAATATAAATGTATACATCAGAAATGTATATTTCGACTTTTTTCCCAGGGTAGGCTCAGAATCCACCATGAGTCTGACCAGGATACAGCATTTACTGGAACTAAAAGAATGAAAGAAGTGTAATCGTATAAGCAGTATTTAACATGCTTTTATAAATGTATATGGAACAAAGACTAGGTGTTACCCAATGAACAACAAGAGCTGAAACTTGAGCCCTATTGTAGCAGGATTAGTTCTACATAGCCTACTGGTATAACCTTGATAGGTACCCTGCCAATCCGGACACAAGTCAAAGCACGCTATATGTTATTCTCTCCAACCATGAGAAAATTATAGCCCAAAGTAACATGCTATTGCAGCAAACTCAAGGGTGGCTATGTTTCATGTGATGAGTATGTGTGTATGTGTGTGTTGCAGTGCAGTAAGACATGTGGGAGTGGTGTGAGAGTGAGGGAAGTGAGGTGTTACCAGGGAGAGGAGATCGGCCACAGCTGCGACTCCACACTGAAACCTCAGGTCAGACAGAGCTGCGAGGTACAGGCTTGTCCTACTGAGGCACCAGGTAATATGCAACCGATAACAATACGCACAACCCAATATGTATGGCAGCTCACACAAAACATAACACTGACTGAATAAAACCAGAAAACACCTTTGAGCAACATCAGGTTCTCCTGATACGAGTCAGAGCATATCGGAGTCAGAGTATAGCAAGCATGTTTGATTTTTCAGAGACGACTCCGGACACCGTTGCAGTGGTCACTAACCTAAACAGGGAATGCATACAGTCAATAGAGAAAGGGGAAATATAATAGTACTAGTGAAATATTAAAAATAAAACTGGTGAATATTAAATATTAATAAAATAATTATTAATCTAAATATAAATACGATTTTAAAGTTGACTCTTGCTCTCGTAAGAGTTGTGCATAAGGATTTACTGAGTTCAGTTGGCCTCAGCCTGAGTAGTTCATTATCCCTCTTCTAGTTCAGTTGTTTAAGCATTAAGAGTCGTCATAAAAAATCTGTAGCAACCAATAGGTTAGTGTAAATTTCTAGGCCCGTATTCACAAAGCTTAAGCTTAAAAGTTACTCCTATTGACAAAAATCTAAGAAAATTCTTAGAATTTTCTAAGTTTCTTAGAATGTCCCCTTAAATTTTATCTTAGTTAAGATAAAAATGATTCACGACATATCTTAGCTCTAAAAACAGCTCATAAGGTAAAAATTAAGAGTATAGATGAGGACTTTTAAGAGGCTTAAGAGTTTCTATAGCAGAGGATAAAATGTGGAAAGAAGAAATATTCTCCAAACACTAAATGTAAACTCTGACAGACAACTTGTACATGCATGAATGTAAAAAAAAAAGTTAAAGCAGAGATTCTAAAATTATTTCATTCAAATTCTTTGAGGTGTAATGTGTTTTTTTTTTTTTTTTTTTTTTTTTTTTTTTTTTTTTTTTTTTTTTTTAGTCGAATGATTTAGGCAAAAGGCTTTTGAAATGAAGGGAAATTGCTTGGCAGTGCATAATGGATGATAAAACCCAGAACATGAGGATGAAACACATCTTATCCTAAAAAGGAATAATAAAGCCCAATCAGTGTGTCCCTAGACTATATACAGGATATACTGCACTTTAAGCACATGCTGTATTTATTTTTTCATGCTCATCATACTAAAATATGGTTAAATTTTTCCCCCTCTATCTCTCATCTAGCGGAGGATGTTTGTGAGGACAAAGCGACAGCAAACTGTGCCTTGGTGTTGAAAGTAAAGCTCTGCACACACTGGTACTACAGGAAGGCCTGCTGTCTGTCCTGCAAGACCAAAGGTCACTAAAGAGCTGCTGAACCCAAACTGGGCCATTCCACTCAATGTGAAGAACCCCAACTGTACACACCTATTCACATGCACTGTATCTCTATGACCCTAAACTGTAGACCTAACCCTAGACCTCCCCAAAATAAACCGCACCAGCTGGATGTAATCTGTTTCCTATAGCTATTGTATGGCAACTTGTGATCAACAAACTACACTAATTATGCCTAAAACCCTAATTTATAACTAGTTATTAAAATGCATCCTAACATGTTATACCCAGAAACTACACATGGAAGTTTGGGGTATTTGGTACACTGATCTAGGAATTATTGCCCATTGTGTGTATATATTCAAATTCTGAAAATCTTCAACTATCTACCCTTAACACTTTTCTTTTCGCCCAAAATATATCCCTACAGTATGTTACACCCAAACTTTTACACTGTAAACCTCACAATGCACCATAACCTTTTTTTTTTTTTTTTTTAACTACATACACAACCCCTTAAACTGCCTCAAACATGATGCTCATAAAAATTCCAGAACATAATAATAAAGAGTAGACATTCATTTTTCATTCTCTTGGTGCAAGCACTCGTACTACAAAGGTGAGCTAATTACAGTGATCCATTCCAGTCTGAATGTAAGGTTTTATATTTCATTAAGGTGATCTGGCCTCTCTGGATCGCTCGTGGCTAACAAAAGTACCAAACTCTCGGGGCTAACACCCCGAGTCCCTTATGTTCAACTAAAGCGTACCCTCAAACTGCATATTAACTGATACCATTATACTACCCACTGATCTGATCCTTTGCCTATTAATTACACACAGTTTGTTCTGCTTAAACTACTCAATGT
The DNA here is from genome assembly GCA_030014215.1 of Clariallabes teugelsi. Taxonomy (NCBI): domain Eukaryota; kingdom Metazoa; phylum Chordata; class Actinopteri; order Siluriformes; family Clariidae; genus Clariallabes; species Clariallabes teugelsi. The sequence goes on along the minus strand of JAQMYG010000003.1, from coordinate 8,621,285 downwards.
TTTACTTAAACTTCTTGGGAAACTTTTACTTTAAACTGAACACTTACAGCAAACTTTCCTCCCCAGCATTAATCCCAACTTGTACATCAGCTTTCTGATCGTCCATTGTTACGTTCCACTAAATTTTCTCATACTTGTGCCACTAAACCCCACTCTGAACTACACTCTAGCCTGTATCCCTGTCCTTGTATAAAGAAGGTGCTATACTAAAAGGGGTTGTTCTCATCAGGCCCCTCAGGCAGCTCCCCTCACTGCACAGGCTGTTCCTGATCAATGGTAAAGGATATGCTGTTTTATTTGAGTGTATGGAACACACTCTCTTGTACTGTATCACTGATTCACTGACTCACACTTTTCCTATTTTGTACAGTTTCTTGTTTTTACTTTGAATGTGTTTGTGGTGACCTGTAATGGACGTTAAAAAAAAGAAAGAAATAAACTCAAAGTCGTTTGGCTTTGGTGTGTTCTTGTGCTCAAGACAGAATCATCAGAATGGTGTTTTTTTCCTTTGTTTTCTGTTACATCGGGTTTACAGTGTAAATGGTATCTTACGCTACATTTCACAATTATAGGTTCTGTAGTATTGCATGACATGGGTCGTGATACACTTCCCTCATCAGACTTCTGCATTAGAAATTCGGGAATTTGGATTAAATCACTCACTCACCGTCTGTACTGCTTCATCCTGTAGCATATCCCAGGACACAGACTTGGGGCACAGGGTACCAATCCATCGCAGGCAACACAGACACACACTACAGGCAATTTAGGAATGGCAGTTAGCTTGATCTGCATGTCTTTGGACTGTAGGAGGAAACCGGAGTACATGGAATGTATGTATGTATGTATGTATACTGTACAAAAAAATAAGGGAACACTTAGTCCTGGTTTGAATTGAACCTTACATACTGTACACATGGGGCGTTCAAGTCAAACCGGGACTAAGTGTTCCCTTAATTTTTTTTTGAGCAGTATATATGTACACACACACACACACACACACACACTTTATTGATTCCGTGAGGAACATTTTTGCGTTACAGCAGCAGTAGGTTACAGTCAGTAGTAGGATGGGAAAATAAGCAGAATGTAATTAAGTAATTGTAATCTAAAATGAATTTTTAACCATCCGATCCACACAAACTTCTGCACAGGTTTTATGTGGGATGCCATGCATGAACTGCCACACAAAAGAATTGTTCCACGTAACTATATCGATCTCTAATATTTAAAATCTGGCTACATCAGTGTGCCTGAATGTAATTAAAATGTTGGTGAAGTAGTTGATGAATTTAAACACAGCATTTGTTCAAACATAAGCAGAATCTAATCCCTGAACTCGGCCTTGAACTGTGGCAGACTGGCAGTTTTATGGGTTTTGAATGTAATTTTCATCCTTAAGTCTGGAGCTGTCTTTCATCCAGTCTGTACAATTCCATATGGAAGCCATAAAAGATTCATTTCACCTTTTCAAATCCTACATCATGTGTATCAAATATCCGTATCATATTATATGGGCCCTGTAGAAAACTGCTTGAAACAACAAAAACTGCAAAAAATGATGAAAAACCATAGAACCACCCACATGAAACCAAATCCCTCTGAAAAGGGTGAATTTTCCACCCTCTATTCAGATATTGTCTGGTTCCATCATCACTTCACAACACTCTGTACAACAATCAAGAACTGCTGAAGGTAAGATTAAGCTTTAGAGTTTCAAATACTAGCCTGTGTTGTATTTGGTGTGGATTTGCACTTAAAAAAAAAGAAAAAAGAAAAAAAAGCAACATTAACAGGGGAAATTGAAATTTCCCCCCATATTTTTAAGATCTTTCTTGTAGCTGGCCATTATACTCCAGAATTATTAAAATAATAATAGACCAACTGGACTAGTGGGATAGAATGATTAGTTACAGTATTTTGTTATTGATGCTTCTGTTAATCCATTTAAAATGTAAAATGTGCATTATTTTAATTACATTATCTAACATGCATAGTGATTGCAAATACAGTCTATACCTCCTTTTTTTTCTCCTTTAGATGCATCACTCGTTGTTTGTGTTGTTAGCGACATACACACTGAGCTCTGTGCACGCCTACCGCGATGGATCTATAGCATCTGCGTGTGACAGTATGACACCGACTCACACAAACTACATGCCTCAGAACACCACAGCACCGTTCCGAGTCACAGTGGACCGCAGCACATGCAGACCAGGAGACATGATCACAGGTCTTATAACAACATGATTAGGGATTTTAAATTCAATTAGATCTTGGGAAAGTGGGAACACTGTGAAAAAATGCACAGGTAATACATACTGTATTACAGTTTTTCTCGATTGGTTTGGCTCATTTCTTGAAACCGAGATGACATTCTCAAAATAACATGGACAAATCTCCAAACCACC
>JAQMYG010000003.1:8602607-8615042 GCA_030014215.1 Clariallabes teugelsi | reverse complement strand
GGGTCTTAGTGCACGTCTCTTACTGGTATAATCAACATCCGTGCACACGTGTACTGTTTACTATAACACTGTGACCATGTGTGTGCGCGTAAAACATATTTTATTTTGTGTTTGTATGCGTGTGTGTACAGCACGCGTGTACTGTTTATTATAACACACGTGTGTGTGCGCATGTAAAGCAAAAATAAGTCTAAGTATGTATTAGAGAGGTTAAAGATCCATTTTCACTCTCTCTGTATCACCCTGCACTTTGCGTCTGTGTGCGCGCGCATCATTGGTCACCGTGCCCCACACACGCACACACGCACACACACACACACACACACACACCTCCTCCTCCTCTCGCCTTTACATACACACACACACCCTTCCTCCTCTAGCCTACACACCCACACCCACACACTTTCTCTCTAACAGAAACACTGCTTTGTTGCGATTCTTTTCAAAGGTAAAGTTCAGGTTAATTTGTTTTAATTTTACTTTATATTTTGTATTAATTTTTTTTATGTATTTATTTTTTGGGGCTGTGAAAAAAACACTCTTTGATTTACGAGTGTTTTGAAATACGTGCCTGCTTCCGGAACAAATTATGTTCGTAATCCAAGGTTCCAATGTATCTCCTAATATGAGGTCACATTAGGGGGAAATCTAATTGGCTTGTTTAAACACTGGCTAACATTAAAGAAAGGAAGAAATGAGTAAAAACAACCAACTTTTTTTTCCAGTGAAATTTCCCCCATATTTTCTGTTGTGTTTACTTTAAAAAAAAGAATGAAATCAATGAAAATCCATCACACTCTGGGTCTCTTATAGATTTATTTCTTTTACTAGTTCTTATAATCCATTTATCCTTATGCTGTAAATCTGAACCAAAACATTAGTCTTTAACATGTAAACTAAATCTAAATACTCTCTTTTCTTTTCAAATATAATGCTAAAACACAGCAGTTAACAGACTACAGTGGACACTAGCATGCTAACACATAGTATCACACAGGTACAGACACAACAGTAGCACCGACAGGCTTGAAGTCAATCCCGTTGGAGAAAGCCTCATTGTAATTCAATATTAAATGGATTCTAAGTGTCGAGGGATATTGCGTTATTTGGGAAAATGAGATGGGAGTTTAAAATGAGGATCAGACACGTTAGAAATCCTGACAGAGAACAGAGTAACTCGTTTTCGTACCACAGATTGCACATTCACGGCTGTATAACATTTCTACTGGCTCCATGAAACTATCTACATATTCAGGAAGACGTAGACCTTTGAAAAGCCTCTGAAGGATTAAAGGTCATGAAGGACCTCCAGAACAGTGGCGATGGACCAGGCCTGAGTCTCACAGCTGAACTTGCAGTACTGACCGTTTTCATTCGTCAGCTCTGGCAGCCCCCTCCATGAGGACCTGAAAACCAAAAACAAAGCAGAAATATTAGCAAAGTATAATTCTAATGTAAAGGTAGACATGCAAACTGTCCTCTTCGAATTTCTTTTTACTCATCTAAGGAAAAAGTTGAAACTTCTAATAATTCTGTGGCACCAGAAAAATGGATGTTTTTGCCAAGTGCTGAGAGAGAGATAACTGGTCACCCTGAGTAACTAGCTGGTTTGACAATAGTTTTCTTTAATTGATGACACTGAACTGGAAAGCCTGTCATGTGATGTGAATTTACCCTGTAAGCCTTTTCATCCCAAAAGAAAAAAAATGACTAACTTTTACTTAAATGCACTATACTCAACTCAAAGTCAACACCAACAACAGGTAAATCTGTGTGTTAGAATGAATGGATGCTTTGTCACCACGATTCTACAGATGTCTGAAAAAGGCTGACGTTATTATTATTTTCAATCACCACCGACGAAGGAAAAGTTCATTTAGGATTAGTACTTATTTAGTATTAATGTTCTAGGGGTGTTGATTTGAGGATCTGAGGATCGGGGTTAGAGCCCTGCCATTGGTGCAGTGCCGGTCCGAAGCCCTGGAAGATAAAATGGGAGGGTTGTGCCAGGAAGGGCATCCAGCGTAAAAACCTGTTCCATTTGTGTGCGGATTGGATGGTCCGCTGTGGCGACCCCTTGACGAGAGAATCCGAAAGAAACTAGTAGTTCTAAGAATCCTCAGTGCTTTGTTACACAATACAGGAAAGATTTTGTCATGGAGGGTTTGCACGATCTTACATATAAGATCATGCAAACCTCTCCATGACAAAATCTTTCCTGTATTTCTGTAACAAAGAAAAAAATTCTAAGAAGTCCGTATACATATCTACCTTCCCATCCCATCTACAATCCCATTTCATCTTACTGTACATCAGATCTTATGTCTCATCACCAGAGAGGGATTATAAACATATAAAAAGTATGCTGTGCTATACAGGGATAGATAAAAACTGTAACTGTTGGTAAACCACTGTGGTAAGAGAGGTACAAAATACTTTGCGATGTGCTGTTATTGGAAAAGCATGCCTGCAAAGTGTTAATGGAATGATAGAGTCATACTTTTAAATTCTACTTTTAAACCCACACACTCTTCAACAAGAACAGTCTGAAGATTCTAGCTGTCTGAAGTGGCCACACGTTTACAAGTTCAACAGAGGAACAAGCCGAAAAATCATTACGGGTTTCTACAAGGGATAATAAGAATTTTTAATAAGAATTTAAAAAGATAAGAAAGTGGGAGCATGGTTACCTTTCCAAATGGACATAATGGCGAGAGAGAACATTCTTCACCAGAAACACAGTCTTGTCATACATTTCCTTTCCAAGCTTCTTGGCGAAATACAACTTAGCGCGCAGGAAATAACCGACTGGCCAAAGCCATTCCTGAGAAAGTTATAAGGGCACGTCGTTATGATAAGAAACCTGTTCAAAGAATAAGTCTCATTAGAGTACTTGGTATCAGTTATCAGGAATCAGAACTGATTGGTCTTACAGGGCCTTGGTGATAGTTGAAGCCTTTGGCCAGATTGTAGTTGTCGTTGTCGAGCGAGTTGTCATAAACACCACAGTAAACCATATCACTGTTTAACACAGAAGAGATCGGTAAAGGTTTAACAATTAGACGTTAACAACGCTTCACTATTTGTGACAGTAAGTCAGTCTTACTCTGGATCCAGTGTCTTCATTCCCAGTGGTCCAAGCAGCTTTTCTTCAGCGATACTCAGAGCCTCCCAGGCCCTCTCCACTGTGAACAACTCGGGGGCCTGTAGGGAATGAAAACAATAATTTGGTGCTGACAATAGTTCACCTGACAGTTTACCTCAGATACCCCATTAAAGGCAAAGTACAGAAGACATAAAACAACACAACTAATTCAAGGCTCAGTTCTTACCACCACCATGGCAATGGTGAAGTTGGGTCTGAGCTGGTAGTCGCACCACGGGCTCGAGGCGCCACAGCTGTCCTTATAAATCCCCCTCTTATGAACCAGCTCAGGATGTTTCTCATTGGGGTCGTTGGAGTCATGAGACACATAGAACATTTTCTCAAAGCTGACCTGGATCTTTCTGTTCCAGTCTTCATAGGACACGGTGAGTGGTTTACCTGGACGAGTGAATGAAGTGTACGTTTAATAATGATGCTACACTTTGCACCACATGACAGGATTTCAGAGTGTGATGTGTTCTCACCATCTCTGTGGATGGTCATGGTGCTGTAAGGGAACAGTCCCCACTTATGGAGCTCCACCAGCCAGCGCACAGCTGATTTACACAAACCCACGATCTCCACAGCTGAGCCATCTCTGTTACAGTCGAGCACAAGCATATAGGTTATATAAGGACTTTTTATTGCAGGGGGGGCGGGGGGGGGGGGGTATACATGTTAATACACTGTGATACACAGTACTAGTCGTTGTTTTTCATTCGATATATTAAAACAATGCTCCACATTGGATTGCTTTATATGTCAGAAACCGGTGTGTTAATTGATTAATTGCTGAAATTAAATGAATCAAAGCAATTTTCCCAGTTTAAATAACAAAATACAATTAAAAAATATAGTCAATATGAGGCGATCCATTTATATGGCAAGTCAGGCTGGCAGTGGTGGGCAAAGCACATAAATGCAGAACTTGTGGAAAAGTAAAGATACCCCGGGTAAATATTACTCAAGTAAATACAGTACAGAAGTCTCCCATTTACATATTGTAAAAAAAAACTAAAAAAAAACTACATACGTTCAAATTTACTTAAGTATCAAAAGTACTGATTTGGTTTTAGTTCACAATTGGCTTTAAGTCACACACTTAAAGTAAATTTCTGATTTTAAAGTAAATTTACTTAGTTACTTTCTACCTCTAATAAATCAATGGATGGGAAAAATATAAATAAATAAATATAAATATATTTTTATATATATATATTTTTTTGGAATTGTGCCTCTATTACTGTGAAGAACACAGAAGTTCTATACAAATGTGCCTCGTTGTCATTAATAATTAACAATTAATTGATGAAGTTATTGTGGAAGTGTTCAACTATGAAAAATGTGAAAATGTGCGAAATTTTCATCTTTAGTCAGAAATGAACACTTATCACTCAACATAGCAGAAACTAAAGATGGATGAATGAATGACAAGTACTACCACTCTAATACATATCCAGATAAAGCAGACCATAAAAACCAAACAAAATAACAAACTGAACACACATTCTCCAGCCACTGTGTGTTTGAGTTATATGATGTACCTGGGTGTAGCAGGAATCCCTTTATTGCGAGCTCGGTCACTTTCGCCCATCTTATCCATCCACGTGCCGCAGTTGAAGCGATTTCCTCCGTACACAAAGCCGGTGTCTGGGTTCACCTTGGCCACAATGTTGAATCCTGGCAGAAAAATTTATAAGGCAGCAGAACAAGAGATCCAATGGCGATTGGAAACCAAATGTCAATTTACAAATAGTAAAGAAATAGTCCAGGGCTCTGTTTTACTAAATGTGTCACCTTCGTCCCTCATGTTGCGATCGATTTGTGGTCCAGCGTTCCTCTCCCTGAACTCAATGCCCTGCATGTGGTGCTGGAGGGCTTCATGAATCACATCATACAGAGGCTGATCCTATATACACAGAGCACAAGATGAATCATACACTTTACACTTATACTACACGCACATCTCCCATACTACAACCACGTGTACTATATCCAGATTTCTCCATACTATATCTGCATTTTCTATACTTACTCACATCACCATCTGATACTCACATCTTCCACACTATATCCATACTATATCTACATGTAGGGCTGGGTAAAATTTTCCATACTGATAATGACTGCATATACATAAATAAATGTAAAATATATCTATATCTATATATCTATGTGTGTAGATAGACAGATATCTACGCATACACACACATACGGGTATATATTCACACACACACACACACACACACACACTACGGGCAATTTAGGAACCCCAGTTAGCCTAATCTGCATGTCTTTGGACTGTGGGAGGAAACCCACCAAGCACAGGGATGCAAAATCCATACACGCAGACTCGACACGGGAATCGAACCTGGAGATGAAAGACGACACTAAGCTACTGTGTCGCCATATTTATTAGGTTTAGGGGGCATTTACTTTTTACATAGGGCTAGGTAGGTTTGGATAACTTTTTTTCTTTAAAAATAATTATTTTAAAACTGCATTTTGTATTTACTGTATTGGTTATATGTGACAATAATGCAAAAAAAATAATAATTCACGGCACTGTATATACAATGGGCACATTTAACATCTCACCACAGCGCCTGGTGCCTGAGGCAATGAGTCGTCTGCAGGGTACATCCTGGAGACAGGGCACTTGAGGATAGCTGTTCCATCGGGCACTATGGTGCAGTAATCTTGAATACACTGCAGCCACCACCACACGGCATCACGGCAGTTATATCGTGCAGCTATGCCCTCGCCAAGCAGGTTGGGTATCAGACCGTGCCTCAGAGTGCCGGCAAAGGACAGGATGATGTTCCTGAGAGAGATGGGGAACGTATTCATTTTAAATAATAGCTGTCTACAAATCCCAGACGTCAGAATTATCACTGGCTTCTAGATTTATTTTGTTAAGCACGCTGTAGACTACCTGGCCTCTAGGTGACGACCAGTGAGCAGCATGAGACCCCTCAGGGCGATGAACGTGTCTCTGCCCCAGCAGCGGAAAATTCCAGCGGAGAAATGAGGCAAGCCTGTCAAAATGCAGTTGATCAAGAAACACAGAATCATAATGGAATTGATGTAATACTTAAAATTATAGATGATGTGATTTTAATACAACAGGATAGATAACATGTTGCTAAGTAACAACCTGCTGCCATGGAGACACAAAACTGTTCTTCCTGCTTGGTGATCTCATTGATGCGTCGTGGTACATCGGGCAGTGCCGGAGAGAGAGGTGGAAGAGCGGGAACGCGACCCACTCCACACATTTGCAGTGAACCCAGCGCCAGCAAGCGCACGAAGGTTGAACCATCCTGCACAAAACTAGCACACACATGCATACACAAACACGCTTATAACAACCAATGAGCTTACAATTTGATGTATTTTTAACACAAGTATAACTCTGGTATATTTGTGCTTTTTTTTGCATCGCTGTAATGTGATGTGAATAATTTAGTGTATGAAGAGCAGTGTTGGGTGTAAAGCGTTAGAGTACTTGAATTACTTTTTTGATGTAAGGAGTAATCTAACGCGTTAGGTCCGCCATTTAAGTACTCAGTTATTTAGTTACTTTTTCAATAATGTAATCCCTTATGCAGACAATTTATGTAATCCATGAGCCAGACAGCAGTCATTCCCAATACGTTATTGTGTGTGTGTGTGTGTGTGTGTGTGTGTGTGTGTGAGAAAGTCCCACCCCCCCTCTGTTATTTCTGCTGTTATACCCCTATCTCACCTAAGAGGTTTGACTTTGCGAGGACCGATGTGCGGAAAGAAACCTAATCACAACGCCAAAACTCGCGGTGAATCATGATGAACCGTACTTACGACCACCGCGTGAAACCATGTAGGTAAAACAGGAGTATTAGTACAGTAGTTAACAGATTATGGGCCAAACTTCGCTTACTTTAAAAAGTCCCCCAACACTGATGAAGATGGGGGTGCAAGGCGACAGTGCTAACTACTAAGCCACCATATACAGTTACTAGGATTGTGCGATGAGCTGAGTGTAATTACATTGCACCTTATTCCTTATTCCTTCTGACTATAATGTAAATTTCCATCAAAATGTGATGCATCATTGTTAATATAAAGCTGGTTAGTTGAGAGAATAAGAGACTGACGGTGACATCTGTTTGAAGGTAGTGTCTAGGGCTTTGGTGTACGCGCCGACCAGGATGGCGTCGAAGTAGCAGGGGATGAGGTAGCGAGGGATGTGTTTCAGGTAGCCAAACATTGCCTCAAACCACTGACCCACCTGCAGAAAGCAACGAAAAAAATACTTTTTTCATCAAGTTTGAACAAGGTTTGCGTGAGTTACATTATCATACAACCTTATGCATTAAATCTCCCTTGATTAACCTTTTGAACTGGGTTATGTTTTCCCATCACAACTCGTTCACACTATTTTAGAAGTCCAGCGCTCACTCAGACTCAGGACTCAGGATTCTCACCTCTCGAAGCGCTCCTTTTTGAGCCACCAGTCGGTTACTGACATAATCGATCATCCAGTCGCCCTGCCTCAGGTTATTACAGAACGGGTGGCCCAGGTCATTCTTAGGTCTGATGTCAGCCATCACTGAAATCAGGCCTGTGTGTGAAATACACAAACCTCAGAGACAGCATCTGACATGATGTAACCGTACAGTTACAAAACGACAAGAAGCATGCTCTAGGAAAACCTAATTGATCATAAAACCATAATTTATACAAAATCCGATATTTTATTCTTCTACCCAGTGCCCTTCATAAGTTTAAGGAACAACAGACAAAAAAAATCCGTTTACACATTTAAGTATCACATTTCGGGTGTACCTTGCAGGCCACCGTACTTGAGGGTGGTCCATCCGGGAATGTTATAACAGCCGCCTCCGTCCTCCTTCTCTTCCTCATCACAGCGGAACAGAAGCACATTCAGATCAGCCAGAGTCAGCTTATCCATGATCCTTCAAAGTGGGAAACATGCAACTAAATATTCACTATCTCTGACTGTCTTGTCCATTGGGTCATTCTTAGAAGTCTTTTTAAACATCTCTCATGTGCCTTTAAAAGTGAAGCTGATCGCCAGCCCGCGTATTACAGAGCTGTGTGTATTTATCACTTACTGGCTCAGTGGGGTCTTCAGTATGGCTGGAGCATTCTCATCCAGCACACTTCCTGCTTTGTATTCAGGGTTAAACTGGACAAGGTGAGCCCTCAAAAACCCCACAAGCTCCTGCGCCTTTGGATCCAAACTCACCCTGCAGAGATAATAATAATAATAATAACCTGTAAGTAGTAGTTTATACTTAGTGCAGTAAAAATTCTGTTATACTGGATATTAATATATACAGTCATGTTAAAAAAGACAGCAGTCATTCCCAATCCGTTGGTGTGTGTGTGTGTGTGTGTGTGTGTGTGTGTGTGTGTGTGAGTGAAAGTCGTCCTACAAGCCCCGCCCCCAATAACCCGGCACCCTCTGTTATTCCTACTGTTATACCGCTATCTCACCTCTGCTGTTTGACTATGCAAGAACCGACGCACAGAAAGATGGAAACATGACGAATCATGATGAACCGTACTTACGGCCACTGCGCGAAACAGCGTAGGTGAGATAGGGGTATTAGTAGTTAACAGATTATGGGCCAAACTTCACTGAGTGATGATGGTAGAATAATTATAAAGGTCTTGACTAAAACAACATGCATGAGGAATCACAAAGGAGTTTTCATTTTCTGCAATGGAAAAGTACTCGAACCAGAAAGTAACGTAATGTAATGTAACTGATTACTTTTTAAAGACAGTAATTTTGTAATGAAATTAGTTACTTTTCACAAGTAACGTCCCCCAACACCGACTGTGCCATTATTTATTTAATAAAATGAAGGCACAAAAAAAATGTGATTGCAAAAAAAAAAAAATGCAACCCCTTACTGCTTCCACAGGATTTAAGTTTTGACAGTTTACTGGTCTGGAGCAATCAGGTGTGTGTTACACAACACCAAGAGGGAAAGACAAAATCAAGAGTCTTACAGAAGCAATTGTTGCCGCACATCAATCTGGAAAGTGTTATAAAATCATTTCCTTTTTTTTTTTGGGGGGGGGGGATTTTTTCCCGATTTTCTCCCTAATTTAATCGTGGCCAATTCCTCCCCGTCACTAGGGGGCATTAAGGCTACCACTACCATTCAGCCGGGACGGCCGAAGACTATCACGTGTTTCCTCCGAACCGCGTGACGCCAGCCGACCGCATCTTTTCGAACTGCTTGCTCACGCACCGTTAGGGGCGGAGTAACACACTCGGAGGAAAGCGCTAGCCGCTCCTTCCGCGTGCGCGAGCTCACAGACGCTAATGATTGGCTGTGGAGCAGTGATTAATGTGGGAGCACGAGTAGCTCTCATCCCTCCCCTCTGAGAGAGCTCCGCCAATCAGTTCTCTCTAGGCCTCCGGCTGTGAGAGGTAACAACATCACCAGGGGTTCGAACCAGCGATCTCAGGATGATAGGGCGAGCACTTTACCACTGCGCCACTCGGAGGCAATATAAAATCATTTCCAAAGAATTTGAAGTTCAAAGTTTTACAGTCAGGAAGATTATTCACAAGTGGTAAGCATTCAAGAAAGTTGGCAATCTTCCCAGGAGTGGACATCTTCTACAATGATATGAGAGTCTCATAAAGTCATACAGGAAACGATTCCTTCAGGTTATTGCTGCTAAAGGTGGATCTAAATAAATAATGGCATGTTGATCCGCAACAATCAGATGATTTTTATTATACTTTTGCACAAATATACATAGGATTAAAAAAGGTGTACTACAAACACACTATGTCGGTGTGTGTGTGTGTGTGTGTGTGTGTGTGTGTGTGTGTGTGTGTGTGTGCCATGCCATATACAGCTAATAAACCTGAAAGCGAACCTGAAAGCGATGACGCTGCCTGGTGTGAGACGCTTGAACTCAATCTCCTGCACAAACTCGCTGCGGCCTCGAGATATGACTTCAGCCTGCTTCACCACACCGCTGTCCTTCACCTGAGAGACAAAAAAAAAAAAAAAAAACAAAGAACAACTGAGCAAAATCTCAACACTGACCAAGTCTGATAAACAGTCCAACTAAGTGATTACTGCACAGATGAAGTACAGAGCATTCAGAGCAAACCATATCCATACTTTTTGTCAATACCAATTTATCAAACTGAATTGATAAATACTTTAAAAATGTAAAGTCAGAGTTAACAGTTAACTTAGTACAAGCTACTAATTTAGTCAATATTTAGTTAAAAGACAAAGTTGGCAAAATAACACTAAAAGTACTGTAACAGGGTAAATAGTCAAGTTTCACATGATGTCACTGTTGTTAAGTGATCAGATCCAAGTCTCTCATTTGGCACTAACCTGGATGTGCTCTTTAATCTCCACTGTAAACTCTGGCAGGCCATTAATGCTCTTCTCATCCTTTTTGTAGGAACCGGCCTGAATCTCCTCTGTACGGGCCTCTAACACCACCTCCTCTATCTTACCTGAGAGAGAGAGAGAGAGAGAGAGAGAGAGAGAAATAAGTAAAAGGAAAAAAAAAGGCATTTTATTTCAGATCATATGATTACGAGGGCTGTTCAAGTCAAACCGGGACTTTTAACTGTGCATAATGATAGAACACTGACATGAAAGTGAGCAGTCCCTTCATGGGATTATATTTCTTCATATAATCCACAGCTACACTCATGCACTTATCCCAGTGTTTCACTAGTGCTTAGATACCATCAAAATAGAACGGTTCCTCAGTATGCCGGCACTATGATCAGACTGCCTGCTTTGCATCTGAAACGCTGGCCTCCCACGAACTCCTTTAATGGCCTAAAAATTGTGGAAATGGCTTGTAACGAGGTCAGGAAAATAATTTCATTTTCAATAGAAATTTCATCCTAGGTTGACTTGAATGCCCTTTATATTCACTTATTTATTAAAATGACTACATTTAAACGATTCACGGTTTTATTTGGCTCACCTGGGATGAACATGGGTGGAACCTCATTTGAGTATCGGTGGTGTTTGGGGTTGCGGAAGGCAGTGCGACACACAGCCACGACAGACTGGTGTGAACTTGGAGAGTGACGAGTCACAGCAACAATGTCTTCATCCACCTGATCCACAAACACCTAAAGAGAGCAATGAACGACACACATGATACTGTACATGTAGATCATCGTAAACATGTAGTACCACATCAGATTATTAACAGCTAGGACAATATGAAAAGCAAGATCAGATACATGCACACACACAACATGCAGAGGGGCAAAACTTGAAAAATGGAAAAGCACTACGCACACTTACATGTAAGAAAAAGCAAATGGATGCTCTTAACCCATGTACACACACGCATATACTCACCTGGTTGAAGCCGTTAGCCGCGAGCTCCTGGTGCAGGCGGTTCAGAGCCAGTTTGCCGGCGATGATGCCCGTCTGGAAACTGACTTGCCCGGGGATGGGCTGCTTGGCCTGCGGGTTCCACTTCTGATAAAAGCGCTCCTCGGACACCACTGAGATCTGTTGCACCATACACACAGAAGCTGTTTGCAGGAACTTGCTAAACAGAATGCTTTTTAGTAGCTTAATAGATTAGATTTTTAAAAGATTAGATTATTGTATTCAAAACTTGGCCAAAAAAGAAGGAATGGAAATGTACTAATATTTAGTATTGGAATGTTTTTGTTCACTTTGTCCTTGTGCAGCCACCTGTGAAATATGTTTGGTAACTATTTTTTATTATTATTATTATTTTAAAACAGTTTAAATGCTGAAAGTGAGATGAGTCTGCTATTAGTATTCTGCAGTGAGTAGAGTGAGGAGTACCTGATGAGGTACAAGCTCGTCATAGCCTCGAGTGCTACCTGTGGCACAGCAGGCCATAGAGACAACAGCAGAGCTAGGCAACGAATCGAACGCAGAGCGGATCTGAAACACACACACACAAACATTGCTAGTTAATCAATTTAATCAGTTAATTAGAACAGGGATGTCTCCACCACCAACAAGTCTAGTACTTCTTGATACTAATTTATACAAGACTTAGACTTTCTTGTATTTTTCTTCTTTTAATGTAGTCTTGAGGAATAGTACTCCAGGCCTCCTGAAGGACTTTGTTTGCTCTCATTATCAGTCCAGTCCCTGATCAGTTTCTTGAAAGTGATGAAAGGGGAAATGAGGTTGCTGCACAAACAACTGTAAGCATATTTTTAATCAGCATATACTCATTTTAATCAACATATATTTAAGTAGGTAGAAATATAAATAAGAATT
>JAQMYG010000003.1:8580349-8590488 GCA_030014215.1 Clariallabes teugelsi | reverse complement strand
GGTAGTAGTAGCCTTAATGTGGGAGCCCCCTAGTGACGGGGAGGAATTGGACACGACTAAATTAGGGAGAAAATCGTGAAAAAATCAAAACAAAACAAAAAAAAGGTAAGCTTCGCTGTGTTTAAACCAAACCATGAAGTCTGTGTTGCATTACTGAGGACCAAAATGTGGTCTAATGTTATATTTACAAAGAAATTTTTGCTATTAGCTATGTTAGCTTTGCGGAAAGATAATTTTTTTTTTTTTTTAAACGGACATCAGAGATCGCATGCTAACATGCGGGAACAGCATTTGGAGCTATGTTTATTCCAATGAAATCATAATTGGAGTCCACAGAGACAAACGAATACTATTTTAAGTTCATTATTTTTGCAAAAAAAAAAAAGTCACAAAAACCTGTACGTACTTATCACTGTTGTGTACAAGCAAATGCTCTCTACAACACACTTATAATCTGCTGTAAATAAACTGCTGGCGTTGCTCTATAGCTACAGAACGTTTGCGCGGTATTTCTCAAGAACCATAAAATCTCTGCCTTAAAACAAACCATGCAATTACTGGAGGGACAGAACTGAAAACTCAAAGAGGAACATATTCATTTTGAGCGTGTTAAACGTTCTTGGGTCAATAGGTTGATATAACCTGTGCTGATGTTAGTCCACTGACCTGAGACCATCATTGATTCAAGTCTACTTTCAAACAAACCAAAGAGATAAGCAGAGGTGAGGTGAAGCTGAAACTGAGATACCAGAGCTACAGACAGCAAACTACACTTTACAGAGAAACCTTTCACATTTAGTGTAAAGTAGCACAACAACTTAAAAATAAAGACGAAATTATAGAGACTTTGTATTGGACAGTCTTGTATAAAAAAAAGTGAAAGTGATACTTGAGTAAAAAGTACAAGTAAATGACTTTGGAAGAGTTAACGTTATCTTTCTATAACTTGACTAAATGCTTAAAGCAGCTACTTACTGCACTTAAGTATCAAAAGTATTTTTCTGATATTAAATGTACTTTAGTATTAGATGTTAAAAAAAAAAAAAAAAGTGATCAGTCATCAGATCTGTTAATTTTAATTATGAACTTTATTGTCTCTTCATTGTAGTAAGGCTTAATATCAAGGTTCTAAAAGCTTAGACTTTACTTTTGAAGTCTGCATGTAGGCTAATCATCAACACTAGTTAGCCCACATTAGCCTGGACATCACATTAGCCAGATATCTGAGCAGGCTTATGATAACTAACTAGCGTCTTTGCTTTTATCTTACCCGACTCTTTGGCCACCGACAGCCGATCGAACCATTCATCTAGAGGGCCGAGACATTTAGCCAGATATGTCTGGATGCTGATGCAGTCTAGAGGTAAGATGTGATTATCAGCACCGACGCGGAGCACTGGATCCACCACCACGTATCCACCACCAACCTTCTCCTCATCCCTGTAAGGACAGAACACACACAATGCTGAGACACAAAATGCTAATAGTTTATTTCCTTCATATTTAAAACACACACACAAAGAATAAATATAAATGATTAAATGAGTAGATGTCTGTTTTCTGAGGTCTGGACCTCATGTTCTGATCTCTAGAATTCAGACCCTGGTCTAAGATAATAAAGTCCTCGTTTGTCTACTGAGTAATATCATATGGGACCAATATTGTAAGAAATTACTTTCTGGTGGGTTTATGAATATAAAAGATTCGTCTTATGTTTGTTTAAATGAAATTGGTTATAATAATTCCATATACGTATGGTCTTGAACATCAGGATTATTTTTTTTTTTGCAACATCAGTAAGGCGTTGGTGGAAAATAGTGAAATTGTCAGAAGGAACGTCCTTAAAACTTTGGAGCAAATTCTGACTACGTAAATTTCAAATGTATATTGGTTTCATTTTATAACGTTTGAAAAAGGGTACTTGTCTGATTCTCATGAAAGACATTCTTGTCAGTTATTTAAATATTTTTTGTAGCAATTACTTTAGGCTTTCATTTACTTTTTAAGAATATAGTGTGGTCCTGTTATGTAAACACAAACCTAATTTGATTTACCACAAGTCTTTGAGTGTGTGTGTAAAAATCTTCATACATATTTTAATAATTGTTGTAATATAACTACTATCTAATCCATATATGTAATGTAATGAATAATGCAATGCATTTTGAAATTAATTACTGTACTACTAATATTTATAACTTTGTGAATGAATACTGTTATTATTCCTCACCCGTGGCCGAAGTAATACTGGTAAGAGCCTGCAACGTGGACCTCCAGGGAGCAGAACTTATCAGAGTCGTCCTCTCTACCAGTGGGATTGACCCAGTCGATGGTGCGGAAACTGTGGCGATCAAACCGTCCCCCCTCAGCTGGGTAGTTGACGTGAACGTGGACCTGTTTCCCCTGAAGAGTCGGCCCAAGTCGAAACTGTAACTCAAACCCTGGAAATGAATCACAGTCTTGGTTATTCAAGTGCAGAAACATGATACAGGTCAATCAAAGATCAAGGAATAAAAGAAAAATGTCCATCCTTGAAACTCTGCATGTCACCTTATATTACCTGCACGTGGCGCAGAAATGTGCAAAAGGAATATATTTAATCTAACAAGAAAAGAAACCAAACAGATACAAGCATTTACACAGCTAATATTTACCTACTGAACAGATATTTAAAAGGTTTACATTCCCATCTTAAGCTATTCAGATCGGGACGGATCCGGTCAGACTGTTCCGACTGAGGTGTTTACATTGTGCGTTTTTATTCTGATTGGTGGTGGAATATTAGGGTCCGTGTAAAAGCATGTACTGTTACAGATGCTGCATTAGTTTTCACTTTTATCCATGCACCAGGAATTCTGTTTATGTATAAAGAAACAGGATACACATGATCTCTAGATCACCATCTACAGAGCTGCATAATGATGACTATAACTATTTATAAATTCTCTGTAAAGGCTCAAGCCTAAAAAGGAAAGAAATTACTTACTGAGACAGCGATGGAGTGCCATTGTACAAACATTTACATAAAGTAAAAAAATATATTATTTACCTTGTTCTAAGCGGAACAGGGTTCTTTCCAGGTTCTCCATGTCATTGAGGACTAGCACTCGGATGTGTTTAGGCCGTGACATTTTCACGCTGCTTAATGCTGAACTGGCACTGGGAAACTCAGCAGAATGTCCTTTACTGAAAGAGGAAAGCAGCAGCATGTAAGAGACACACTGGTGCCGTTTGACAATTTGTTTATTAACAGCCTGGAGGACGGAGATGCAGGCTTCATGGTGCTTTTTTTTTAGATAATGCCAATCAAACTTTTTTTTTTTTTTTTACATAATGGCAATCAAACTTTTTTTTTTAAATAAATACTTTTAGGTAATGGGTTCAAATAAAATTCTTTAGAATTACAAAAACCTATTCATGGTACAAATGAATTAGCTAAGAAATTAATTTTACTTTAAAACAAATAAGATCTATCAGGAAAAAAAAGACTTGGCAGATTGAACATATTTATATTACACATTCTAACAGTATCTAGCATCAAGCATAAGACAATTCTAGACTTATCGAATCTAATCGAGTCTTACAGTAACAGTTTTCCCAGTACAGTGGCCTTTTTTTTAATATATATATATATAGTACATTGCAAAAGTTTTAGGCACCATATTATCTTTAGTACAAATTTTGTTTTATATATGATTATCATGTCTGCAATATTATGTACAAAACCATTGACTATTTCCAAATAAAACTTAAAAATTCATAAATACATGACATCATAGAATATTTACATGCCCGTAAAAAAAAAGCAACACATTACATAACAGACCAGTTTTAACCAGTTGGGAAAAGTAAAATAAAATAAATATTAATAATACTACTTCTACTAATAATACCAATGGAGGCTGCTTGTTTTCACATAAAAATAGAAAGAAGAACTTTGGCATATTCTCCAGCACACTAAGTACAAACAGCTGTTTTTTTTATTCATGAAATTGCACAAAACTGTATATAACACTACTGATCATTTTCAACATACTGACTGTGTTTATTTTCTTTACTTTTACTTATTTTGTTTTTCTATATTCCCACGATGTTTGCACAGAACTCTAAGTAAAAACAGCTATTATGTTTTACTGAGCATGCTGGAGAATATGAGTTCTCCTGGTAACTTTGTCACACTTGCTCTCGTCTACATTAGGTTTTTTGTTTCCATCAGAAAACTGGTCTGTCATGTAATATGTAGCTTATTTATTTAAATTGTAAAATGTTTGGAAATAGTGAATGATGAATTTGTACATAATAATGCAGACATGATAAACTTATACTCGTACTAAATTTTTATTAAAGATAATCTGAGGCCTAAATCTTTTGACTTTTGCACAGTACTCCAGGGTCGAGGCTTCGATTCCCACCTCGGGTCTGTTTGCGTGGCGTGTTCTCCCTGTTCTTGGTGGGTTTCGTCCGGGTACTCCGGTTTCCTCCCACAGTCCAAAGACTTGCAGAGTAGACTAAATGGCATTCTCAAATTGCCTGTAGTGTGCGCGCGTGTGTGTGCGCCCTGCGATGGATTGGCACCCTGTCCAGGACGTACCCCGCCTCGTGCCCTAAGTCTCCTGGGATAGGCTCCAGGCCCCTGTGACCCTGTACAGGATAAAGCGGTATAGAAGATGAATGAATACTTAACAAAACTATTTAACTATTTCATTCAACACATAAGTAGTGATAATCATACATGACATTTATTGTCTAAAGTTTTCTGTTGAACAGCTATGAAGCTAATAAAACTAACTAATAAAATTAATCCAAAAGTCAACATACAGTATAAAAGTCTTTTTATGTATGAATTTATGATTGCGGTAAGCAGTGTTACAATGTATTACAGGCAAGTAAAGCACCATTTGTGTTGTCTCTCATTCATTTTCTATAGCATAGAGACGAAACCTAACATGGAGGATTATAGGAGCAAGAGCACAGTGTTGCAGGGGATAGATCAAGCAAAGTAAAGTAAAGTAGAGGAGTTTTAACTTGTCCGTGGCCAGATTGTGTCATCATGTGTTCATGTGACCCTACGGTCACGTCAAATGGCACTGAAATCAATGAAGACACAGACGCTCTGGTGGTGGGGTCTATTTTACTTATTATATGTGATACACACTATGGTTACTTGAACTACTTTTCACACTCACTTTTTGTACACTCTATGTACATCTGTTACATTCTCAAGATTTTCTTTCTCTGGTTTTTATTTAAATTTTATAGTTATTGAATGTTGTGTACTTACTGTGTATGGCGTCTTATCTATAACAAACAAACAGTGTTTTATGTTGGTCTGTACTTTGAGAGCGACACAGAGACAGAATCAAATTTGTGTGTGTGTTAGGGCTGGGCCATATTATACCTTTCACGGTAATACCGGTGCAATGTTAGGCAATGATAAGAAAATGAAATATCGCGATAGAATATGAGTAAAACGCGGATGCGCAGTGCCTTTGTTTTCATACGCTCATGGCGGAAAAAGCATGGCGGCGGGGGAGAATGAGAAGGGCGAAAGCGGATCGTTGAATGAAACAGATAAAAATGGTGAAACTTCAGTGGTGTGGAACTGGTTTGGTTTTCGCCCGTCAGATACCAAATAAAGCACAATTTTTTGTAGAACATAACATGCAAGCAGGTCGTCGTGGCGAAGGGAGGAAACACCACAAACCTATTTCATCATTTAGAGCAGAAGCACTTGTTGGAGTACACGTGAAAAACCTCCATGAGCAGTAGCATAATTTATCCATGTTTTTTGTTTGCTTGTTTTGTTTTTACTCAATAGTTTTGAGTTTTATTATTTGACTTATTTATTTGGCACACTGCAGTTTTATGTTGCAAAGCAACTCTTTTTAAGTTTTGTGGATATTATACATGGTTATGCTCAGGATATGTCAGCCCATTTCCACTGGAAATGCCTTTTGGTTAAATTGTCAGCAAGGAATTTGCATTTGCACTGTTAAAATTTTATATAGCTTTAATGCACATACAAACAGCTGCTTGTTAATTGAAAATAAATTGATGGGTTTTTTTTTGCACTAATAAAGTTTTGGAATTGTAAAGTATTTTGTCTCGTGTCAATCACATCGTCAGTTATATCGTTATCGCACATTTTCAAATATATATCGTGATAAATATTTTTGGCCATATTGCCCTGCCCTAGTGTGTGTCAACATATTTGCAGAATAAAACCAGATTCTGATTTGTAGCCAAGCCAGTGACTAAGGCATCACACTGATTGGATCTTTTTTTCCCCCATTTAAATCTTAATACAAAAAATAGGACTAAAATATAATAAAGGAAAGAGAAGATAGATTAACTGGATAATATTTGTCTACATAAGAAGGATACTTTTAGAATAACAAAAATCTTTACTGTAGCAGCTTTACTGTCCTATCTTAATCTGTTTCACAAGACAGATCACTCTGCTTGCATTTTATAGCAAAGCCAACAAAGTGACCAGTTTCTTTGGTAAGGAAGCATTTCTATTTGCTTCTGCATTTATTACAAATGCAAAAAACTCTTGTCCTCATCTATTTGGGATCAGACCATGCAAGATCTTTTAATTCATAACACTGATACACAGGTCAGCTTGAGGAAAAGATTTAAGAGAAATCCTCCTCTATTATTCTCTTAATAAAAAAGAGAGTTAGATGTCAGGGACAGAACATGTCCTTGATGTCCGACAGAAGGTTACACTGTAGCCACACTGCGCAGTGGATGATCGCACCAAAACACCTACATCTTGTTGATCTGTGCTGCAGATTTTTTTCGTGGAATCATCATAAACCTGATGCGATCGAGAAGCTCAGCTGTTTGGCTCGAGGCCAGAATGTTCTCTACTGGAGGTCACAGAAATGACACCCGGCAGTCGGGGAACAAAACAACAACAACAAGCGGTCCGTTTTAGTAAACTTGTTCTCCTTAACTGTAAACAACCTGAACGACTCGGACAGTTTAAAGCAGTGACTGACAATCATGTACCAATCGGAATTTCCAGTTGTTCACTATTTGCAGCGTTTTGCGTTATATAGAGAATAAACCCACCTCAGCAGGCCGTTCCTCCGCTCGAAGATCAGGACGTTGCTCTCATTGCAGCTGAAAGAGGCGTGTCCAGGAAGGACCAATGGGCGTGTCTGACGCACAGAGACCAGGTCTGTACGTCATTACGTCGCGCCGAAGTCGGAAGTAAATAGTAATAATAATAAAAACAAAATTTTTGTTTCGCTCTGCACGTGTTTGTGGATTATAACGCGTATATAATGGCGCAATAAAATTCTGTACTTGATATTTCGAAAATATATATTTAAAAAAATTCGCAAACCATCGCTGCGAACATGTTTAGACATATTAGAGCAACACAAGTTCTGTTTGGACGAATTAGAGACCGTCTTCTAATCCGGGCATTTTCCTTTCATTTAAAAATATCTTTCAACTCTTTAAATTTGTCTAGAGATAATGGTGCCGAAATCTATTTTCATTGTTGGTTTGTTTTTTCATGTATTTCAGCCTGACTTATAATAGAGATCTATTGGAAAGATGTAAGATCAATCTTTCAACCAAAAAAAAAAAAACATTTTAAAAAGTAAAATAAAGTCAAAAGTCTGGCACCTTTTAAGCCTGGGTGTATTACTACTAAACCTGCATCATGATTTACTGATAAGCATAAAATATTACTGTTTACAAACTGTAACATTATAGGACATGTTTATTCGGTAGCGATATGCATTGAGAAAGAGAGAGAGAGAGACAGAGAGACAGAGAGAGAGATAGTCCAACTATGGACCATGGAGGCCAGTGGAGACCGTTGTATTTATTCCCATTTTTACGACTATGGTAAAACCTCTGGTCAACATTCACATGCACATTTACAAACTTTGGTGTATTGGCAAATGCCTAATCCACATGTCTTTGGACTGTGGGAGGAAACCACAGTACCCGGAGGAAACCCACCGAGCACGGGGAGAACATGCAAATTACGAAAGAAAATAGCCCCCTTGCAAGTTCTGTCAAGGATCTTCCCAGCATTCTCCGTAACGCAGATGGATATCGGTTCCCTCCCACTTCCACTCATACTCTGTCTACATGTGGCTAATAAATAAAATTATAATTAATTGCAAAAAATCAAGTGCCAAAATTAAAAGGAAATGCAAGTTTTATTTACTTTTCATTTAAAACTTAGCTTGTTCAAGTTCACAGATGTGCCAACAATTAAATAACTACTAAAAACAAATTAACACTTTTGTTAAAACATTCCATAACCTTATTGTATAATATCAGCATATTTACAGTTATGAGATCAATATTTACAAATATTTTACAGTAAAAGTCCCTGCTCCAACTTAATCTCTTTACACTTTCATATATTAAATAGTATTTCTCACAAACATATTAAGTGCTGCTCTCATTCTGCTCATGATGCTTCATGTTTTAACATTTGTAACACTGGACTCAAGAGTTATGCCATGGTCCTATGGAGGAAAAAAAAAAAAGATTTGATGTATGAAGCTTCAAAAAGTATATATTTTTTCCACGCTACTTTTCTGACACACAGCAGACATGGCTAAGTGAGACTTAAAGCATACTCACCATAAACTTCCAAATTCAAAATAAAATTTTACTGTACAAGTCATCATCCAGCATAGCACAAGACATCCTTAAATTATTAGTCCAGGGTTCAAGAGAGAAAAAAAGTTTACAAGTATATCTTCTCCATCAGAGTCTGTTAGTCTCATTTCATCATACTTTATGATGGTTACTGTGGGCCTTGTGCTTCCTCTTTCACTCCTAAAACAAAGCCATTTATCAAAACAATCGAGTCATACATGTGCACATCTACAGCAGGCCACTTCAATTTGGTAAAAACTTAGAAACATCTTTGCTTAACTCTGTTAGCTTATAACAGACCCTGTTGTGCCACGCTGAGTGATGGAGGTTTCTGCCCAGTTCAACCAGACAGTGCTAAAAAATTCAGCAACCAAGTTTTGTTGTTTTTATTCGCACATCACAACAACAGTAGTAGTTTCATAAAAAAAAAAAAAATGCTTACGTTCAACAATTTGCTGTGCATCACAATGATTTTCAATTTGTTATATTGAGACTGGAGTCTGCTGTGAGCCTTGTGCAGCCCCACATCATAATCCCCCCTGCACCAAACTTTACACTTGGCTCAATTAAGTCAGACAAGTACCGTTCTTATGGCAGCCACCAATCCCAGACTCATCAGTTGCATTACCAGACAGAGAAGCGTGGTTCGTCACTCCAGAGAACACATCACCACTGCTCTAAAGTCCAGTGATTGCGTGCTTTACAGCACTAAATCGGATGTTTTGCATTGCACTTGATGATATAAGGCTTGGATGCAGCTGCTCAGCGAAGGAAACCCATTCCATTAAGCTTTCTAAGGACTGTTCTTGAACTAATCTGAAGGCCACATGAAGTTTGGATGTCTGTAGCTATTGATTCTGCATAAAATTGCCGACCTCTGTGCGATATACGTCTGAACATCCTCTGACCTCGCTCTGTGATTTTACGTAGCCTACCACTTCGTGGCTGAGTTGCTGTTGTTCCCAGTTGCTTCCACTCCCAGAATCTCAGTTGACAATTCTACACACACACACAGCCAATCATGAGGAAAGCAGAGTATCTGGAGGAAGCCCACCAAACACGGGGAGAACATGCAAACTCCATACACACACAGGCGGGAATCGAACCTGGACAGTGCAAGGCGACAGTGCTAACTACTAAGCCACCATGCTGCATCTAAACTAATCAAAATGTACACTATGGGGGTAAAATTAGGAGCAGAACAAATGCACCTTCATGTGGTCTCATGTGGAGCCTCTATGGATTGGACCAAAGCAAATTCTGTGGTCAGATCACACACTGGGTCTAAATGCAAAAAGAAACATTAACACATCATCACCACCATCATCATCATCGTCATATTATTATTATTATTATTATTATTATTCTCTATGCATTTTAAATTCCAGATAATTCCAGAACCGCGAATTGCGCTTCTTTGTAAAAAATAAGCAAGCGCAGGTGTCCCACTGATTTCTTTAACGGTGTCATGGCTGAGACGCAGACGCACCGACGCACCC
>JAQMYG010000003.1:8552752-8569816 GCA_030014215.1 Clariallabes teugelsi | reverse complement strand
TATATTTTTTTTTTTTTAGAAAGCATTTGAACTGCCAGTACAAATATAAATCAGTTGCTCCGCTGGCACTCAAATGAAGTCACCCTTGTCTGTCATCCAGATGTGCAAATCCCAGTGGGTTCAAATGAGCCTCACTAACTTTATATTGATGCCAGATCTACAGGACTGGATGCAGGAAAGACAGTCAAAAAGAACAGACAGATAATATCATGAATTTATACACGTTAGATATGTTCTGCACAAAAAATAAATAAATAATATATACAAGATGATGAATGATTGCTGTGTGCAAGTGTCTCAATCAACAGGGAAATAAAATGACCTACCAGCAGCTTTAACACGAGCAGCCAGACAGAGATCATCTCCAGTCTACCGCAGCTCGTGCATGCTTGCACGAGTCGGAGCAGCACGAGAGACCTGGCGGCAGCGCGTCGCCGTCGCGAGCGAATCATATGGGTTCGGTTGCAGCTGCTACTTTCTCACCTATCGATCACTCAGCAACAGCGTGCCGTGAAGTGGAGCGGATGAAACATTCATTGGCAGCCTGGCAGTGAAGCCTGAGAACTGTTGTTCGGTTAAATCCATAAAGATGCGCGCGGTCTGATCTCGAGCACAGCCCGACAGGAATAGAGAGGGACGCAGGCGCAGGCTGCAGCGCGCGCTGCCAGCAGGGGATCTTGCTCTGGGCGCCCACACACTCGTTATAAGCAGCTATTGAACGCCTGTGCTCATGCAGTGTGAGTTTAAAGTCGATGCTTTGAACCGAAATGGGTTCAATCGGTTGTGCGAGTCTCTCAGGACTAATTGTCTGTTTGATTGTTGGGTCCAGGGGGATCTGAGTCACGTTGCTTCTTCACCTTGAACCATTATTATACATTTTATGCAAATGATTTAGTAATCCAAAAGTCTCAAAATCTCAAAGTGAGGTCTTTTCCTTTGGTAAACTGGTTGTAAAGGCAAACAATTCATGCATGCATCGTCTATACCACTTTGTCCTGCATACAGGGTCGCGGGGAGCCAGGCGCCTATCCCAGGGGACATAAGGCACAAGGCGGGGTACCCCCTGGATGGGGTGCCAATCCATCGTAGGACACACACATACCCACACACACTTTCTTATCATCTATACCACTTTATCCTGTATACAGGATCGTGGGGGACCAGGAGCTTATCCCAGGAGACTAGGCTGGGTACACCCTGGAAAGGTTGACCATCCGTCGCAGGGCACACAAACATACACCCAATCACACACTATGGACAATTTGAGAATGGCAATTAGCCTAATTTGCATGTCTTTGAACTGTGGGAGTACCTGAAGGAAACACACCAAGCACTGGGAGAACATGCAAACTCCATGCACATAGACCCGAGGCAAGAACTCTCAATCCCAGGGATGCAAGGCCACAGGGCTAATCAGTAAACCACCAAGACACGTTTTTATCAATTATTATTGATCCAAGCACTTATTATTTCTAAACAAGAATTGTTTTTTGGGCTATATAATAAGGCGTACACTGAATGTTAATTTATATATTGATTCTGTTGTTTAACCCATAGAAATCTGACTTTTGAACCATATAACCTAACTCTTGTTAAATTACATTTTATAATACACTTCACAATAAAAATGATTTATCAAAAGTTATGAAAAAGTGTGTATGAATAGATAGAGAAGTTTAAGGAAAGTCGAAGAAGTGTTAGCGATCAAGAAGGAGCTGGAAGCCCGGCCATATTCACAGCTGATTATAACATTGATCGTACACATGAAACGATTCTGTTGAATAGGATTATGTCGCAATATTAACGTTAGTACAGATAATATGTTGATATCTATAAACAATATGGCTGCAATATACAAGGAGTTGGAACAAAGCCTGTATTAATGAAACACCAGGTATACTGACAAACTGGTATTATACACAAATCAGCCATAACATTAAAACATTTAAAACATTAACACTGATTATCAATTATATACCAGTATACTGGTGACAGGGCAGCATGATGACGTAGTAGTTAGCACTGTGGCCTCAAACCTTCAGGGACGAGAGTTTGATTCCTAGCTTGGGTCTGTGTGCGTGTAGTTTGCATGTTCTTCCCATGCTTGGTGGGTTGCCTCCAGGTACTCCGGTTTCCTCCCACAGTCCAAAAGACATGTAGGTTAGGTTAATTGTCTGATCACTTAAAACAAATGGTTCTAATCTAAACCTTAACAATTTAAAACTGGTGGTCTATAAGTCAATAGAAGTTGGACCCAAAAATGTTTTCGAGGTGGAAAATTCGGGAATAAAAATTTATATTAAAGAGTCAATATTTGAGATTATGTGAGTCATTGGTATGAAATCAAACACAAACCAACTATATTTTCATTAAAACTGTACTGCAATGCACTAACTAAAATTACACCATTCCATACTGAGTGCTTACAAAATAGATTGTTAATTGTTAAAATTTTATTGACAGTACAGAAAAAAAAAATCAAACTGGTCAAATATTTTCCATTGAATCTGAGATAAGTGGAAAAAGCTAACCCTACTGGTTGAACCAGTGTCGAAACAAATACCAGTATCAGTATTGATCTAGCCCGAAATCAGAGATTACAGCATAGCTTCATTTTCCCTACATCTAACAGGTCTAATACTGTAAAGTCTATTACTGTATAATCATCTTTTTTTGGCCAACAAGGGTTATGTGGTGTGCATATATAACTGGCTCACTTAATATTTTAATTGGTTTAAACCATAGGAAATTCTGAATGCAAAAATAAAAATAAATTAAAACACATTGTTTTGAAATAGTTTTAAAGTGTTGTTTAATGCACAGACAAACGTTTTCATATCTGAATAATTAGCCTTGTATTCCTCACAGTTTATCTGTACAAACTTGTATGTGGCGAACACGTTCTCAGTTCAGTAGTTTATGTTCTTAACATCAGTAGTTCATACTGTTGAATAAGTCGTCTGAAACCAAACTAAGCTGAACTCCAAACATGCATATGTACCAACTGGGTCCAATGACAAATGTTCCATACTTGTTACCTTTAAAAGTGCTTGACTGTTCATTCTGAGAAATCCAGTTTCAATCGTTTTTAGTTTGCTCAAAAGCATCAGCAATAAACTATATTTAGTTATGTTAATAATGCAATTTTCCAGACCAGATCAATTTGCTTTCCTGATGATTTTCTTTTGAAGTTATAATTGAACAGTTGCAGCAGTGTGAATGATTAATAACATTATATATAATAATCATTTTACAGTGAAAAAATAATGCTCAATGTCCCTTCAGTATCGAGCAGAATTGACGGATATCATATTACATTTTTACAATGCTTGAATTCATAAGCTATCCTAATATCAGACAGATACATACATATTACACAGTAAACTGTAGCTCCAGTGGGGGTCAATCAACCAAAGGAAATGTACTGTAGTATGGTGGATTACATCACAAGGAATAACACAAATATAATGAACACCAAAGAAAATGTGCTGGGATCTGTTAAAATATATATTTTTAAGTTGTTTCCTTTTCCTAATGTTTAAACATGGTTGAAGAACAGAACATCGCCCAGGACTGAGGTCTGTGTTCAGAATGTTCAGCATGGCCCTTATTCTTTCAAAGTTCTCCAGATACTGAGTGTTTATCTCCACAGGAGGAAATGTTAAAAAGCTAGAAGATCTAGAACAGATCTTTTGGTCCAATTTGCCTGTTTTCAGTGCTAACTCAAGCTGTGCTGTTTTTTTTTTTTTTTTTTTTTTACTTTTTTTTTTTACTTTTCATCACCATCCATCCCACACACAAGTGCATATCAGCCCAGCCTGCATAAACACCAAGAGATTTTCATGGACACACACTCACAGTTACTTAGTTTTTCTCTTCTTTCTCAGTTTCCTCCCACAGATCTGCAACATTTGCGCAGCGCCCCCTCCAAAAGCCGCCCACTCTGCCAACCTCCATCTAATGCTGAAGAGTGACTCACGTTGCTGAGGCAGCACACATGTGGCATGAGCTATGGCAAAGTATCATTCTAGGTGTTTCGTGTGTGTTTGTGTGTACTTACCGATGGCTGCATCAAAGGTTGTCTGCTTCAGTCTGGCTCTGCGTTCGATGTGTGAATGAAACGATACACTGATTGAACGTGTGGGTGTATGCCAATGGCTGATGGCAGTTTCAATGGCAGAAGTGACAGTCACACACACACACACACACACACACACACACACACACACACACACACACACACACACACACACACACACTTGTATTACAATCTTTGTGAGGACCTTATATTTATTAAAAGAATGTTATGCAAAAATCCCTTATAAAACCTTATAACACAGTTTTCTGAAGGGAAAAAAAAAAAATCCCTGGAACAGACCAAATCTCCCATATGTTGTGACATTCAGCTGTAATGGAAAAAATTGCTTACAAATAAATGTAAAGCTTTTCTTTACATTTAATAAAAACATAAAATGCATCATATACCTGAAAAAAAAATACTAACACAATTCTTCTGGTCAGTGTTTCATCTTCTCATTTCCCCTTTGGTGAAATATAGTTTGTTCATTTATTACATTCCCGAGCTGGGTTTTTTTCTTGCTTGTGTGTTTTGTTATTTTCCCACAGCATACACATCCAGAGCTTGGATACATCTACTTTTCTTTATTTTTACAATTTCTTAAAAATGTTTTAGAGTAATAAAGAATATGTGTGAAAAACTAATAAACATGGAACTACACAGGGAGCAATAAAACAAATGAAAGCTGTTTTATGTTTTAAATTCCTTACATTATTCCTAAAGCAGCTTTGTACAGTCTCAACATCTTCTCAATTCCCAAACAGCTTCTAACAATTTCTAATAAGTAATAAGCAAAAACTGTTCAGGCTGAGTACTCAGGCTGCTCATAATAGTGGGGAAAAAAAATCACTTTTTTTGCATTGCTGTAATGTGATGTTATTAATTTATTGTATGAGTAGTCGTTGTTACTTATGAAAAACATGAGTAAATCCAGACCGGTGGAACAATGGTGTAGTGGTTAGCACTGTCGCCTTGCACCTCCAGGGTCCGGGTTCGATTCCCGGCGAGGCTTGATTTCCGTCTCTGTGTGCATGGAGTTTGCATGTTCTCCCCGTGCTCGGTGGGTTTTCTCCGGGTACTCTGGTTTCATCCCACAGTCATGTAGATTAGGCTAATTGGCATTCCCAAATAGACCTTAGTGTGTGAATGAGTATGTGTGCCCTGCGATGAACTGGCACCCTGTCCAGGGTGTACCTCACCTCTTGCCCTAAGTCTCCTGGAATAGGCTCCAGGCTCCCAGTGACCCTGAATACAGGATAAAGCAGCGGTATAGACAATGACTGAGAGTGTGTGAGTGAGTAAATCCAGGAGCTTATATGACTGAACAAGTATGATGAGAAAATCGTTAGTTAACTACCTGCCTTTAAAATGTTCATAAACTCCACTGGCCACTGTCATAAACACTCACTCACTCATTTATACTGTTTAAACCGCTTTATCCTGTATACAGGAGGAGATTTAAGGCATGAGGTGGGGGGTGCCAATCTATTGCAGGGCACACACACACATACACACCCTCACAAGCTCATGCACACGCTATGAGCAGTTTGGGAATGCCAGTTAATCCAATCTGCCTGTCTTGAAACTGTGGGAGGAAACCGGAGTTTTCCAATTTTTACTCGCCTTATATTAATTGTCGTTGTGTTAGGATTTTAATATCATATGTAATGGATATATGACATTCATATAGCCTACAGTATGACTTCAAATTATTAAGCTTTATTATTAATACTTCTGTTAACAAGTACAATCATGCATTATCCATATAACCAAATAACAAAAAAATGGAAATATCTTAATTACAAGAAGATATTTTATTTAATTTTAAAAAATTGTAAACTCGACAGATCAAACCTGTCCCATTTTATTGAGAATTGCAAGATGATTGGGACTGACAAGTCACGTCTCTGTAATAACATATGAAGTGCTGGAGTCTAACAGCATTCACCTCAAATCATCTATTGTAACAGAGGTGACATAAACAGCTGCTACCAACATAAATGACACACTGATCCTCTCACACACTGAACTGGATTGCTTTCAGCTTCCCAGATGACATTCAGCTATTTACTTTCTCACTTGTAACTTGATTTTCCATTTTAATATTAGATTCAGATTTAAATAAAACAAATGGAAAGCATGAAAACAATTTGTGCTCAATTATTCCAATGAACACAACACTTCATGTAATAGTCTGTATTTTATTTTTACACATTCAGATAATTTGTATTCACAATAAGAAAGAATAAAACGATGGATTTCCTCCATTTCTAAGAGATAAAGTGTGTGAATTAAAATAAATTACAGCACAACTGTCTTGCTTTATGATACTAAGTCTTTTTGACAGGATGATTATTCTTATTCAACATAAACAAGGTTTATTTGATTTATGTGTTAGAAATAGATGAAAAAATGTTTAGTAAGTGGATAGGACATTTGACAAAGTAAACATTAGTGCCAATTTTGCTTATTAGTCGAAAAAGTGCTGGTTGTTACAATAAGTAGTGATATTTTATATAAATAATATTAATATTGTAAATTAAATTTAAATATAAAAAACATGTGATTGTATTAGGGTCTTGTGGCCTTCTACTTTTATTTCCATCATCCATCCATTTCAATATTTTCTGTAGTGCTTATCATGTTTAAGGTCAGCTTTAAACATGATAAACACTACAAAAGGCAAAAGCACACACACACTCATACACCACATGCATTTTGGGAACACCAATCAGTCTACAATATTTGTGCGGCAAATGGTGGCAAAAAGTATTGAGAAAAAAATTTAATTCAATATTTTAAAGACATTGTCAATTTGTTAAAATAATAACAATTAAGATCATAAGAATAATTTGTTATTTTATATAAAGAAATTGCTATACACCAATCAATATTAGGAAGAAGCCCTTTATTCTTTAAAATTTGTTAGTTCCGGCTGGGCATAGAGTCAAAAAGCCACCTGTAGTACTCACTTGCTCAATCCATGGCTGCTTTGATTGCTTCCTGAAGATTATGTAAGGAAGACGGTTCCCTGTCTGCTCCTACCTTCTTCACCATTGTCCAACAGTTTTCTATCAGGTTTAGATCTGGAGATGACCATTGATCCAGGAGCTGAATACCATGGTCACATAGCCAGTTACAATTGTTTTTCAGGTATTACAATAGCACAACTTGTCAGCCAGATAGGCTAGAACTAATTACAGTATTGCAATCACCTGTTTTGTGCACATGGAGAACTATAATACATTGCTACCACTGTATATTTATATTTTTGCCAATTGCCTGAGGCCCTTATCCAGAGTTAGTTACATTTATCTCATTATATATCCGAGGGTTAAAGGCTTTGCTCAAGGGACCAACAGTGGTAGCTTTGTGGTGCTGTGGTTTGAACCCATGACGTACTGAAACATAGAAACCAGACTACATGAAACTCACAAAGCAGGAGAAGAATGCCATGCTGCAAAAGTTTATTTAATACATTTTATTTACTTGTTTTACTTTGTTAACAAGGTGGGATGAAACCTGAGAACCTGAAGGATAATCATGTGGACAGGGGAAGAACAGCAGTCAATAACCCGAGTGACTCTAATTTTGGAGCTATGGAGCGCCATAAGCCCACTACACTACCATATTGACTTAGGTTAGTTAGGTTCAATACCCAAACTCGGTCTAGGTCACAGTGGGTACAGTACATGCTGCAGGGAAGCTTAGCTAAAATATAACAGTCCCAAAGCTGCTGCAATTTTATTGTTTTTAGAAACATTTAACACCTATATAATATTAGCTTATATGTATCTGGGAATATTATTTAGGTGACAGCCAAGAACACTAGGGGGGGAAAAAAGGTTATTATTAGATTACTGCCATTAGAGCATCAGAACACTGCAGCAGAGTTATTTTGGGGTATTATTTTTGGCATAACCGCCTTAGGAAATGTTAAATATGTTTTTGACATTCTGACACACAATGGTTGCTGTTAGTTAGATAATATATAATAAAGTATGTGGCTAATCAGTGATTTGAAGCAATTAATTGCATTTTTTGGGGGGCTTTTTCACTACCTTTTACTATTTGCTAATGACACGTTCCTGAAAGGAATATATTTGAATAATGTCATGGTTTTGTATGTATCTATGACCTCTGGCTCCAAGCAAGAATTATATCCATATGCAAATGACAGTCAGATGTTCTTGCTCCTTTCACTCCTACTGGATACCTGAAGTTCTTGCAGAGGAGTCTTTTTGATTTTATACTTAGAGATCTTCAGCTTCCTCCGTGAAGCCTTTGAGCTGAGTTCCATCATCTGCCACTTGCTACACCGTTTGGCTGTTCAGAGAAGCTGTGAGTGGGAGAGAAAAGCAATTGATTCATTTCTCCATCAGCTGAAACACTGCGGGGGATTATGGCAAGGCCATGCTACTGAGCTATAAGAATAATACTGTTAGCATCACAACAGACTGAAAGCCAAGCTTTAGGTTTCTATCAAGCCTCTTTTTTGACTTGTGTACAGTGAACGTTTGCTGCTTGTGGAAAACAACTTAAAGCATAGAGACTGCTTACATAAGGCAGAGAGAATATTGAAATGAAAGGTGTGTGAAATGAACATCCCGTCATTAAGAGCTGTGGGTGAGTGCATGCATATAAGAGTATGTGTGTCTGTGCATGTGTGAGTGTGTGAGTCTGAGCATGTGTGAGTATGTGTGTGTATGTGCATGTGTAAGTGTGTGTACATGGTATTTTAGTGTGGCATGTGGGTGTGCATGCTCTATTTAAATATGAAAATCCTGCCATCTACAGAATGAGCCGTACAATTAGACGACAATACTTCAGACATCTTATTATAATCTTGAACATCCAAATGGCTAAAAGTCTCTGGGTTTTACATTAAATTTGATAATCCATTTTTTAATGTATTACAAACAGCCACAACACACACACACACACACACACACACACACACACACACACACACACACACACACACACACACACACACACACAGAGAGAGAGAATGAAAGCATATTATTAACACATTTGACAGCAAAAGCAGGAGAGCCTATGACATTAAGTGTGTGTGAGACTGCTCATATCACCACAAATGACAAGTTGCCTTTGAATTTCAACAATCAAACAGAAAACTGCACAATTTGATGAATTAAAAGATGTTCACATGTAAACTAGGGCAAAAAAGAAAAAAATGAACCGTTTTTTCCTTTTACCCAATGTACTGTAGTCAATCTGCAGAGATACCAATGTACAGTACTGTGGGCATTGGTGGCTCAGTGGTCTGCCATGCGAAAGGCCTGGGTTCGATTCCCAGCCAGTGTTCAAACCCCAGCCACTGGATGTAGTGCAGGTCCCAAGCCCGTGTAAAATGGGAGGGTTGCATCAGGAAGGGCATCCGGCATAAAACCTGTCCCAAGCTTGTATGTTCGGACCGGATATTCCGCAGTGGTGACCCCTTGCGGGGAGCAGCCAAAAGACCAACAACAACCACCAATATATAGTACTGTGCAAAAGTCTTAGGCACATGCAAATAAATGCTGTAGTAAACAGTAATTATTGAAACAGTCAATATTTGCTGTGACAATGCTTTAAGCACCATTTAGCTTTGTGCAGTTTTATAAGTATGTGTGTAATGGAAGGAGGCTTTATAAGGAGGGTTCCTGAGTATCCTGCAGAATCACCCACAGTTCTGAGGACTTTGACTATTGCACATGCTTCTTTTTTGCATGCAAAATCCAGCAGTTTCCATGATTTTGTCTAAAAAGTGGTCACCTATATAATATGCTGCTTTGTTTTCTGGTTTACAAATATTTTTCTGAAATTGGAATATTTGTGGTGGAATACTGATCCAACTGCTTTTTGTACTCACTCAATAATAAAATCATAAAATCAAATTAAAATGACCTAAAACAACTTTTTTACTAAAAACACATTTTTTTGCACAGTACAATACAGTGTTATTTATTTTTTCCCCATAATTTTAGTTTAATTTTATATGAAAATCTAACAAGTTTTCTAACAAGCAAGGAAAAGCCTTCAGTTAATTTTAAACTAGTGAAATGTCTCTTGTGTCTTCGATGCAGCCCACAAACATAAATGATGAAATCATGGAGTTGTGTGAGAACATGATTTTTAACTTGTAAACCACATTTTCTGTGAGTCAGAACAATGCTACTGACATTTCCAAAATGCTTTGCTCATTTTTTATGACTCTCCATTAGGACTAAATGCTTGTGAAATTCCCAAATGGCAAAGTCAGGTCTTCTCCGCAGTGTTCTGTACATACTTACACATACTGTAAGTACTTCTTGTTAAGTTATATGTTGTGATTGTGTCAATAAAAAAAGCCAGAGTAGAAAGTAATTTAGCACACAGAGGAAGCAGTTGTGTTGCGTAGGCCATGCAGAGAAGTTTGCTCAGGAGATCAGCTGCACAAGAGAGTTAGTGAAAGAAAAGTTCTACAGTGCTACATAAGCATGCAGCAGTATTTCAGTCTTGCTTTTTCAGAGGTTTTTCTACCTGTAGACGAATCCTCACAGGGCAGATGAGTGTATGCATTGTTGGTATTGCAGTTCTTGAGTAAATTTATTTGTCCTTTTTGTAAAGAAGGTGCACTGGTTAAGGCTTCTTCTTCACCATCTCCTATGATCACAAGTTCTGCCTGAATGGAACCATCATAGCTCTGTGCATCTTCCTCAGCTTTCTGAAATCCCATGAAGATCATAGTGACAGGTTCATTTGAAGGCAACGCGTTCAGGACACTAAGTTTAGGGTCATCTCTATTGAACAAAGGAGATATATGATTCACAACAGAGTCCACATGCTGACTTTGATTTTTTCTGTGTATCGCTTGGGGGTCGTAAAACTGCTGTGGGTCACTTCTCGCTTCCCGTCCATATATATCATAGCTTTTATTATCGCTGTCAGGATAATAGTCATGTTGGTCACTGTAATGATGGAACATGTGAGCAGGTCCATGAATTTCTTGGTAGGGATAGTGTACACCACTGTGACTATACTCTAGCTCTGGCCATTCACTGAGATCCATGTTATAAAGTTCTGAGCAGGGGCTATTCTGGTAGTTCTCGCTACATAGAGGCTCGTTTTGAGGTTGAGATTTTTTCCTTTTCTCTGTGGCCTGTTTGAGGAGATCCTCCACCTCTTTAGAGCTGAGCTCATCCACTCCATTGGATTTTGGTTGATCCATGGCAGTATGCAAGGCATAAACAGACTTACGACCATCATCGTACACCTTGATGCCATGCTGCTTTAATTCCTGGGCCGGGACTGTGCAGGTGGAGAGGACACGGCTCTCGCCAGTGCGCAGGTCCTTCTGCACGTTGATCTCCATGGCGAACAAAGCTGGGGGTGTGAGAATGAGGGATGCAAGCGTCAAGAGTGAGATGGTAGAAGATGATAAGCTTTGTAGACCACAAGTTTTTTCACACACAGTACATATTTCTAGGGGATAACTATCTATAGTACTACTTGAACAATCATCTAGTTCTTCAATAAAGCGATCAAGCCAAAAGAAAATATTCTACAAATACAATCTACTGCACCATTTTCACCAAGCAAAATATCTAACCAAATCATCAACAAACAAAGCAACCATCCAACAAATTAAATAACAATTCAGTCAACCAAACAAACTATTATTACCAGGTTTCTTTTGATCACTTTTAGTTCCTGGATCCACATTTGGCTGTTTCCTCCTGTTTAAAGGTGTATGAGATTTTTGAGTATCCAAAATTCCTGAACACACATGGATAGGTTCTGCAAATAGCACAAGAAATTAGTGTCACCAACAAGTACTACAACAAGCGCAAAATTGTTTAAAAAGGACTTAGTGTGTAATAACAAACAACTTCTTTACCTGACTTGAAATTTTCGTTTGCTGCCTGTAAGTAAATTCAAAATTTCATATCATTAAATGAGCTCCTACAATCACATTTGACTCAATAAATGCTAAATAATTAAATTTCTAAAGCTATACACTGATCATCTAAAACATTAAAATCATTAATTAGCATGATTCCACAGGGCCTTTGGGGTTGTGCTGTGGTATCTGGTACCAGTAAATTGGCAAGAGAGCCACTGAGTGCTGTGGGTTGAGGGATGGGACCCGCTGTGGATAAGACTCTTTTGACTGGAGTATCCCTTGAGTATTTAAAAGGATTATGATCTGGGGACTTTGGAGCTCATTGCCTGCTGGGCCCCATGTGCTGTGGTGCACTGCTGCTTATCTATCATGGCCAGCATTAAAAAAAATTTCTGCAATTTCTGCATCATTGGCTTTTCTGCTGGACCGGACCAGATGGGCTGGACTTTGATCCCGATCAGCATGGATGACCCTTGGGGGCCTGTGATCCTCCCACAACCTTCACCACTCTCAGTTTGTCAGTGTTGCTCAGTTCATCTGGCAGTGGTGTTAATGTTATAGCTTATCTGTGTAATCTACGAATTTTAACATTCAAACTGTTCCTATTATGTTCATTTGTTTTCTTGATATACTCCTGAATGTCTTAAAGTAGAAAATACATTACAAAAATACCTTAATAATGTCCTCTGTGGACTTCTCAATGGCTTTCAGTCTGTTCAGGATGAGCCCTTCCTTTGTGGAGATGTTGAGCTCTTCCCTTTCCAATGCTTCAATTTCTTTCTCTATCCTACAGGACACAGTGGACATATGACATAATTGAGTTTGCATGAATGGATGACTGACTCTAGCTCTCAATACATCCCTTCTTGGCACCCACAGACTACAGCTGCTCTCTGGTACAGAATCCAGACACGGCTCAGTGCCAGTCAGTCACACTGTTGGCACTGATTCCTTTAAATCACACAACCTTCACCACTCTGCCATTTACCAACAATGAGGAATAAGATGGAAGTGGCAAAAGGGTATTGCAAGTCACTAAGCGTCATGTGCAAAAATAATTGGCAACGATCTGTGAGTTCACTTTGAGAAATATGGATGCCACATAGTCATCGTCTGTCTCGGTAATTTCACAAATTAATCACGAGTAAGACAGACACCAGGATTGCCAACGAGAGTGCAAGAGCTTGTATATGAACCTATAATAGCTTGCTGCATCACACTGTTGCATCTCTGTTGCGTCATGCTTCATTCTTATTCTCTGGCGTGAAACCAGGAAATGGGTAGGGGCAAAAGTCTAGAACTAAATGTAGTTATCTAAATGCCACTACAACTGCCCTACAAAGTGCCTTACTGTTACGACTCTAAAGGTCAATCCTTTTTTTGGTAGAGACGCCGAAGCTTTATAGATATGGAACAAATAGAGGTGAACAAATGAAACCCCATTTAAATTTGCATGTGGATGTATTTAAAATCAAGATATATAAAATTCCACTGAGCATTCCAATCTGTTGACAAGTAAAAAGTTACTATCCTAAATGTATCGGTATAAAAGTTTTTACAATATACATAATCAGAAAGTATCTTTACAGCAGAAACTTCCTATGAAATAAACTGAGCAGAAGAAAACCTTGGCAGGAACAAAGACTTTGGCTGGTCTTGGAAATGCTGAGTTATTTTAATATCAGATATCTTTGGAATTAGTACACTTGAGGTAAAAGAGATTGTTCAGGAGTCAATTAAGTAATGTAGAGAAGGGACCTGTACAGCATGCCCAGAATAGTCACAGAAGCTTCTGGGTCTCAGGCTGCCAGAATCAAGATCACTTTAATATTGAGACTTTTTGGAATTTTAATTGTTCTTGTATGAAAAATATTAAATTCTGCCATGTCTTTTGAAGCATTTGAAAAATTGATATGTTTCATCTGGCAACAATACTTTTAACCCTAACTGATGCTGTGAGGAACTTCTCATTTCTTAATGTCAGAAGCCATATACCCAACGATGGCACTCTGTTTCAGAAGGGTCAAGCTATTGGCCAGTCAAGAGATTGGTGAAATGACTAGAATTGGGTTATGAACTGAGCAACACATCATTAAAATTTTGTTTGAACTTTGTGGAAGAAATATGGTTTTAAAAAAAAAAAAAACACGAATAACCATGATCAGAGATCAATTAAATGTTTGGGTAAGTTACATCATTAAAAAACAAAACAAAAAAAAACAAAAAAACATAGCTATGTTTAATAGTGAAGGTAAGAACATTTCCACACACGTACAGTACACAAGAATTTACAGCATTGGTACGAAACAGCTATGTGACCATAAGAAAAATACTTGTTAGTAAAACTGGTGTTTGCTATCTACAGTACCCTAAAGATCTCACGAATCCAGATTGGCTTTATACTAGACTGATAGATTTGCAAATGAAGCTAAGCACCCATGATGTATAGTATAGTGTCCACAGTCCTAGTCTCTAGAGGTAGTGTTATGACCTGGGGTTGCTTCAGCTGATCAGGTCTAGGTTCAGCAATTGTAGCAATAAAAATAAACCTTAACCCCATTGAAAGTGCTGTAGATTACTTTAGGGAGCGGTTAAACTTTCTCATCAATACAAGATCTCGGCCAAATTTTATTGCACCTCTGGATAGGAATAATTGTTGTGCCATTACATAAGATTACTGAAACAATGCCATAGTAAATGCACACTGTAATCAAAGCTAAATGTGGTCCAGCAAAATATTAGAGAATATAACTTTTTGTTTTGGCCAGACAGTGTAATTAATGTATGTATTGAGATCTAAACACTTGCACATGAGAGTCTACATACCGATGAATGTTGCTCTGTAGTGCTTTGGTCTGGTGGGTAATGTCTTGAGCTTTCTGCTCCTTCTGGGCAGCTCCAGCACTCGTGCCACCCATAAGCCATAGATCTCTTGCAGATTTTTTCTATGACAAAGTTAAATTCAATTACATTTTATTTGAATATTGTTTTTAACAATAAACATTAAGCAGTTTTACAGGAAAAAAATAATTTCTTAAATGTAGTCTTGGAGAATAGTTCTCCAGGTTTTCTAAAGGACTTTTTTTGGCCCTCATTTTTGGCAAGATTTTGCTAACATTTTTAGTCCAGTCCCTGTACCTGACCAGTTTTGTTTTTTTGTTTGTTAAGCCACACGGTGATCTATGAATCATTCGAGCATAAAAAACATGTAATTTAGGGCACGAACCAGTGAGAAAAATTTGCAGGCTGATGATTAGTATACTGGTGATGCTGAATGCTGCTTAGGTTGTTGCATAAATAACCTTTTTAAAAAAAAACATGCAAAAAGACAGTTTGCAGCCTGTCATTATTTTCTGAAAAAAAAAATAAAAATCTGAATTTAAGGATTATTCAGGGTTATTAAAGCATTTGTTTCCATGTCTTTAATTGAATCTACAGTACATCATTTAATTTACTTTAATATAAAGTAGTTTTGGCTCAAGACTTTTGCACAGTACTGTAAATAAAAAGAAATGAGCAAGCCGGAGGTGACAGCGGCAAAGGAAAAGCTTCCTGAAACAAATATGAGGAAGAAACTTTAAGAGGGTTCCAGACTCGAAAGTCATCATCTAGGTGACACCAGATAGTACAACCATAAATAAATCCCTTCTATAGCTGGTAATAATTTCCTCTTATAACTACAACAGAATATAGTTAAAATGTTATATATTGTATATATGCGTATATGAGTATATATGCATTTCCCCCTATGCTAAAAAAAAAAGCTTAAAAACTTATACCATAATTAAAAAAAAAGATAAAATTCACCTTCAGCTGCTGAAGTTTCAGTTTTTCCTTGTCGATTTCCAGCCTTTTAGAAGCAATATTCTCCTGGACTTTTCGTTTATTCTGCAGACAGATGTTCATGTACAAGTATAGGATTAATTATAAAGTTTCAATACCATGAAAATTAATAGAATTAGATTTGTCACATAAAGACTCAAAAACAAGCAAAGACTTAATATTAAACAAGCTTGTAGTACAGGGATTGACAAGCAAATCAACATGACTATACTTTAAACTACATTTGCAATAAAATAAAAAATAATCTGTTGCATAATATTTGCAAAGTTCCTTTTAATGGAAAAAGACTATTTTCCATTATGTCATTACCGTAATGGCTTGAAGTCTTTCCTTTAAAAGTTCTGCCTCTTCCATTGTGACTCTAGACAAAAAAATAAAAAATTAAAATTAAAATCAAATAAATAAAATTATGATTATAAAATCAAATCAAATCAAATTATGTAATCCAGATATATTAAAAAACAGATACACAACTCTATAATATTTTTTAAATGAAGTTTGGAGCCTGACTAATAAATGTCTCGAGTGCTGAGTGAATTTGGATGTGGACATGGTGAGCTGAAAGTGATATGGATCATCTGAAGATCTATTAGGAAATCAGCAGACTCATGCCACTCTCTTCCTAACCGTGATGCCAAGAATAGCATGAGCGGTGGCTCTGACCCACACATATGGACTCCAGAAATAATCTGCCTGACAGGATTTTGTCATCACAGATAGTCATCATTCAGCACTCTTCTAAATCAGCGCCGTGGACCAGTGGAGCTCTGTGCATTTCACATACACCACAGATATTGGATATGGAAATGAAGTCGATATTCTATTATCAATACAATGTGGGTTTCACATGATATATCATTCCAAAATAGAGACTATTCAAACAACCAGTGGAGCCACAGTGTATAGTTCTA
Source organism: Clariallabes teugelsi (assembly GCA_030014215.1). NCBI lineage: Eukaryota > Metazoa > Chordata > Actinopteri > Siluriformes > Clariidae > Clariallabes > Clariallabes teugelsi. The sequence continues at coordinate 8,553,096 of JAQMYG010000003.1, read as the reverse complement.
CTGAAGCACATTCTCTGGCCCATGATAATGGGTAATTTCTGAATGAAGGGTTATTTTTATATTGAACACTGGGAATTCCAGATAATGGGCTCACACAAAATTGGAAAGGCTTGTTCTAGATTAGATTTTGAATCTGTTTGCTAAAGAATGGACATGTTCATCCAGGGTTAATTTCAAATGCCTTTTTCTCAGGGACTGTAAGTAAGATCAGGCGTTTGGTGTACATTATCATTGTTCTATATAATGACATGAATCTATGAGTTAGTATTGTACACTACCGTTCAAAAGTTTGGGGTCACTTGCAAATTTCTTTGTTTTTGTTTAGTGATTTATTTTCTACATTC
>JAQMYG010000003.1:8513894-8540680 GCA_030014215.1 Clariallabes teugelsi | reverse complement strand
AGCCTGGCCGGGAATCGAACCCGGACCCTGGAGGTGCAAGGCGACAGTGCTAACCACTACACCACCGTGCCGCCTTCTTGTATGCAATTAAACATGGAATCTAGATTTACACAGCAATAATTCAATCCTACAAATTACACCGTCATTAAGTTAATTAAGAACATTTAGCCCAAAACCTGTGTGTCTATAACACTTTCGAGCAGGGATACCAGGCCCACGCTATAGTATTATGTTATTCCTACAATACTTAGCTACTTTCAGTTTAGTTAAACAGTTTGAGACTTGGGATTGCATTGAATTTTGAAATCTTGTTTTACTTACCTGAATTATCTGCACACCTCCTTCTCTATCTATTATTATTATTATTATTATTATTGTTATTATTATATATTTAAAAAAAAATCCTATCTTATATTTTGGGCCATTGTACTGGTTTTGTCAATCCATTTACCATGTGATACTTCTAAAAGGATATCCAAGTTCAATTGTAATGTTTCACACAGAAGTTTCTTGATATCATTTAAGGAGAGATTTGTTCAATGCAAACATTTCGTGAAGCACTATAAAATTGTTTGCTTCAGTCTGTGGCTATTCCCTATTGACTAGCATGTCACGTCTGTTGTGGGAATGTTTTCAAGAACATATCACACTCTCCACAACACCTCGGGCATTTCACACAATTTCTTAAAGCATCACCCCAATCTGTCTCCCCCAGGAAAGCCAGATGTGTGAGAGTGGCCCCTGCCCAGCGAAGCAGCCTTTTATAGCAATACATTTCCACAGATCTGCTTCCATGTAGTCTTTACTTTTGATTGAAATATGCCATAGATGTGTGTCCAGCCTAAAAACATTCCATAGTCTAAAATATCCTTAGTGTTTATGATATGTATGTGTAATGCCACCCTTAAAATGTGGAAAATCTTAGAAATCCACAGGATAGTATTGTATCATCTGTGTATCCTGTAAAATATAGAAAACAAGATGAGTGTAAACTGCAATGCCAGTGAAAGCCAAAGACTGCGCAGTTGTTCAATTTTAAAATCGTAAAATAAATAAATTAATAAAATTTAAAAAAGCAGGATTTTGGCTCTCAGTTAATGACCTACACTCTATAGGCCTTCACTCTTCTGGAAACACTTTCCACCAGCTTTTCTTTGGAGTGTGGCTCTGAGATTTTGTGCTCATTCAACCACAAGTACATTGGTAGTGGCAGGATCTGATGTTGGTGAAATGACATCTGACGAACAGTCAGCGTTCCAGTGCATCCCAAAAGTGTTCAGTGGGGTGGAGGCAAGATCTCTCTGAAAGACACTTGAGTTCTTCCAGACAACATTGACAAACCATGTCTTTATGGCTCTTACTTTGTGCACAGGGAAAAAATTACCTGGAATGTGTTCGGGCTTCTTAGTTCCTCTGAAGGGAAATCTTAATGCTATCTCATACATCTCACTATCTCACACGCTATCTCACTTTATACAATTGTGTGATTCCAAATTCATGGCAAGGCCACATATGAGTTTAATGTTCAGGTGTCTACATACTTATTGTCATATACTGTAGTGTACATTATGCATGGCAAAATGGCATATCTTGTCCTCTATACCACATTTTTAGCCAAGGTGTCTTTATTGTCTAACTTTTGCCTTTTATCTAATATTTGCATTTAAGGGCAAGATTGTTAAAATTAAGTACAAGATTGTGGACATCAATCAATCAATTAATCAAGCAATCAATTCATACTGCAGGATAAGGATGTCGTCTTTAAACAAAGATTAGACAAAGATCACTTGAACACTGCAAGAGATTCAGTTTCTGAGTCGAATGAAACTAAGCGATGATGGCTGCAGTACTACTCTGTCTATCACTGGATGATAGAAGTACATACAGAGACCTGGCAGGTGCTAGCAGTAAGGCCATAATTGGAGCCACCTGCTGTAATAAAATCATACAGGACATACATTGTGTTCATTATCCCTGTTGAGGCACTGAATGTTTCCATGTCCTCCTCATGACTATGCACTTACTTGGGAATACTGGTGTATAGAACAAACCATTAAAAGATCATCATGAGGGCATATTTCTGCCCAGTTACTGTATATCTACCCTGTTTTATAGCTACATATAGAGCTACTGCTAATAGCTAGCAACATGGTCTCCCATATAAATCACAGAAACATTAGTCAATCATGGGTGTCTATGTGTTTACGTAAGTGGAAGTTGGTGAATAGCACTTTCCTCTTAATGTGTCAGGTCACCGCTCACTCTTGCACTAGCAGTGCCTAAAAAGCAGGTCGGCTTCATGTGGTTGAAGAGCCCTAATATGGGTGGGAATTTGCAATGACAAAAAGGCTGAGGGTTTGAAATTGCTATTAGCAAACTGTTAAAAATCCAATAATGTCCACTTAAAGTCTTACTAGCTGAATTTCCTGCCCACAAAATAGTAAAGGATTGCATTAAGCATATGTAATTTAAAAAAGTAAACACTATTTATTTGCTACCTTAGCTACTATTATGCCAGTCTTTCAACAACATTTATGTAAGCAATAGCTGAAAGAGCCAGGAACACTATATTACTCTGAAGAAATATGAGCTAGCAATACAGAAACTAGGCAACTGCTTAATATAGATGTCAGGTGATGTTTTACTGTGTGTTTCTTCCAAGATGATTTTGAATGGTTTGTTCTATACACCAGTATTCCCAAGTAAGTGCGCAGTCATGAGGAGGACATGGGAACACTCAGTGCCTCAGCAGGGATAATGAACACAATTCTCTGCTGCTAAAATTCCTAACACGCTATTATTTCCCACTTTCATTAGAGGTCCACTAGCACTTTGCTCCCATCTAATGCTGCTTTTTCATCAAACACAGAAGGTGACAATTGAGCTTGGATCAACAGCAGGACGCTGATAAAAGAGACTATGCTACAGTACATAGACACAATGAAAGAGGGACACTCTTTAGAAATAAAAAAAGTTCCCCTCAATTTGAGATGTCCGAGTGTCATAGATTGTTTTGTTTTTTTCAAGGTTACACAAAGTGCATCCTCATTGTGTATTTTTCTTTTTCCTTGAGGAAAAAAACCCCCAAGACAAATAGGAAAAAACATGGGTTGGAACCAGTCTTCTTCTAGTCAGAGACAGAGTTGCCATGGCAACCTCTGGCAAACTTACAGTACTTTGCCTCACACATTTTGTGCCTTGCAGCAGATAAATTAGGACACAGTTTTCTGCAAAAGCATTGGAATTATTATATCTAATGTAATTGTTAATATTCAGAGTTTTTTTTTTCTATGGGAACTGATCAAATATGGTTTTGTGTCTATGCAAACACCAGATACAGCAAAACAGCAATGACCAACTCTTGGTATCGTCATTTTCGAAGGGGATAATTACTACAAGGCATTTTTGGCCAATGCTCAACGTTTCACTAAACCTTAAATACAGTATACTTGCTGCAATGGATAAGTAATAATACTACAGATGCAACAGAACAAGTCTCTTTTACTTCTCAGCTGCTGTTTAGCTCTCATCAAGCTCCAGCATGCAACTCAGTGTTATTCTGCTTATTCATATTTAGTTTCACAAATTTTCAATTCACTCGTATGGCTTTAAAGAGCTCATTCATGCTTTACCCTGTATTCAGGGTCGCAAGGGGCCTGGAGCATATCCCATGAGACTTAGGGCAAGAGGCAGGGTACACCCTGGACAAGGTGCCAATCCATTGCAGGCACACATACACTCATTTACACACTATGGGCACTTTGGTAATGCCAATTAGTCTAACTTGTATGTTTTGGACTGTGGGAGGACACCCTTTAAGCACAGGGAGAACACAGAGGTGGGAATTGAACCTGACCGGGAATCGAACCTGGATCCTTGTGGTGCGAGGAGTTAGTGCTAACCACTAAGCCACTATGTCGCTTGCTTTGAGGGGCATTATTTCAAAATATCTTGGATGACTTCCCAGCTGCATTTGTTTTAAAGTAAAAAAGAATCAAATTTACATACTTTTCTTCTTACCCCAAGTACACATCAATCAAACAATATGTTTGCCGTTTGAAAGTACCTAATTTTATTTTTTGGAGCTAGAAAACTATTAAAACTAACTGCATCACCTTGCTTAACTCTGTAATTTCAATTCAAGGAAACCGTTTTATAAAATAAATCACATAATGAGGTTTTGTTTATTGTTATAGTTACTCACTGATTAACTGACTAGATGAATTTTCAGAACTGTTTGCCTATAGTTATAAAGCTTTATATAACACTACACTACTACTTATATAAAAGCTTTATATAACACATGCATTGTATTCGCTGTTTCAAGCAGTAAAAATGGCTTGCTTACCAACTTTACACACAAGCTTTAGGGTTGCTGCATTTCAATATGACAGAATATTAAATTAAAATTTTAAGCCTGATAGATACAACAATCAGCCATGCCATTAACACCACATAATTTTAACACATTAACAGTGATTACCAATTATTTAACAGAAAAGGTTCACAGTCACCCCAGGGCTAACCAAATGCCCATGGGGACCAAACGCCAACACATATGGTCTAGTCTGAGCCCACAGAAAAGCCAATGCAGCACAAATTGCCAAGAGAGTCAATGCTGACCAACGGTAGAAAGATATCAGAACACCCAGTTCATCACAACCTGCTGTGCACTGGGCCCATCAGGAAAACCCAGCATCTATACACCCAATTCGTAATTTGATGAAGCACCCATTGGCTGGGCTGGGCAAACAAGCCCAATCCATGGAGGTCCCACTCCGCAACCCACATCACCCAAAGGATTCGCTGCTAACATCCTAGTGCCAGACAGCCCACTCCAGAGGCACTGAGGAGCCACGGGGGCACAAGGGGAGCCCAAAACCTACACAGTCATAGTGTTAATGTTTTTGAGTTCTTTTTGCCACTTTAGTCATCAGATACACCTTGGTAGGTATTGGAACCGATGGTTCTTAGTGTACTGTGTCGAGCTACGTTGATGCCATATTCTAAATGTTATACAGGTATATATATATACAGTAGATACAGATATGACACAGCTATGAAATGATTTTATTGGTTTTACATGGAGCGTTTTGACATAATAGGGTGATCAGAATAATCGTCGCAGCATATTGTTTAAATTCTAATTCAAATTCAATTTATTTTTGCATACAGTACATCAAAAACCAAAATGTTGTTCCTCCAAGCCCATTAAAGTGCAAACTTAAAATTAATAGCCAAAATATTTCTAATAAAACAGACTGCTAAAAATGGGACCTCTGGTTAAACAGGGCCATAACAGCATACTGTAGTATATTAAAGTGGTTGAAAAGTATCATTAACAGCACAGCATGTTAAAGTGCATCAAGAGAGCATGGTTTAGTCAGATGTTGCAATTCTAACAGTATTTCAGTTCTGGCATCTTTAACTCTTCACATGTGCCAGTGCTGAAAGTTGAATATGGATTTAGATGGGAAGCTTAGAGAGCAGACTAGTAGGTATATGTTAGATAGGGGGCATACAGTAGTACATCTGGCTGGATCTGTCACTGATGCTGCAATACCTCTTCCCTGATGCGAGAGAGAAAACAAACTGCAGGAAGGATGATACGGGTCCTTGATGATTCCAAAGGTTCTGTGAATGCAATGAAAAATCTGCATCAGACAATCTAAGTGGACAACAGTGATCCTGCAGACAGTCTTTACTCTTCTGTTCAACTGTCTTGCCAGCAGGTAAGGCCATAGAACATGATGCTTTCTACAGTGCTCCTGTAGAATGTGATAAGGTATACAGTATATAATAAATACCAGCCTTTTTGAGTCTTTGAAGGGATGAAGCCACTGTTGGGCCTTCTCAGTGATGACTGAGGTGTTAATGGAAAAGGTCACGTCATCTTCAGAAAATCTTCTATTCAATTTAGTAAACATAATGATCTTGATCATGGGTCACATAGCAAATATTCTTGAAAAAGAAGGATCATGTAGAATTTTGATTGTAGGCTCTAGCATGAACATGATGCTTGGATTTGCAGGCTTAGAGACCCCATCTGTGCTATGGTTCTTGCTAATGTTTATTTCCAAAAGAATAGGGATCCTACTAACAAAGCTTTAAACCAGAAAGGATCTTTTACATACATTCTCCTTACAATAAAGAAAAATTATGATTTGGATCTGTATGGATTGTGAACATCATTGATTAGTCAAATTATATGCAGAGAAATTATTGTTCTCAAAGCTATATTCTCAAATGTGCCTAAAGAATGGCACTGATCCTGGGATTTAGGCACAGACTGTATACATGTCCGGTCAAAATGGACTGATTTCTGGTCCTCTCTCCACCAAGTTTACTAATTTGGTGGTCATCAGTAGGACAGCAATAGGTCCATGAACTCAATGATAACTTAGAGTTCCAGAGGTGGTACAGTAGGTAGCTAAATTATTACTATTGATATACATTGATATGAATTTGGCTATATTGTTGATAATAACATGACATTGTAATTGCTTTGTGTATTACTGTCAGCTACCTGGAGTTGTGGCAGTTTTTAGAGTTTGTACAGTACTTCAAATTGTAAATGCTGAGCTCTTGTCCACAACCATCAACTGCTCAGCTTTGAATCAAATTTAACTTGTCTTAAATGTCAGCTATCCAGTTTTAATGGTCCTATTCCCAGTACAATGTCAAATTGTTGTTCTTGACTGAAAGGAGCAGAATTGACATTTACAGAAAACATCAAGCACAGTATGGTGACGAAACTGTTAGCCGCAGTAAAACATCTGAATGGTGCAAAATAAACAAAAGGCTATATTGTCCATGAATGACAATCATGGCTGGGGTGACTTGTGGTACGAGTGTTTACTCTCATAACTGTCTTGTTATTCTACACAATTAAAAGTTCCTGTTCGACTTAGGGTTAGGCCCTGTAGCTTATTTGCCTCAATTATAAAAATTGATATGTAACAACCTCAGCAGCAACCTCATTTCCCCTCTCATCTGTTTCAACCTCAGCATCACCAGTATACTAATCACTGATCATCTGTCATCCTCTATATACAGTATTTTATTTATATTTTCTCACTGATTCAGCCTTTTTTAAGCCTTTGTGGCTTAAAAAAAAAAACACCAGTCATCTGAAACTGGCCATCTTAAAATGGGCCAAAAACTTACATTTAGGCATTTGGCAGACACTCTTATCCAGAGCGACTTACATTTTTATGTCATTACACATCTGAGCAGTTGAGGGTTAGGGGCCTTGCTCAAGGGCCCAACAGTGGCAACTTGGAGGTTGTGGGGTTTGAACCTGGGATCTTCCGAACCTCAGTCCAATGCCTTAACCACTGAGCTACCCCTGGCCTTACCAAAACTAAGAACCAAAAAGGCTCTCATCAAGCCTGGTGAACTATTCCTCATGACCATGTGAGAAAAATGCAAGAAATTCTGGCTAGTTGGAAGCAAAATATAAAGAAATGAAAGGTGGGTCAAGACTTTTGCACAGTACTCTACATGCTAATTGTTTGGTGCATTGGGAGCTTGCTAAATTCTTTATACCCAGCAAAAAGGTTTGTGTTAGAAGTCACCAAAATTGAAAAACCTTGCAAAGACTTATTATTCAAACATTAGAAGCACATTGGAAGAAAAAAAAAAAAACGGAAATCATTAGTACAAATCACATTGAAATTAATTCTATTTTGCTTGTCTTTGCTCTTATTGTTTGATCATTATCAGTTTCTCACTCTTACCGTCTCACCTCCTTCCCCTTGCGATATTCTCAATCTGCACACAATCCCTTTGGTCTTTAGGGATGCTGCTTGAGCTGAAGCAAGAGTCTTCTCCTCTGAATTAGGTCGTCTCTCCGACCTACTTAAGACCCATTGGCAGAATTCAGCAGAGCCAACTAGACCCACTTTCCCTGCACTCCATGCTGTGCGTTTAATCTGCACGAACATTGTAAAGCTCCATCGTAACACATTCCGAGCACGGAAGCGGGCAAACAAAGACACAAGCAGGTAAATAAGAAAGTTAAGGGCTTCATTTGTATCATTGGATAATTGTTGGTTACTTGTTCTGGGTTTAATGGAGCAGGTGAAGGTAAACCTCAAAGCCGTTCAGTGTCCCTGACTGTGAGGCATTCTCGATTCACACTTTCACAGATGGACTGGTGGAAGAATTGTGGAAGTATCTGGAGGAGTAAGACCAACTGTTCAGCAAATGCTCAGCCTGAGATAAAATGCTTTTCACTGTGTGAGGGCAATTACAGCACAATTATAATGTCAAAATGACACAATTATAACACATTTCAACTCATAATGTTGTACCATGCGGGAATCTTTGGATTATTTTATTTTATTTAATATTAAACATGTACGATAGTAACTTTGTAAAAAAAAAAAAAAAAAAAAGGTATTACAGTACAGTAGTTAGCTATGGTGGAAAATATAGATAACAACGTGCATTGTATTTGCACTCTCAACAAAACTCAACAACTACTTTTTGTCTTCTTAATATGTGTTGTGGTGTTACTGATCTCCTGGATTTGGTTTTTGGTTGTCAGATTTTGTTTGGACCCTGTCCAGGGTGTACCCCGCCGCGTGCCCTGGGTCTCCTGGGATAGGCTCCAGGCAACCCATGACCCTGAATACAAGATAAAGCGGTATAGAAGATGAGTGAGATTTTGTTGGGTGTTGCATACCTTAATGTAAGTTTTAAGTAAAAAAAAAAAACTATATACAGTGCACCTAAAAATTTGAATATTGTAGAACAGCAACTTAATTGTTTAAAAAAGGCAATATTTCAATATATATTAAATTTTTTTTTAATGATTATGGCTTATAGCTCATGAAATAAAAAAAATCATTTATGCAATAAATAAATGGGGCTCCATTAGCATGGTGATGATCAGCCTGTGGCAATGTTGATGCATTATTGAAGACCAAGTTGCTTTAATAGCAGCCTTCAACTTATCTGTATTGTTGGGCCGGGTGTTTCTCATCTTCCTCTTGACAATACCCAGTCTCTATGTGGTTCAGACGCAGCATGGTCAGCAAAACAGTTACTGGTAGTTTTGCCACTGTGGGCAGGTGCTCAGTCAAGCTGGGGGAAAAAAAAACTATATATATATATATATATATATATATATATATATTTTTTATCTTTAACAACAAACCCACAAGTATTTACCTTCTTGCTTATATTATGGCCATTTTTATGTTAGGTTTGTGCTGATGCCAAAATGATACTTTAAAGATCTCTATAGCTAGTTTGGTTTTCTCCTTCATAAAGTGTACATTTATTTCAAACCTGCTTTCGTTACATAATAATGTTTCATTCAAAAACATGGACGCTTTTTGCTTGCACTGCTGCCTGAGAGCTCTAATTTCAGCTGAAGTGTGTGATATTGTTGGCTAACTAATGCCGGTGTAGCCTCCTATATTATTCCTGAAATTGTTTGCGTAATGGGTCTGCAATAAAAACTCTAACCAATGATACATTAACAAAGGCAAATATGTAAAGGGTGTTCGAGTCAAACCGGGACTTCTAACGAAACACCTTAAACTTCCTTTATTTCTTTACATATTCCCCTACTACACTAATGCACTTACCCCAGCGTTTTTACTAGAGCTTAGATACCATCATGGTATAAAGTTTTCTCAGTATGCCGGAGTTATGATCGGACCGCCTTCCTCAAACCTTAATTACTGGCCTCCCTGGAACTCCTTTTATCATGCATAAATTACTGTACTCTGTAAATGTTAGTTTCATTTACAAGAAATTTCTTCACGAGTCCTGGTTTGACTCGAACGCCCCTCGTATTATATTTGCTGTAACATAAAGGTGACTTTGCTCTGTAAGTTGTAGCGCATTATGAAGCAATAATGTATATAACAGTTGGTTAAATATGATAAATAAATTGATGGTTGCTATTTGTATAAAATGAAATAGATTCAACTTAACCTTGATACCAAACATTTATTTGAATATGTATAAGATATATTGTTCCCAATTCAAAACACACTGCAGAGCAAAACCCCATGTTTGATAATTTGTTCTAAAATGTCACTCAGAAAAGCAATTTCTCACACATTTAACATTATGTCAAAGAAAGAAAGAAAAAAAGACTTTTTATGGCACTCGAGTAAATGTGCACCCTGTGATCGTTCTTTAAACAAATACTCATATGAAAGGTTAACACTTTGCAAATGTAACATCTCTCTTCTAATTTACATCACCACATGAGCTCTCTCAAAGATACAAATATCTATTTACATTGGTACAAAGATCTAGTGGTTACTCGGCTGATTGGATAAAATGCATGGCAGAGCATAAAGGTACTGACCACCACCATTAAAAGGCATCTGTACTGTACAAAACCAAAACAGAAACTGTAGTTACAGTACGTACCGTATCATATGACCATGCAGCTATAAGATCTGGTTAAAGCCTTAGAGTAGGGTACATTTATACTGTACAGTCATGTATAAAATTCTAAAGTTAAATGAATCACTTCAGATTTTCAAGATATACACTCCACTGAAAAATCTGTATACATGTATCCATGATATCTAATTCTGAACAAATATAAAACAAACAACATCAAAAAAAAAAATTATATAAACATAAAGAAAAATCCTAAATGATTAAGTTATATAAATTATCCTGTACATTGAATATATTTATCTCTGACCATGTTGCAGGTATCAGGGTTATTAATATATTATTTTTTATTAAATTTTTATAAATATGTATATGGCATTGTTTAGGATTAGAAATGTAGAAATGTAGAAATGCACAGTTTCAGAAGATTCTTGACAGATGAAGAACTCTTTCATTGTGTGATCTCTCAACGTGTTAAACGCAACACCTTGCTTCAAGATGTATCTAATATTACAATCAATTGTGTGACTGTTAACTATACCATATTTTCTGGACAGTGAATCTCCATAAAATATAAGATACATGATATTAAATTCCATCTGAGTTAAAAAGTCACTAATCGTCACTTTATTCTAGTAGTAGGAAAACTTTTTAATATGGATGCATCATGATTTTTACATTATACAGTAGGCTATATATTAATATAGTATGTAAGAAATAAGACATGATGTGATGTGATTTGGTCTGAAGTGGATTTATCATGAAGTGGAAGTATGTTTTATAAATAGGTGTTTTTTTGTTCCTCTTATACTACAACAATTGTCCAAGGGATACAACTTTTAATTTATGAATAAACAGCATGCCTTCTAACCCTTTGTAGTTTTAAGCATGTATTGTTTTTCTATCACTTACCTTATTACAGCTATTATTTTATCACTTACTATTACAGCTAACATTTCCTCACCTGCCTTTTTTGTTTTTGTGCATCTTATTCTGTTTTTATATGTTTAAATGTTATCAAAATCTATTTATTATCAGGATTATATTCAGGTTGAGAGATAAACTGGAATTTTAATGTAACAAATACAGATATGCGGAGTGATACAAGTAGTCAAATGTACTGTACTAGTACTGTTATAATAAATATCAGCACTCCATCAAATTAGTTGAGCGGACCTTACTGATATATTCTATAATGCAAACCTATGATTTGAATTTTAGCTAGAGATACTGTCAGACCAGTATTGGTATATAGATATAGAAAATTATCCAAAGTCAAAAATTCAACTGCTGTGTAGTTCAATTGAAAAATAATATTTGTCTTTTCTCACAAATGACAAATCAGAGACTTTTATTGGTATAGTCTATTTAAGCTTTTGTCCAATTACTGTTCCACCATTGTATGTTGAGCTGAAGCATTGCAACAATTTTGTCTTTTCCTTCTATTAGACACAAAAACACTCTGAAAGAGTTTGCGGTTGTCTGAGCAGAGTTGTTATTATAATGCTGATTTCATCTAGTAAAGCTAAATCCTTTTTATGTTTTGGATCATTTTCTCAAAATGTTCCTGCTGCCGTTTTCACGAGCTAAATAAGCTTACAGATGACAAAATAAATGTTTACACAGATGCATGACTCAGGGATCGTTAATGGTATGTTAGTGGCAATTTTATGGTTGGAAACTACCCTGTCTACAGTTGTAGTACTGTTCCGCACTACGAAATGGCCATTCAATTTAAAATTCCAGAAAATATGGTATTTTCTCTGGCAAAACACTGCATTTAAAACGCTAGCAAGTAAGACCTGTAAAAAAAAATAATTTAAAAAATCCACAAAAAGCAACAAAATCCATCTCAAGGAGATCGTCTAAATGTGTCCAGGGTGTCTCGTAATTTTGCACCATTTTAAAGAAATACTGTACAACATTTGGACGCTTGCAGCCATTAACAGGCAGGAAATCAGTTACTTGTCCTAAATCTCACCGAGGCACTCTATGACGAAAGACTATTACAAGAATTTTCCTGCAGCATGGAGAAAAGACAAAAAAAATTAAAATACATTTATAATAAAAAATAAAAATAAAAATCAGGTGTCAAAACCAACCAAAGAGATTTAAATCACCAGTACGTCTTCCAGAGTCTTTGTGAAGGGTGCTTGAATTTTTTTTTTTGTAAACACCCATAGATACAGTACAGTAGGTAGAGGAGGAGGATCAGCATGGCAGGTAAAAAGCAGGGAAGAGGAAAACAAATTCAGCACGAACGTGTGTAAAATATTCAGCACATTAACCCAAAGCAAGAAAACCGCAATTTTACATCTGCGTTCAAACCACAACTGAGGAACAAACCAGGATTTCAAAAACAACATGGGAAAAAAAAATTGAAATATGAATTAATTACAAAATATGATGTGTAGTCCTACTGTGAATGTATTGAAAATGTAGTTAAATCCACGGTTAAAATGAGATGTGCCTGAAACTTATCTACAGCACTACGACACCTGCTTTAAGGCAAACCCTTTCTCAGTGCAGTCAAAAAGCGATTTACCTCGTCCCTTACTGAACACAGAATGGCTAACACGATGCACAGTGTATATGGGAGACTGACTCAAACCTCCATCACTCCATGTCGCAAAAATTCTATGTCTATGACTCAGTTACATGGCCTAAAAGCAATGTGTAGGATAATTATTAGCCATTAGCAGTGGTGTAATAATGATGTTGAATCATGTGTTCCATTACAAATGTTTACACTTAGAAAAATATACCAACACAATGGATAAGGTATGAAACTACTTTTCAAAAAGCACCCACATGTTGCCATATAAGACAACACACATATCTTTTAAACACTATCAGAGTTAAAAAAAAAAAAAAAAAAAAGAAAGAAAAAAAGAAGCACTGGCTAGGTAGTGAACACTCTATCAGTGACAAAACATTTCCTCATGTATCATAGCATCAATTATTATAAAAAGTTTAATTGGTCAAACCACAAAAACCACCCTTGCGAAAGAGTCACAAAAAAATGAACATTTGTGCTTTTTCAATGTCATAGTACTGTACATCACAAAAGATCTGAAAATACGTAACGCCACCTTACAAATTTGGAGGGAGCCAGTGCAGGTGAAAAGGGAATATATTGAGTATCCAGTATGACTCCGGTTTGTCCTTCTAGAGAACTGTGAGTCAGGTAAGAGAGCAAGGCCACTCCGGAACAAAATGATGGAACGAGCTTGAGTTCACTCTTTAAACGTCACAGTGGGAGGAGGCGTAGGGGATCCTTTGAAAAAGTGCGGCAGATTCCTGGCATTGTCTGGACTCGGGCCTCGGTCAGGTAGCAGGATGACGTTTTTGCGGCGCAGGGTGGAGTCACGGCTGGAGGCGAGAGAGAGCGTCTCGGAGGCAGCCTCGGCTTCACTGCTCGACTCCACAGGTGTCACTCGAATGGTGGTGATGGCCTGTGGGAGTTGGTGCGGGTGGTGAAAATGGTGATGGTGAAAGTGTGGATGATGAGGGTTGGTTATGTCAGGAACAGAGCCGTCCTTAAGGGAATCACAGCTCTCGGAGTTCCTGTTGAGATCGTTGAGCTCGAAGCATTGACGCATGTCATGCATGCTGACGCGCTCTGGTGGTGGCTTCCACCTCCAGGAGCCACCGGCATCTGAATTGGATCTGCTTTCAGGGTGGGCATCGACATGTACAATTCCTATTCCAGAGTCCTGCTCTGTCAGTGCCTTGTAACGGAAGGATCCTGTGCGGCTGACAGCACTGCCCTCACTCTTGGGGCTTCCGTGAATCATTCCCTGCTGTTTAGACATGGCGATCACCTGCATTATCCGTGGCTGATTGTTAGTCCTGCAGGGGGCGCTCTTCTCCGCCATCTTCATCCATTTTGACCTCGCATTTTCGACCATTCCTCCACCACCATCACTTATTTCCTCGCTGTCCTCCTGCAGAGATGAGCATGCATTCTCTTGTGTCTCCTCAGGAATGTGAACTAACTGTGACGAGCCTGGCCGTGACTGGATGGACACCCTGGCTCCGCCGCCACCTCCACCATTGTGGTTAGGCAACGGCACGACGCTGGCAGCCATCTTCATATACTGTCCAGGTGGCCCGTCCAGACCCATGGCAGTGGGTTCAGAGCTGCAGCGTACCTCCATGCCCCCATCAGGACCCTCAACAGCCTGGAAAGAAAGTTTGCGGTTCTCATTCTTGCTCTTCCATTGTGAGAGCAATTGCTTAGATCTTGTGGAGTCCATGGAAGCATGGATGGCAGCGTGACGTCGTGGTATTGGTTCATCCGCACCTATAGAGTGTGAACGGGGCAGTGTGTTGCTAAAGGTCACCATGCTATCCTGGCACAGGCTAGCTGCTGTGATACATTCCAGCTCAGTGCTGGCCCTCTTGAGGCTGTAGGAAGAGTCTCGATGAGGTCCTCTAAGCAGGATGCTTTCCGAACGAGCTGAAGTTGGGCGCTCCCTTACACTCAGACTCTTGGCCTGGAGGAGGCGTGGGGGCTCTGTATTCAGGTTGGGGAGAGGACGCAAGGGCTCACGGAGGGCAGGAGGAGGCATGATCGGCTGAGGCTGGGGCGGAATCTGCATGGGTGGGGGCTGAGGACGTGCCTGTGGACGTGGTCTCTGGCGGAGAGATGTGTCCTCGCTGGGTTTAAAGTTACCCACTGCATACAGACCCTGAAGGAGAACCCACAAAGTAATATTAGCACGGTCCTGGCTGTTGAATCTCAACACTTTTCTTTTTACAACTGGCCAAAATCCCAGATATAGCATGTTATCAGTTTGTCTTCTGCAAGTAAAAACTTTTTTTGATACACAAATTTGGTCTCAAACAGACGTACAGTGAACCTTTATGATATTATCATGATACCTAGGTGCTGATTCGATTTGTATTGCCATTCTGTTAGTATCACGATTGTATATCTATCCTAAACAGACATCAAATAATTTGTTCGTTCGACACAGGATGCTGTGCTTCCTGCCAATGTGTGAACAGTTTAGTGTGCACCACCTGTAGGATTGTAGCGGAACTGCAGAATGTTATCACCTCAAATGCAAACGTATACAAATTAAAAATGTATATAAAAAACTTTTTGCTCTGAGCTCTGCCCTTAGTGACATGCTGCCTGTTTTGCATTGCATTTTTTTTTTTTTACATTAAAGGTGTGCAGTGTTTAAGAGTAGTGCAGACATCTATTTATGTAAAAGTTTAAATATTAAACAAATAATGCATATATGTATTGTATATGAACATGCTAAAATGCTGTGGACATGCTAAAATCATGCTAAAACTGTAATTCAACTTAACCAATCTATTGGAAATCACCCAACACTAGCAGGCACCTGCCTATATGTACAGTATGTACAGTACAGTAGGTGTTTCCTTTACATATATGTTTCTTCGTTACATGTCAACATCTTCTTCAACCACATAATCATTAAAAGGCTTGACTGGTCTAATTACACTTGCTGCTGTCTTACAAGATACTTGTAGGAAATTCATGCTTTGAGACTTCATAGATTATGTCCTTTACCATGAGTCACCGCAAAGGAGTAGAACATGCTCTTTCCTTGAACCATAAATGCATGGTATAAGATCAAATCAACATGTTGCCGATCACAGAGCAGCTGGAAGCCGAAAAACGAGTGAGGGCGTGTGTGGGAGGACAGCACAAGAAGCAGCCACATGGGATTTACTTAGAGTCTATTTATAACCCTATTAAACACAGTGTTGTCTCATCACTCCGCACCAAGACCCCCATATTGTTAGAACATACAAAGCACCTTGGGCAATAATACCATTAATACTATGTAATCAATAACCTTCATAAGGGAAACTTCCACAGACATGTCAATAGACTGTCCTTGTTAACTTTGGCTGTAGGAAAAAAAAAAACATTGCTATGCATATCCATGAAGGACACACAAGAGCAGAAGAGGACGTGTGTGATCATGTAGAGACACTCACCAAGTAGACAGCAATACTTCCTCCAATGAGGAAGCCACTGTAAACGTCCATGGCGTGGTTTTTGAACTGGATGATGCGAGTTAGACCACAGATGACTGCACACATGATGAAGGAAAAGACCAGTAGGGGCTTGAGTAGTTTGGAGGAGTCAGTTAAGGTGGCATTGAAGTACATCTGTGAAGAGGAAGCACAAGATCAACTACTGTTTTGGTATTTCAAGGAAAGTGCTTAAGGTGCTACAGTGCTCCTAATACTGTTGTACAAGACTTATGCTCCTTAACACTGCGATCATATATAGAAACAAGGTAAATTAGCAGGAGGTGGCTTTTATGCTTTATATTTTAAGAAAGGACTGTGTCATAGGGTTTACAAGGCTACTGCTAGATATTCAGCGAATTAAAAACTATTTCAGGAAAACAACTAATATCACAGTGTCTTGACTTAATTAGCATTTGATTTTCTTTTAAGGCAAAGGTTTCTCCTTGTGAATTCCTATGTGAATTCATTAAGTCCACCGAGTAAGTTTTTATTTGATCTGAACTAACTGCTACACGTATCCGTTTGATATTTTTTAACGCTTTGAGAAAACACTTTGCTAACACTAGTATATGGGACTTTCATGTCGTATACTATGATATATCAATTAAATATACTGTACATTATATTTTATCACCTAAACAGCAATGTCTTGTGGTGCTTTTCCAATCTCCTTTCTTCAGTGCAGTGATTTTCAGGGGAGCAGAAAAAACCTTTTTTTAACCTAATTAACCTGAAGGACACATGGGCTTAGAGGCCGTGAATAGCGAAGTCAACTTTTACAATATAATTTTTCCTTTTTCTAAGGAAAAAAAGGAAAAAAAGAAGAAATGACAACTTGCTCTTCTTCCAGATTCAACCATGGCCGCCATCTGGTGTTGTGGTGGGAAGGTACAGTATTGGTCTTCCTCTGTCCTTGTTAATGATCACTGGTTATTTTCACATAAACACAACACACGGCACTTCCAAAGCAATAACCACTTCATTTGTGGTATAAGGAGAGTTTGGGGAACAATAGCAGCAGGATTGTTCATTGGTTCATTGTCATCTTGCCATCCAGGATTGGGGGTTTAAATCTGGCCTTTATTCTGAGTGCATAAAGTTTGCATGTTCTCTCCAGCTGGTTTCCTTCAGGTACAATCCAAAGACATGCAGTGTATCCTGATTGGTATTTCCAAATTGGCTGTAATGTTTCAGCATTGGTTTTTGTGCCCTGCAATTGGTTGACACCCCATCCAATGCAGAGGATGTCTCCTGCCTTGTGCCCTGGGGTGGAATAAGTGTAATGTGGTCCATTAGATAAAATGATTCTGACACCCCTGATGTGTGGGGAACCCGTGACAAAGCAGTTAAAAAAATTGGCAAAAACAAGACTGTCAGACTATCATTTTCCTCTTCTGCTATTCTGACATCTATTAACTGATTACTTACAGTATCTCCAATTTCATGATTTAAAAAAAAATATTTTTTATTCCAAATGCTGGAATGACTGTAGAACTACGAAGGCTGTACAAGTCAAACCAGAACTTGTGATGAAAGTTTGTGTAAAACCAATGGACAGTTTGGTGATGAAACCCTTAGCAGCAGTAAAACATTTAAAGAAGGCCGTATATCTGTGATTGATTGATTGACAATCCTGGGCCATGGTGGCTTGGAACCCACTGTAGTTGTTTCTGTGAACATTCAGCGTTTGGAATAACTGATCCTTGGGAATCGCCGGATAACGTCTCACCAACTTGTGAAAGAGACGCATTTGTCTGGGGGAACTGTACACACAATCATTCACCAACACCACTTGCACATTACAGAAACTTGGCTGAGAGTTACTGCCGCATCCCCTCTACAGTCCCGGTACATTTCCACATGTTTGGGCCATTAAAGGTCTTTCTCGAAGGGCAGATTTCTAGACGTAAAGCAGGCAGTATGATCATGGCTGATGGTATCCAATAGTGAAACGCTGGGATAAGTGCAGTAATAGAGCGGGGGTTTACAGTATATAGAGAAATAAAGGGAGATTTTACACTCATATCTGGGATTCTGCACAATTAAAAGTTCCGGTTAGACTTGAACTGATTTAATTAACCAGTTTGTATCATGCCATACAAACCATTTCATGCCAGTGTCCAATTTCACATGATACAGCTGTGCAGTCAGGTGGATTACTTACTGAGACATAGACTGCAGCGAAGGCGGCCAAGGTAGCATGTTGCGATGGAAATGACTTCCTGTAATGATAAAGACAAAGTGTTAAACCAACTAATCTGCTGGAGAGGATGTATCAATGTACATCCGGTGCATCTTTTATCTATAAGTCTTTTATTAGTCATTACTTTTATCGGCTACAGTGAGGACAGTGTTCCTACAGAACGTCTGAACAAAAACAAGAATAATTACGCCTAGCGATTGAGTGGAAAGGCTGTCGAGGACTGAATAGCGGAGCAGTGCAAATGGATGTGTGTGGGTGTTTTGGAGCTGGTGCTTCACAGGCGAAGCAGGACTGAACTCTGTGTGGGTTTTTGCAGAACGCTGCATGCTGACATTCACTATCTTTTCTCTCCATCGCTACAAACAGGCTACAGATTGAAGAATGTTTTTTACTAAAACCACAGAAGAACCGAGAATGGTATTACAGGGTTAGAATGCTTAACACATCATGTATATCAAGTCAGTATATCAGTCTCAGTTGGTAAAAAAAAACACAGCACTGACAGAAAAAGCAAAACAGGCATACTGTACTGTAGCTGCTTGTTCCTAGGGACATAGCCGGCACATGTCAATCTACAGTACTGCTCTTGGCAACGCACCACGTTATATTTTCAACGTTAGAAGGAGCATAAATTATACACACCAGTACATCCACAGAGACAGAGTAACTATTGCAGCATCATCAGGCAAGCTAGAATGTACACCATAAATCATAAATCATAAATTAGCCTAATAATTTACAACCCATTTTATGTCTGCAAGCTGTCTGTGGTTAACAGAAATAAAGCAACAAACATATATTATCATAATTGCTCAAATAATCAAAGTCCAATCTTTTCCATTTGAAATGCCATCTATTTCCCTCCAACTCCAAACGAGATAGAGCATCTCTAATCCCACAGCATGCATCTCTAGTCAGCATGCTTAAACAACATTGTGCCATTGTGTCAAAATACATGCCTCTAACAGTTAATCCCAATAGGGTATGTTATGCTCATGAGGAGTCAGGGGAGTGGTGGTTCAGGGGGCTGAGCCTCTAGGTTGTTGATTTTGGGGGAATGTGAGGATCCGGGTTTGAGCCCGGCTGTCGTTAGGTTGCTACACCCCATACAACCCAGACATTGGATTCAGTGCTGGTCCCAAGCCCACATAATATGAGAGGGTCGTGTCAGGAAGGGCATCTGGTGAAAAAACCTGTGCCAAGTTGAGTGCGGATCAGATGGTTTGCTGTGGCGACCCCTCAACAGGAGCAGCAGAAAGAAAGTTTATGCTCATGAAGAGTTGGACCAGGGATGGCCTGAGGTGTGATCATGGGTTGTCAAGCTTTTTGCAGTCAAATCCACAGACCCCTTAGTACATCATTATTGCATGAACAAAATGCATGGAATTTTTATTTAACATTCATACTGTATTACTTTAATATGTGACTCATTTTTAACAACTACTTTTTTTCAGAATTGTGATGAATGTACAGCCCACTTTTGTAATACCAGAGAGTGAACATGCCTTTGATGGGACACTAGTTCATGGCAGACATTATTTAAATGGGTACAACAGTTTCAGCTTTTTATTACAGCTATGCCACTTTATTTTCATGGAATTAAATATATAGATTAAATAAAAGAATGGGATCAAATGTTTTAATGTGACAGGCTGCAACAATTTTAAAAAATGTTTCTTTGGGTAACAACTTCAGCAGTAACCTTATTTCCCCTCTCGTCGTTTCCAACCACTCGGCATTCAGCATCGCCAGTACTGTATACTAATCACCAGCCTGATCATCTGTCGTCATCTGGACCTGTTTTTCACTTTTTCATGCCTCGAGTTAGATGTATTTTATGCTTGAATGATTCATAGGTCACTGTGTGGCTTAAGAAAAAAAATATTCCTCTGAAACTGCTCAGCTATATTGAGTGGACTGTAAATGAGAGTCAAAAACTTGCCAAAAATGAGAGGCAAAAAAGTACATCAGGATGCCTGGAGGACTGTTCCTCAAGAGTACATAAAATACAGAAATACTTGGCTCTCTGGATGTAAAATATGAAGAAATGAGGAGGCTCAAGATTTTTGCAGTTCTGTATGCACTACAGGTCCTACTGTACATACAGTATCAGGTCTGGTTCATGCAACTTGCTGTAAGATTGCAGAAGAGCAACCATTCCCCTCAACATTACTGTAACTCTTTAACAATGAATGTTGGGCGAGTGGTTCATTTTGAAAGTCACAGTATGTACTGTTTATGATACTGCTATGATACAATACACTATGATACTGAGCAGTTTTAAGTTGCAAATACTTTTTGTAGTTTTAAAATAGGTCATTTTACCCACAGAGTTAATTATCCACGATAGAAAAAACACTAAAGAGCACTACGATATCTTTCTCACCTTCCAGCATTGATGGCTGCTGAGTCAGAGCCTGAGCAAATGTCCTCCACGATGAAGGAATTATCATCACAGGTGGTGTTGAGGATGGTGTAGTTGGGCTTACATATCGTCAGGAAGTAGGGAGCGTGATAGCCTGTGGACAGCTGGATGATGTCTGTGATGAGGGCTGTGATGCACAGACCAAAGATGTGGACACCTACCCACACACACACACACACACACACACACACACACACACACACACACACACACACACAGAATATATATTTAATGCATTTAGTACAGATGGAAAGTAAACTCATGCACCTACTGTACATGCACCTATCCTTCCCATTTTTCATCTTTGGATTTTAAATTATGCTCCATCAGAGCAGCTCTCTCATTTCCATATAACCTTAATGACTTGCTCATATTTCCAAATAAAGGCTTGTCTGCCACCCGCAGAAAGACGTTTTTGAAAGAATTATGATTCAAATTATGAATAAAAGGTATGTAAGGCAGAAAAACAACACATGCATGCACCCATACACAATTACATACACAGCCACTGTGATTAATAACTCAGTTTAAAACATGGTAATTACTACAGGAATATGGTTATTTATCCTGGAAGTTACATACTGTGACATTGTTAACAGTGCTGCTCTTATAAATGAATACATTATTATTAAAACCATAGAGTAAAGAAGAGCATGAAAAATGAACGCCTACCTACGAACCTCACCGCCCGGCGGATGTAGGAATTAAAGTTACAACCAGCGGCGTTTATGTTGGCTTCGGTTTTTATGTTGATCCTTCTTTTGACCTGGAAGCAGTACAGGATGCCTTCTCCAATCATAATCTGTAGAGAGACATTTCGCCAGGGTTACTTCATATGCAACGCTAGTTAACGAGGGATGCTCGTTAACTAGCTCACTCCGTAGAATGAGTTGAAGACATACATTTTGTGATCACTATATCATTTGCATAGTGGTTTGGGTAAAACTGTCTGGTATCACTGTAGCTGAATTCTAGCAAACAGTTATTTTCGTATATTTTCAACACTATTACTAATGACTTGTACATTAAAGAAACTCGGCTGGGAGTTATTGCCCCATCCTCCATACAGTCATGACTTCGCTCCCTGTGCTTTCCACATATTTGGCCATTAAAGAAGTTCCTGGGAGGCCAGCGTTTCAGACATAAAACAGAAAGTCTGATCATACTGAGAAAACGTTCTACCTTGGTGATATCTAAGCACTAGTGAAACGCTATTATAAGTGCATTAACGTAGCAGGGGATTATATAGAGAAATGAAAGTAGTTGTTACTCTGATAACTGGACAATCCAAAGTCCCAGTTTGACTTGAATGCCCTCGTATTTACCAAAATAATATTGAAACTAATTATTTATATTTTCATCTTGCTCAAGTTACATTGTTGGAATGGTAGCTTGTATAGTCTACCAGATGAACTTAAAACAGTCAGTTTGCTTAAAGATGTTGAAACCCTTCTTAGCTAACAGAGATTTCCTCACAGTGAGTGACTTTTGATCAAGTTGCTGTGCTGTAACAAAACGTCCATTTGCCAACAGGAGTTCAGTCTGATCGATGTACAGTAAACTTACAATCTGCTTAAACTTTGATAAGAAATCTCTTCTGGTTTTTACTCTGGAGTAACATTATACGTACAGGAATTTAATTTGAGAATGTACTGTAGATGGATGTGGTGGTGTTTTTTTTCTTCTTCTTCAAACAACTAAAATTAACAAACAAAGCAATTTTAAACAAATACTTGCATTTTTAAAATAAAAAATTCAATAAAAAAAGATATTTCCTATTCAATTAATGAATGCATTAATTTCTTGTTTAAATATGTATTTACGCCATCAATAGTCATAATAGCATCTGATCGTTGAGAAATTTGGTTTTCTAATCGTTTTGAAAAGTGGTACATCAGCATACAAACACCCTACCTTAAGAATTTTTGCCTTAAGTTGCAAGAAATTTGCCTCGGGATATGAAGTATTTTCGGCATAAGAGCGAACGGATCGAGCCGAACCGAGCGGCAGCTACAGTAAGTTGACGAGCCATTTTTAGTTTCGTTTTTAAAGCAGCCAGTGCCAAGAGGAATCATAAATTAAGGTTAAGTGACGTTTAATGTCTATTTATTTCATGTATTACTTCATTTACATGTCTTTTCTAAATGTTTTGATTGTTTTGAATTGCAAAAATCTGATTACAGTGCTGGAAATTGTTACCATTGGTAATATCGTTCTGTGGCTGGAATGGATTATCTGTGTTTACATTATTTCCTATGGGAAAACGCGTTTGGCAATACGAAATTTCCCCTTAAGAACTCGCCTCTGGAACGGATTGAATTTGTATGCTGAGGTACCGCCGTAAATATACATTAAATAAAAGTGTTTCTTAAACCCAATCAAAACTGTCTGCGTGACATTACTAAAGAATTGATGATATTAAAGATATTTGCGAAAAGGATCCTGGGTAAAAGATGTACTTTAGCCTTGAAGTTCAGGCACAAGCTGCACATGAACCATACTGTAGCTGATCTATTGCTCTTGGTGTAAGTGCAAATCTGTAAATATTGTGTGTGTGTGATTTTCTTTGACCTGTTCCTTTACCTAGAACAAATATTTACTACAGTATATTTACTATTTACTATATTTACTATATTAGTTATATTTTCAAGTGAGCCCTTTCATCGAGATCCTTAACACTGAGCTTCTCTGCTCTGTGATTGGATTTGAGCTTTGGATGAATGTATATCTAAATAAAAGACACACATTCATGCGTTTTTTTTTTTTTTTAATCTTGATGTTCGTCTGAGCAAGATGAGCATCTGTCACACAGCTCAAAAGAACAGCATAATAAATGAGGGAGAATGAGTGAAAACCTGTGAGAAAGACTTAGCTAAGTGCCAGACGTACACAGACTGATCTTTTATGTAAAAAATCGCCAGACAGAGAATAATACAAAGGAAGAAAGAGAATGGCGGATAGAGAATGTACTGTAGATAAGGAAGAAACACATTGGTCTTTAGATGAGCCTGGTGGTCCATCCAGAACCCAGTACAGTGACTGAGTAACCAAACACACACACACACACACACACACACACCCTCATCATGATCTGACTTTAGAAAACCCCAAAGTATGACTTCTACTCTGTCAAGCCACAAATGGGCTGTAACTCTTACTTAAGTCTAACCACAAGATGAATTGCAGTTAAGGACTCTACAAATGCTTAAATCCACATTGACCTTAATTGGACATGTCTTGCCTGGGATTAGAATCAATGAATGAGAGCTAATGAGAAAGACGTAAGCTGCTTGAGCTTTAAACGTCACCCGCTAGAACTCAAGAGTCTGAGCATTAACCATGTCGAATGATTAAAGGAAATGATGTTTATGAACACATGCTTTATGTAATGAAGTCATTGCCTGTTGTCACATACAGTACAGTATGGTTTTGCATCATCGAACATGCGAATCGAGCACGATTCAGTCAAGAATTTCAGACTGAAGTGACCAAAACAGAATCTAAAGGCGTTCAGGCATTCAGTGAAACCTCGGATTACGAGTAACGCAGTTTACGAGTGTTCCGCAAGACGAGCAAAGATTTTTAAATAAATTTTGACTCGAAAAACGAGCATTGTCTTGGTTTACGAGCACGGAGTATCATGTATCACGCATGCGCTTCTTGATTTGACGCCGAGCGTCACGTGATCACAACTGAGCCAACGGTTTTTCTCTCTCTTGCGCTGCGGGTAATCGTCTCCCCTGCTGGGTCTTAGTGCTCGTCTCTTACTGGTATCATCAACATCCGTGTGTGTGTGTGTGTTTTTCTTTCTCTTGCGCTGCGGACTGTGTGTGAAGTGTGCGCGTGCGCATAATTTGACTCCGTGCCGGTTCACACACTCTCTCTCTCTCTCTCTCTCGCCTTTAATGTGTGTGGGTGTGTGTGTGTGTGTGCGTGTGTGAAGCAGAGAGGGGGTGCTTCACTCACACACAACCGGCACGGGTGTCAAATTACGCGCGCGCACACACATAACACACACTCGGCAGCGCAAGAGAGAGAAAAACACACACACACACATACATACAGTGCCTGTGTGCATAAATGGAAACACTTATCTGTCAGGATTTATTTTTACTTTTTTTTAAGGTAAAGTGCAGGTTAATTTGTTTTATTTTTACTTTATATTTTGTGTTCATTATTTTTATGTATTTATTTTTTTTGGGCTGTAGAACGAATAATTTTAATTTCCATTATTTCTTATGGGAAAATTTGCTTTGGTTTACGAATGTTTTGGAATACGAGCCCGCTTCCGGAACGAATTATGCTCGTAATCCAATGTTTCACTGTATATGTTAGAAGAGGTGAGCTAAGTACATGGATCGTGAGCTTGGGTAGATGTAAAGATTCCTTAAGGTGAATATTACTCAAGTAAAAGTAGAAGTTCTCCATTTTTATTTGTGCTTTGGTAAAAAGACAAATAAACTCGCCTTCAAATTTACTTAAATGTCTAAACCATGTTACTTGTATTAGCTCCAAGTAGCCTTTTTCATAGTAAAAACTCTCTCTCTCTATTGTGAACATACTGTTTTTCTTCTCTGTCCACAATCTGCTCCGCTTCTAATTTCAAACACCTCTTATGTTATTTGGTGTGTCTCGTAGTTGCATATAATATTCAGCAGGTTCCACTTCAAATAGTACACGCCAATGTGGTTGAGTAGCTCAACGCCGTGCAGAAACCTTGTCACGTAAAAGTACAAATATTTGCTGTATGTTTGAGCGGAGTAAAACTAAAAAGTATCCTTTAATAAACCTACTCAAGTGAACTACAGATACGTGGAATACATGTACTTGAGTAAATTACAGAAGTAATTCTTCTTTAATATTAGTATATTTCTTGATATAAGTACTGTAGCTGCTAAAAACTATCTAAACTGGACTTTTAAATCATAGTAGATTTAGTTGTATTTGAATTCTATGTCTAAATACACAGCGATCAGCCATGACATCATGACCACAGACAGGTAAAGTGAATAACACTGATCAACATAGCTCATTACAATGACATATGGAGGTGGGTGGGGTATATTAAGCAGCACGTTAACATTGTGTCCCTGAAGTTCATTGTGTTAGAAGCAGAAAATGGGCAAGTGTAAGGATGGAAAACCAGTGAACTGGTGGGGGCCACCAAGGTTCACTTAATGCACATGTGCCCACCATGTAGTCCGATCTGAAGGAAGTGCTGAACAGGTTAATTCTGGTCCTGATAGAAAGGAGTCAGAACACACAGCGCATCACAGGGTGCCCATGCTGACCCGTATCCTCCACCAAAAGAGTCCAATGGAAATGGGCAATTACCAAGCCTGTTTACTTCAATCCCGTGAATTGGATGTTGCTTTTGTTGTTTATTTATTTCAGATTATTGTTTTGTACAAAACTTGTACCCTAGTGAGAACTTTACATCAGAAGTTTGTCTGAAGCACTGATTATTGTTCGCTCCAAATCTGCGCAAAATAACCTAAAAACTAGATTCAGTTCAATCGAATCCGTTTAATCTTTTCATGTTTTTCATTTTTATCACTATGACTATAAATTATAATGAATTGTTCGTTCAAACCGCAGTAACGCCTCCTCTCACAACGTTCACGCTGCATAATGACTGCGTTGCTGTTACTCAGAGCTAGCATTGGGCCGGTATCAGGGACAGAATCTCCGCACAAGGCTGTCTGCTTGTCTAACTGCTGATCAGGAAGCTCTGCTGTTAGAAAGAAGAAAGGAAGAAAAAAA
>JAQMYG010000003.1:8462183-8475392 GCA_030014215.1 Clariallabes teugelsi | reverse complement strand
AAACTTTTGTTCCGTGATTTATGTTCTATTCTGAATAAAATATTGACATTTGCCATCTCCACATCATTGCATTCAGTATTTATTCACAATTTGTTTAGTGTCCCAACTTTTTTGGAATCCGGTTTGTAGAATATCCTTTTAAAAAGTGTCTGTGTTTATGTTATTAATATACAGTACCAATTCCAGTTGGGTCAAAAGTGCAAAAAGAGTTAAAAGAAGAAAAGTAAAGCTTCAAAACGTAACATCATAGACACCTAAACAAGATTTTTTGTCAAAATGTAAAGCAGAATTATCCCTAGTGGCTGTGCATTCCATACAAACATAAAAGAATGTTGAACAAAACTGTGGCTCTAATATTTTTCTCCAAGGCATTTGGACTGTTAATAAATAACAAATAACGTTTAATTACACACTACACACATTTGGCCAAACCTGCAATGACATTGAGTTGGTCCCCCTTTTGCAGCTATAACAGATTTCACTGTTCTTGGAAGGCTGTGCACATGATTTTGGAGTGTTTCTGTGGAAATTCATTCCCATTTATTCTATAGAGCATTTATGAGGTCAGGCACTGATGTTGGACGAGAAGGCCTGGCTCACAATCTCCGTTTCAGTTCATACCAAAGGTGCTCGATGGGGTTGAGGTCACAGGGCGCTGTGTGTGTCAGTCAATTTCTTCCACACCGAACTCATCAAACCAGGTCTTTAAAGTGCTTACTTTGTGAACTGGTGCACAGTCATGTTGGAATAGAAAAGGGCCTTTCCTACGTAAACTGTCGCCACATTGGAAGCATAGTATTGTCCAAGATGTAATGGTACGCTGAAGCATTAAGATTACCCTTCATTTGGGATGAGGGCAAACAACTGAATTCAATAATTAACATGTTCGGCCAAATACTTTTTCCCATATGTATGTTGCATATTAGCTATGGTTGCCCTTCTGACTTTACCTTTAGCTATTCAGATAGCTCTAAAACAGTTAAACCTCTTCAGATACTATTCAGATACCTCTTAAACATCTTAACAGTTTAACATTTTGACTAGCCAAGTCAATGTTTTTAACTGCTTGTAACGATTAAAACAGAATTTGGTATTTTGGTAACTGTTATTATGAAAGCTGAAATGCTTATTATACAGTCTCCCATACTGTGCTCTGTAAAGCTAATAAATAAATAAATAAGTAAATAAATAAATATCTGTGCATTGTTAAATACAGAGAATGTCTTTGGAGGGCAGATTTGCCCATAGGAACAGAGAAAGACTTTGATGGTGGAAAAAAGCATTTAAAAGCTTAGGGCGCTTGCTTGTGTTTTATGTATTAAAATAATATTTTGAACAAAACTTACATTTTTTTATTTTTTATTTTTTTTACAATCCCTCCATTAACTGAACATGTACTTGATCATCCAAGACGTGCTTGCATCTTCAGTATGGCATTTGAGCTGCAGAGCTAATGTAGCTACCAAGTAGATGGAGCTTATAGCCTCCAGTTTAACATTAAAGTCATTTAAAAGTAATGTGAGCACATGGTTTACTTTAGGCTTTATCACCGGGTAAGAATGTATTTTGGTTTTTTTCCATTTAAGTGATCTGAATGTGTGTGTAAGAGCCATCAAAAAAGAAGTACTGACCAATACAGACAGCAGAATGAATGCTATGGAGTGATTTTGCTATTAAAGTAATTGTCTGTAAATGCAAAGATCATCATTAAAAAAACAACACTGTGATCTTAACCCGAGATCCTAATTTATTGCACTTAAACTTTTTCTTCTGGATTTAAAAGTACATTTTTATATCATTACAGGCTGTAATGTTAAATCGCTGGTTACACTGCCACCGTGCACAAATCTCACTGATATTAGATTTTAAGGTCCAAGATAGGCAAAGCTGAAATAATATGACCACAGACTTGGTGGATGACAAACTATTACCACACATACAAAATTTTCATAAACATCACATGACACAAGTTGGTAATTTACAGTATGACAGTAAGTTATTGGTGTCCAATGTTCTACTGTCCAGTCATGGTGAATCTGTTCCTACTATGGCCTCAGATTCCTGTTCTTGGCTAACAGAAGTGGGGCTCTTGCTGTTGTAACACATTTGCCACAAGTTCTCAATGTGTTACTTGTTCTGCGATGCTGGTCTGCTCGCCATGGTGGTAAAAAGTGCTTACTGAGTTATCGTAGTCTTTCTGTCAGCTCTAACCAGCCTAGCTATTCTCCTCTGACGTCTCTCAACCTGTCTCACCAGCAATTAGATTTTACCAGCAGAACTGTTCATTAAAGTTGTTTTTTTGTTTCATGTTTGTTGCATTATATTTCATTATATTCTTACAAGCTCTTGACCTGTAATTGCAGTTCATGCATTCTGCAGCTACATAATTTGCAGATTTGATCACTGCATAAATAAACAGGTGTATAGATTTTACTAATAAAGTATATGGTGAGTTTATAGATTTGGCACTCCATGTACATACAGTACAAATAACTACACATATAAGAAATCAAAGCTTTCTGCTACAGTGCCTGTATTAAACAAAGCCCTGGTAAAGAACATGAGCGTAAAACTATGCTCTGCATGGTGATGAAGCGCAAGAGTCTCTCTCATGAGCCTTATGCAGTTTGACATTTATAGGGCAGGATGGCACAACTGTTATTATTAGTGAGCAATGAGTAATTCGTGTCTTTGCTCATAGCTCAGGCTCTGCTCACACGCGCGTTAGGGGGTTCAAAACCTTTCCTTTTTCATTTTTTATCCATCTGCTTAACCAAGCTCAACTTGTACTGTTATTATACACTAGTGTAAGTTTTTAGAAAGAGTTAAAAAGGTTAAAGCTAAAAATAAGCTGACCAGCTTTAATAAAATCAGTGTTGTTATTATTAATTTGGGTTAAGGCCAGAGTACCTGGCTCTCTTTCAACTCTTTGCCTAACTTATTAATACAAAGAAATAAAATTTTGTAAGGTCGAGTATCTTACACCTTGTTTACGCTAGGTGTACTTTTTCTGACATCAGCCAAATACACTCCCTGTTCGTTAATTTAAGAGTGAATCACAGATCAGAATTCGAAAAAGTTGATCGGATAAAAATCAAGTTTTGTCTTAAAACAACTTCAGCGTGTTAAAATTCACTTATACCACTTCAGTGCTGTTATTTCAGCTGTGAAAATATTAATTAATCCCAGTTAAAATATTCAGTTAAGCTTTTCTAATTGATATCTATTGGTGCAGGTGTTTGTTTACATTGAGCAAGTAGCACATTAGTATCTTATTTAAAAGTCCGACACATAACTGTTCATGACATCACTTTTATTTAACATTTTAATTTGCAGGTGAAACTTCAGGCAGAAATCTAAGTACTGCAAAAGTTTCGTTACATTCTATCCAGCGGTCAATTTGAGACACGCCGACAGTTTGATGCAAGTGCAGTACGCCGTCAAAACTTACGGTTTATAATCTGGCACATAATTGCTCATAATGTCCCTTCTACTCAACATTTTGATTTCAGGTTTAAAATCTGAGTGCAGGTTAATCCTCCGGCAAATATCTAAGAACTGGCGAAGTGTTCATTAAATTCTGTCTAGCCAGTTTTGTGTGATGCCTAGACAGACATACAGACTGGCATACAGGCAGAAATGTTTTTTTTCTTGATATTTCAATGTATAAAACGTAAAGATATCATTGAAAGAGCAAGTTCTGACCAATGTACAGTGTGTATATATTGGACCTCTGCATCCCTGTCTGGTCAAGGCCCTTTGGGAACACTGTTGGCTGTTCCCAATCTTTTCCATGTGAGAATGATGGAGGCTACGGTGCTCTTGGGCACTTTCAATGCTGCATAAATTTCCTTGTATCTTATGCGTCTTGACACAATCCTGTCTCAGGTCTACAGATAATTTTCTCAACCTAATGGCTTTGTTTTCACTCTGACATACACCATTTACAGTGACACTTTGAAAAGACAGGTGGGTGCCTTTCCTATTTATGTCCAAGTAATTGAATTAGGTGCAGGTGGTCTTCAATCAAATTGTGGAAGCATCTCAAGGAGCATTGATAGGAGTAGGATGCACCAGAGCTCAATTACAAGTGTCATGACAAATGGTCTGAATACTTGTAAAAATGTGATATTTCAGTTTATTTTTTATAAATTAACAAAACACTCCAAATATGTGTTTTTACTTTGTCATTATAGAGCATTTTGTGTAGAATGATAAAAACTATTTTAATAACAAAATGTGGAAAACCTTCCATTGACACTGTAAGAGGATTACCATCCCCCTGGCTTGTTGCTTACTTTATTGTTCTGTGCTAATGTGTGGCTTAGCAGTATATAGAAACTAAAACGTCACATTTGGAGAAGGAGTGAAATAAAGGAAACTTGGAAGTAAGGAAATGAAAAAAAAAGCATTATCTGAGGGTAATTTCACCTGGAGGATTAACATATGGTACATACTTTGGGGAGCTCTAAAAACTGTGTCAACTTGCTTAAGAAATAGTCTGATCTTTAATTTATGTTGCACATAACCGTAACTCTAGAGCAGGCATCACTAAATGGTGGACTACAGTCCATATTCGGACCGAGCGACAGTTCGGTCCAGATCCTAGATCAATTTTTGATGAATGAACGGATAATGTTTATTCTTCCTGCAGGACGTTTAAAATCCAGTTTGTCTCATACTGTATGTTCTGAAACTGTGGTGATAATAAAAAGCAACATGAAAAAAGTAATGTGAAGTGCCACTATGGTTTGAAAAATAAATAAACTAAGAAAATAAATAAATACCCGTCGTTAGAGCAACCGCAGCAGTCCGAGGTATTCTATAAAATACCAGAAATGAGAGCCCGGTATAACAGAGCATTCAGAGTCAATTGATTAAAGATTGTTTGTGTTCCATACAAATACAAGGAAATGTACAGTGGAACCTTGGATTGTAACTAACATGGTATGTGAGTGTTTTTTGCAAGACGAGAATTTTTTTTTTATACATTTGAACTTATTAAACGAGCGAGGTCCTGATATACAAGTACCTACGCTTTGATCACCACTGAGCCAATGGTTCTTCTCTCTCTGTTGCTCTGTGGGATTGTGGGTAATCCTCTCCCATACTCAGTCTCAGTGCATGTGCGTCACCACTTGTATATGTGCGTGTACTGTTTACTATAACATTGTAACCACGTGTGTGTGTGTGTGTGTGCGCGCAAATCATTAAAAAAAAAAAATTCTGTGTCCAAGTGTAGTACCTGTTCTTTAATAACTGTACTGCAACAACGGCCTCCCGTTAAGAAAAAAGGTTTAAAAGGCTGTAGCAGTGCAGGAGATCAATCTGTTTAACGACAACGCAATGTCACATTTCAATAAAATCCTCAAAAGGAGGCAAAAACAAGTGTCATTAGAGAGGTTCCTTGTTAAAGTCATGCAAAAAGAAGAAGATTCCAGTAACCAGAGACTCCGATTCCGTTAGTGTGTGTGAGTGTATGCGTGTGCATCTGAAAAACGTCCTACACAGTTCCTGGTCATGATTCTTTTCAAAGGTGAAGTGCAGGTTAATTTTTTTATTTTTACTTTATAATTTTGTATTAATTATTTTTATATGAATATTTTTGGGTTGTGGAACGAATCATCCGACATTCACTTATTTCTTATGGTGAAATTCTCTTTGATATACGAGTGATTTGATATACAGTACATTCACACTTCCGGAACGAATTACAGTTTAATATAGTTACTGAAAACTGTCAATAAATATTAGTGAAATGCAATGGAAATTTTAAAATGCTCTTTTTTATAGACTTACAGTAATTGCCTATATATATAAATCTGAATCCTAACACAAACATGAATCCTAACACAGAAACCCAATCTCAGCAAATTATTATAACTGTGTTTAAAATCTATGACACACAAGCAGCCTTGTGCAACCTCATTATACAGTGCAACCTGTGAAAGCCTCATTAGTCTTTCTGAATTGTGAAAGCTAAGGCTAAGGCCTGAATGGGAGCTGGCTTCATCAGAGACCTAATCATCTCCATTGTGCTCATTGAATGCTCGTTCCCATGTTCTCCTGCTCAGAATGTCAATTCCTCACACCTCATACCAAAGGAAGAGCAAATACATTTCAGAAAAGTATGACTAAACCTGGATGTTAGAATTCTCTGGCTCAAGTTGTCTTTTGTATTTTGCCGATGTTCTCAGATCACAGGAACCGAGTCTGTGCTCTTCCTGTTGCAGTACATCTCTGAAGATCTGGACAACAGGGAGAAGATCATAGTGATGGGCGACTGTTGTTACCTTAATCCCCTTGTGCGCAGGACCTTCCGCTTTCTTGGTATGTCATCTTGTTAACTGACAGTGCCCTTGATCTCTCGGGGCTAAAATGCTGGCAGTAGATGAATAGCAAGAGCTTATTTTCACACTCTCAGGAAAATGCCAGCCTTTAGTGCTGGTAGCCTCATAACAGTGTGTTTTGAAGCCTATTTATTATGTATTATTTCCTGAAGTGTGATGCTCAGTGTCCCAGAGGTCTTGAACACTGATACATTAGCCTGAAATCATCACTTTGAAAATGTTTAATCAGATTTTTCAGAAAAAGAAAAATACTGTATTGAGACCAGTACAAAAAAAAAGCTTCTGGCAATAAAAATGAACATGTAATTTTTTTGGTGTAAAATTTCTAATACATTAAATGTTACAGACACACAATAAACATACTGTACTTCGAAGGAAGCTTGCTGAGGTCACCTAAAGGGTCCTTGTTGAAGATCCATATGCAGGAGGTTATATTAACAAAGCCAAAACAGAATACAAAATTTAATGTGATACATTCAACCAAACCCTAAGTCAAAGTATGCCTGACTCTGAGCTTATACAGATACTGTTGGCAAGATTTTACCACACTGAGTGTTGGCCTTTATATTCTTTATGGGTAGGAAGTAAACTGGAAGCAATAACTCAGAACAGACAGGGAGATGTAATGTCCAGGGCTGGACAGTGGGGATCTGTGTAGTCAAGTCACGTCGAGTAGGTCTTTATTGTCATCACAGCCATATACTATGTGCAATGCACTGCTAGATGAAATAATGTTTCTCCAGGCCCAAGGTGCAAGATACAGTGCATATATGACATACACAGTGCTGACAGGACATAAATAACGTTCACCAGGAATAGGAAGCATGCAAGGAAACAATCAGGGTGTGTACAAAGACAGGCAGTAAATCAAATAGACTGTATGATGCGTTTCTACTGGCCAATACTAACCTGTGCGACTTAACACCTTACTTGTTATGACGGGTCTCATATTAGAAAGTAGATCGTGTTTAAAAGGAAAAGAACCCTTGAATAACCCTTTTCCCCATGACAGTCTACTGCACTGTGTAGTCTCTGGAACTGAAGCCTTTGCTACAGATCTGATCTCAAGAGTTTAAATAATCATTTATAACTTTGCTAAAACACCATGCCTTATTGTGTTTCAGTCGAGACTCTCCTTATTTAATCTGCTTTAAGAAGTTAAGAAGATAAAAAGTAGCTTGTCATGTTATAAAGAAACTGCAAATCCCCAAGTATTTCCAGTGTTCATTAGCCTGAGAATATTGCTCACAGTAAGAACATTTAAAGTGTGTCTTCAAAAACATCAAGACCAGGGGTATAACTGGAAGCATTTTTGTTGCTTTTTTTTTTTTTTTTTTGTAATACCACATTGGTGAAACTGGATTTCCTTAGAAGAGAATGAAGGGGATAAACTCTAGAGTTGCCCCAGGAGAGCAGCGTTTGATCTCCAACTTGCTAAAGTTCAATTAAATCGAGTCTGAACCTACACTGAACCCTCTAGCTCTGAGATCCAGTGTGACAAACCTTGGCCTTCCTCCGCACTTCTCCCTTTACTACAACCTGTGTATTATTGAAGAATATGTACCAGAGTCTGAACACAATTGGAATTTTACAGTATGTACTGTCTGTTGCAGGACTTTATCCACAGTGGCCAAAGACATGGGTTTTTCATTGGGAGGATTCTTACTTTACAGGACTTCACCATAGAGGACAAATGCCTTTCTTAGAACTTCTTTCTAACCATCTTTAATTTATACATTCAGTTCTGGTGTAGTAAAATCCCAAATCTGATGAACTGTGCGTGCAGAGTAAATGAACCTGCCCATGGTGACCATCTGTAGAACTTGAAAGAACCCTTGCTTTAGAGTTCTAAGTCAACGTTTGTTATTTTTCATTTTCTGTCAACAGGTGTGTATGCATTTGGCCTTTTTGCCACAGATATCTTTGTAAATGCCGGACAGGTAGTTACGGGGAATCTGTCCCCTTACTTCCTGACTGTTTGTAAACCCAACTACACGGCCCTGGGTTGCCAGCAAGGTGTCCGCTTCATCAGCCAGCAGGAAGCTTGCACAGGGAATGGAGACGACATCCTGCATGCTCGGAGATCTTTTCCTTCCAAAGAGGCCGCTCTCAGTGTCTACGCTGCACTTTACATTTCTGTGAGTACAACTCAGTTGAGTTTACTAAAATCCAGGAGTTACAACATTAATAATCAAGTCAGGTTTCAGACAAGTAAAAGCAGAATCCATTCCTTTTATATGAGACTAATGAATATAGGGCGAGTCCTGATAAAGATTCTGTAAGGTAAGTGATACAGATATGATTTTATTAATAATATTTATTTTTTAAATTATTAATAATAAAATAATTTAGCAAACATTTTTGGTATACTGTTACTGAATGAAGTCTAAGCAATAAAAAAAAAACATACAGACTCTCTCTCTCACACACCTTGGGGCAATATACCTTGGAAAATTCTCCTCCTGGCATACTTATGGGAAGAGGTAGACAAACAGAGAACCCAGAGGAATAGACAGACAAAGGTAGAACATGTCCATGAGTAATTTAAATCATAATTTTCTGAAGATGAATATAAATTTTTGCTTGAGGCAATGTAGATTCTGCTCACACCTACTTATTAGTCTGTGCAGTGTCTACTATAAAACTATAAAAGCAATTTTTTGTTAATTGCTTGCAAAAGCAGTTTAATCATGCATTTACAGTATTGCTACAGTCTGTTGCATAAAACCTGTTATCTTTAAACCCCCCAGAGCAGCATAGAACGAGTACATAACTAACAGAAAATTTATTTTATATAACATAACCAATAAAAAAGGCTCAGAATCCTGCGAACAGCAAATTAATTGAAGTTGGAGAAGGAGAACTCAGTAATAAAAAGCTTTATTGAATGCTTCGGGGGCTCCGAGCTTTTCCTCATGGCATGGTATACCTATGTGCATGAGGGACTTGTGTGAGCTGAATTGGCTTGTGCTTTTAGCACTCACTTCCCACAACAGAGCAAAATGTTGAATTCTGGTCATGTAGCATGAGGGATTCCATTTGCAGCACATCATCACATCACTGCAAGTGTTTCTTCTACAGCTGAGAATTTAATTATATCTAAGTGGAATTATATTACTCAGGATGCAAGAAACTAGGACACATATTCAATCATCTGACCTTTAAGCAATTTTGTCTAATCTAAAGCTCAGGTGAGATTTTAGCCCTTTGTGGTATGTATTCTAATGCTGCACATTGCAGATGTATCTGTAGAGCATCAAATCATTTGTTTTTTTGATACTGACTGATACTTAGTAGAAACCAATGTCATCGAAATTCATTATCTGTAAACTACCCCCCCCCCCATCAATTTATTTATAACATATCAAAAAAGCGAATTTAGTATTGTACAATTTTTGAAAAAAATATTTCTTCTCCATCCACAAACATTAAACAGACAGTTTAAAGTTATCCTCTGAACTTTATGAATTTAAATTAGAGAACATTATGGAAACATTGGTTTTACCAACTGCATCTGAGGAAATCAAAAATTCATCCAAAGTGGAAAGCCACCATTTTCCCCTTACTATAAAGGATTATGTAGATATAGTTTTTTTCCCCCTTTTTCCTACTAGCATTGAGATGTAGCTTCTGTACAGGCTGACTAGAAGATCATTCTTTGCACTGCATACAAATGTTGACTGATCCAAATTCTTCAGTGACATGACATGTTGTCTTAGAGACAATATTTCATATCATTTTATGTAGGTTAATACTAGGGCTGTTAATATTAATGCGTTAGGCATGTGATTAATCTAGACATTTTAACGCATTACTATTTTTTAAACGCCAATTAATCATATGAACATGTCTTATAATGGCTTCAAATAAGGGTAGTGCCAGAAAGAATGGTGTCACAGATATACAGTAAGTGGTTGGAATGGCCTTCCTTGCCAGGGTGCCTGGGCTCAAAGTAGAATCACTGCTCTTCTGGCTCATAAAGAACCAGTTGAGGTGATTTAGGCATCTGGTTAGCATGCCTCCTGGCTGCCTTCCTGAAGGGTTTTTCATTCATGTCCAGTTAGATTATATAAGTTTTCATTCAGGGTTTATCATTCATGTCAAGTGGGGAGCCCAAGGACTAGATTATACAGTACCTCTGAGGAAGGCATCTTTGCTTAGATTGTTTGCCCTATGATCTAGTCCCAGATAAGTGGAACATGAAGGATGGATGGATCAATGGATTAATGGTTTTCATGTTCTATGGGTGTAAAATCAACCAAAACTTTTATTTTATTTTTAGTAAATGTTGCTGTTGAGGCAGAATGTAAGTGCACAAACCTAGCACTTTCTTTATAAAAGGGGACAATTTGGGATTTTGAATTCAAAATTGCACATTACCATTACCATAGGCCTTGTTGTTATACTGTAAGCTTTCCTGCTCGGCACACCTGTAAAGCGAGTATAACGTAAGTAATGAGAGCGAAATTCCTCTTGCAAAAATGTTCCAAGAAAATTCCAAATTTTAGCTGAGACTCATACTATATGTAACAAATTTAACTTATTTCCTTCCCCAGAAGTAGTTTCAGTAAGCCATCCTGGGAACGAAAATAGTTACATTTCTACTAAATACACTGTAACTTTGAGGGGTTGCATAGAAGTCTCAGATGAACTATGATATACAATATGATATAATAACACAGCCTTAACAACAAACAGAAAACAAAAACAACAAAAACCCAGTTCTCTGAAAAATTCTTTGATGCTCGCTAAATACTTTATTTTTATTTTGTTTCCTCAATAAAAAACAAACAAACAAACCTGGACCTCTAAAAGGAGAAATATCATAAAAGGCTATAAAAATATAACTTTTTACAATTATAAGGAATTTATTTTTATAATAAGTTTCTTAAAGCTAATTAAACCTAATTTGAGGAATAATCACAATATTGGTTTATTATGATCATATATTGCTTAGCCTTATGTTAAACTCATACTTACATATTACAAAAAAATTAAAATCACACACTCTAAGATTTTATTCATTCACCTTAAGCATTTTTTACAGCACACAATCTTGTGGTCAGTTCATGTGTAAAATAAGTCTTCATGCTACCAGAACCACTCTTTAACATTTTGAGTCCAGGAATATGCCTGTGCCATCAGTGACGAAGAGCTCCATAGATGTGATAACCTGGTCATTCGGTACATTCAGGTCGTCAGCTGACTTCATTTTATTGCCACATAACGTTGCTGACCATCTGAAGCAACTCCAGATCATAACACTGCCACCAGAGACTTGTGCATTAGGCACTATGCATAATGGGTGCATTGCTTCATGCTCTTCCCTTCTTACCCTGATGTACC
The DNA here is from genome assembly GCA_030014215.1 of Clariallabes teugelsi. NCBI lineage: Eukaryota > Metazoa > Chordata > Actinopteri > Siluriformes > Clariidae > Clariallabes > Clariallabes teugelsi. Next base: position 8,463,696 of record JAQMYG010000003.1, on the reverse strand, counting down.
TGTCACTCTGGTATAGGGTCAAGTCTAAGCTCATTAAACTACATGCTGTTTTCCCATTGCTCCAAAGTCCAAACTTTATGCTCTCTTTCTGATTAGGGGTCATATAAGGGTTTTCTTATGCCCAGCTGTTTAGTCCCAATCCTATGAGTTATCAGCTCTTCTTTTCACTATTAAACATGGCTATGGCTTTGACTGGTGATTTTTATTACCATGCAAAAGTGTTTAATTGATTTCCATTCATGATTTGTTTCCAACCACATAACTTCCACAATGTTGATGGTTCAGGACTGTGCAATGTAATTTCAAGTTCTTTCAAATATCCTTAGTTGTTTTTTTTCCTTGATGCAGGCCAATAATTTTACCGTTCTGAAATGATTTAAAAAAAATGTATTTCGTTGATCATGTTTATGAAATGAGCCAAAATTTAATACAAATTCAAAATGAAACAAGATTAAAAGGATTTTTCACAAAAATTTCCATAGAGAAGGAAGTCAAACAGCCAGAATGTTAAGCTTTTAGGAGATTAAATCGATAGCTCCTATGACAGTAATCATGTTAATAATTTTGATGACACCAAACTACAGACTGCTGTTGGGTTTAAGTACTGAAATGACAGTAGGCTGGAAAGATCGATGAAATGATTAAGCCTTAAAGCCTCTCATCTTTGCTGAATTACCTGCTCTCTGCAGCTAAAGAGATGAAGTGGGGAAAGCGTATATAAATGTGTGAGTGCAGTGGTTCAGTATGTTCTTGCTGCTGCTTGCTCTAGGCTCTCTCTCTCTCTCTCTCTGTGTGTGTATGTGGAGATGGAGGGCACTTCCTGCTCTTTCTCCTTCTTTCTTCAAGGCTGAAATTAAACAGCAGAGGAAACAGACAGGACACAACAATGATGTATCCAGTTCTCTCCGAGTAATGTCCTGACTGTTGAGGTACCAGGTCTCATGAAAGCTTCTGCAGCTTCAGAAAAATTGATAAATGTATACCGAATAGAAAATGTAAAAGACAACTCTGATATTAATAATAATAAAAACAAAACCTAATACAAATATAGTAAAATGTGGTTCATCTGATGCTATAATATATAAATCTTGTCCTCAATACGTCTGAACTAATTGTTTTTTCTTACTACTAATGATTCTTTAATGAAAAAATAAACAGTAAATGCTACTGTATGGAGAAAGTATGCCTTCAATCAATCAATTAAATCAATCAATCAATCAAATAATGAATGAATCAATCAATCAATAAATAAATAAATAAAGCCCAGTAAACAGTAATCAATGGAACAAAGACAGTATTTGTTGTAGGGCTGTGCAATTAATTGAATTTCGATTTTGATTCCGATTTCGGGTCTCAACGATCACAAAAATGGTGTAATCGAAAAAAAACGATTATTCACTTTTTTTAAAAGTTATTTTGACCTGCGCTCTGACGCGCGCCCTTCCGGAAGCCCGAACTCTCTCACTCTATACCCGGGGTACTCAATAGGCGGACTCCGGTCCGCATCCGGACC
>JAQMYG010000003.1:8445513-8461180 GCA_030014215.1 Clariallabes teugelsi | reverse complement strand
ATATGCTTTCGGTTATTGTTGGAGTAGGTTGTTTGTTCCTTTGTTTGTTTTGTTTCTTTATTATTTATATTTTGTTACTGATATTATTAAAAGACTCTTTTTGGTTACAACACCCCTCTGCGTTTATGCCTGCTCTTTGTGACAACATCCGCCTATACCCCCCATCATGACAGTCATAAAAAAATAAAAAAAAAACACAGGATGTCTAGGACTTTGGCACAATACTGTATATACAGTAAAAGAGTGCTAAATAATATGTACAGGCATTGTTTCTATGTTATTTTCAACAAAAGTTCCAATGACTTAGAAGAAGTAGGTATGGAACATACATTTGCATTATACAGAAAGTTCCTTATTGGAATCAATAAAATCTTTAAACAGGTGACAAAATAAAGAATATGTTGGAATATTTTGGGTCTACCTTTGTCTGTGGAGGGAGGGACTACCGTACAGTTAATCAATACAAAGTTTTTCCGATCTTTATGATGGAACCTAGGATGAAACGTTTTTATGGTCTTTCCCCGGATAACCCCATCGCTATTCACACCGCACACAGGTTTACTAAATGGTTTGATAAAAATAACAATGTACACCTATCAGACATGACATTATGCACACTATTGTGTAGGTTCATCTTGTGTCTGCAAAACAGCTCGGACCCATTGGTGCCCTATCAAGGTACGATGTGGAACTGGGATGTTAGAAAGTTGCAAAGTCGGACTCAGAATCAGACTTGCTTGACCCATGGATGATCGATTGGATTGAGATCTGGGGAATTTGGAGGCCGGATCAACAACCCATGAACTCTTTGCCCCATACACCTTTCTATCACAGCCAACAATAACTTCTTTCAGCAATTTATGCTGCATTGGCTTTTTTTGTGGGATCGGACTAGATGGACTGGCCTTTGGTCCCCGCAGCCATGGATGTGCCTTCAGTGCCTATGAACTTACTGTAGTTTCCACAGTTTATGGGTGTATAATTGATACAAATGTTAATGTCATGGTTAATCAGTTTAAATTATATGTTATTGGCTTCAATATAACTACATTAAGCTCAATTAAGTTTCACATTTACTGACAGAGGGCGGGCCTTGTTATTATTGTAGGAAACACACTCTAGAGATTTGATATAAAGATCAGAAAAGTTCGACACTTACAGAATCTCACTCTAGAGATCACTGGATCTACTGTACCTGTTAACACTGGTCACACTGTTACATGCTCATATTGTAACTGATTTCAGTAGCACATAGAAAAGTGGGCCAAATTGGAGAGAAAAATGGCACTTTCAGAATATATTATATTTTTGCTGATTTCACACTCTCATGAAAATGATGGATTTGTGTTATGAAAAAGGGAATAGATGAGAGATGGGGAATGCTTACTTGCAATATGAATGAAATCATCACGTCTGACGTCTTAAGTGCACTTATTATTAAAAGCTGCATTATTGAACAAGCTTAAGAAAAGTGGTGATGGGAGGATTTTTTTTCTACAAAAATCTTCAAGAAAGTTCAGAAGTTCATGAAATCACTGACCTGTGACAATTAAAAAAAAAAAAGAAGTACAAAACATTGTGTTGTTCATATTTAATCATGTTATTTTTAAAATAATAAATAAATGCAGTAGTTTATTATAAATGATATGGCTTCAATTTGGCTTGTGCACTTTGTGTGTTATTAATTAACACCTATTTATAATGGATTTTTCTATTATTATTTTGGAGCAGTGAGAATGAAGACTGATTACAGCAGCTTGTGTGTGTTTGCACAGATGTACATCACATGCTCAGTGAAGTCCAAAGGCACACGTCTGGCCAAGCCTTTTGTCTCTCTTGGCCTCATGTGCCTGGCTTTCCTGACTGGAATAAATCGTGTGGTGGAGTATCGGAATCACTGGAGCGATGTCATTGCTGGCTTCATCATTGGATCAGCCATTGCTATCTTCATGGTAAGATACATACAGTATAGCATATTTCTGGACATTACACCTTTTTTTGCCAATCAAGTTAATATGCTCAATTGAGTTCTCTTAACTTTATGCCTACTGCAATTTTTTTCTTATATTATACAACAGTTTGTTCCGACCAGCTGGCACAGTGGCATAATCTGGGTGGAGGGTTTGATTTCCACCCCTGTGTGTTTGCATGTTTTCCCCGGGCTTGGTGGGCCAGGGTGTACCCCACCTTGTGCTCAAAGTCTGCTGGGATAGGACCGAGGCCCCTATGACCCTGTCCAAGATAAGCAGTATAGAAGATTAATGAATGAATTAATGAATAGTTCTGACTGAATAATCTGGACATTAAAGGAGCTGATATTCTAAAGTGTACTAAGTGGAATTATAAAGAGAACCTTATGAGATTCACTGGACTGCCCTAACCTTTATGGTTTATTCTCCTCACTTTTTTGCTACAGAATAACAGTAAGAATTTAAAACTACTTTCACCCCTGTTAATAACTCTAATTGCCGGTGCCAGCTCTGCAAGTCGCAGTTAGTTATTTCCGCCAAGCATTGAAGGATATGTGTTGGCGGAGCAAAATAACTGGCTAAATAAAGAAACAAATCCTAATCTGTTGATAAAAAAATGGTGTTCATGGAACTGTTGCATAACAGCAATATCACACTCGTGGCCGTGCTGTATTGTTGGCTATAGCACGGCTGTCATACCTTCAGCACTCAGCCAGCGCCCTCATTCCTGCGACCACATCAAAGCTGCGCTATATACAGTACTACAGTACAGTAGTCTGTCTCATGTGATTTTGCTTAAGTATAACAGTATAAACAATCCAATTCACTACTGGAAATATTTTGTATTAAATCTGTTATGAAAAGATAATCGCTAAATGGCATTCTACATTATTATTATTGATGCTCTTATAGCAGTTAGCTGGATACTTAAGCAAATCAAAGCGTGTACCAATAACGTTTTCAAGGAATATCATGAGAGTATCAGTTAAGTATAATTGTATACGTAATTCTCCAACTTTTGGACCCTCATCAGTATTATCCTATTTTTATTCAGTTATTAGGGCCAATTTCAATAATGGCAGGCTGTAAGGAAGCAAAAAATTCAGGCCTTTTTAAAAGTCACTAAAGCTTCTGCATCCGTTCATTCATGAATACGGAAAAAATACAGTGTGGCATAAAATCTTTCTCCTTCACGATTTACAGTCATGTGTGGAAGAAAGATTGGTGCCCAGCTATAACCTCTATTTCCATGGGCTACTGAGAATTTACTGCAGTATCATTCTGGAACAAATGGAAATAAATTTGTTCGAATCGGAAAATCTTTATGTGTCAATTGTACAGAGTAAACAGGGAATTTGTTCTGGCATGTCGTAGGCTATAGAAGGATGAGGAATTAAAGAAAATAACTTGCAGCTTATATTTATTTCAGTGTGCAAGATTCTGGAAGGAAAACCCATTTTTGATCATGATTACACAATGAGCTTTTTTTGAGCAAAATATAAATCGTAATCACTGGAAAAACATAATAACTTGATTAAAAAAAAAGTTTACAGAAATCTGTTTTTATGTTATTATTCACTACTGAGTGTGAATCACTCGTGGTGAGTAAACAAGATATTTTTACATGCTTTCTGACAGCCTGCGGGAAAGGTCTTGTCAGGTAAATACTCACTTTCTCTCTTCTTTCTCATGACTTCCTGGTCATGAAACATGTACCGAACTCTGTAGTGGACCTGGAGGTCTGGCTTACTGTATGATCACAACCGTAGCTTAACTTTTCACAGTTGGAGCGGTTGGTCTGAAGCCATAAGAAGACATCTTTTCTCTCACATTCTGTTTGCCTTACATCATTAAACAACTGAATCGTGAAATACAGTATAATCTCTCCTGATTTACATTTAGGATCCATGGATTAAAACCTACAGTAAGTAGGTTCTAAGTAAAGTTCTTTGTTAAAGGGGTTAAAGTTCTTGGTGAACACTCTCATCTCATGGAAGAGGTAATTACACACATGAACCAGACATGGGGGTAGTGTCTACAGACAAACATCTGGTGCTCGGTCCACCCTTGTGACCTGGTTAGGCTAAGCCCAAAATGCTAACATGGCACCATCTTGTGGACAACAATCTGCAAATTGAAGCCTCAGGTGCAATGCCAGTCAGGTAGCAGGTATGCAATGAACACTCTTATTCTGCATCAACTAGGTGAATAAAAATGATGCACAAAAATACTGGTTTTAATATCAATATCAACAATGTGCTCAAAATTTCAGTATCCTGTAAAACTAATATAATCATCTCTGAACAGTCTTGTATTACATACAGTACAAACCGGTATGAAGATGCAATCTTCCTATATTTCAGCCACTCAAGCTCTACACAAAGTTACCACAAAGTACCACATCCTTATTCTTCATTCTTCTTTATCCATCACACTATGAAATCCTTATCACTACATATGGTGGTTTCAACAAGTGAAGATGACCTAATTTAAAAAAAAATCATATCTGCAGAATTGATCTTACTACATGGCCAGGAGGGCTTCAGTTTCATCACCACAGAGCCACATGACAGGAGTTACCCAGGGCTCAGTTCTTGGGATCCTTTTGTTCTTAGATACTAAATTACTGGCTTCAGGACTTGTTTTATCACTATTCCGCTGATGCAACAGAACTTTACAGTGCTGTGGTAGCTTCTGAGCAGATTATGAGTTCAAATCCCAGGTCTGCTATAGAATCAGTGATAAGCCCTTGAGGAAGGCACTTAACACTACTCTGTGCTTGGATTAGATTCTGTCTGAAGTTGCTTTTTGATAAAAGTATACACCAAATGATTAAAACATACAAGAAATAACACACAACATTTCCAACATCTTTTTATCACATTGCCAAGTGAGCCAGTATAAATGCAAATGATAAGCACATGCCTAATTGTGGTCCCTCGTAGACCACGCGGTCATTAGGGAACAGTCCCCTTTATAATTGTGGGGAGATAATTAGGTCAAATATCTCAAGGTGCATGATGGGGTTTCATATAGGACACCCAAATAAAAGTGAATTGCTGCAATTAGCTTTTGATATATTTAAATAAAATGACATGCTGCTTTAATACGCAACAATTTTGAAAAGGAAAATAGTCTTGGCTTTGACCAAGCATTCTTCTCAGCTCTGCCATGCTCCATGGTGCCAAAACAGCCAAAGGTCAGTGTCTAAAGTGTTCAAGAGCGTGTGTACAGTGTGGGAGCTGTTGCTTGGTTGATTCATGCTGAGAGAAAATAACATTGCAGTTGGTTTTGGGTGGAAAGTAAGTGTTTCCTCGAGCATGTGATGCATGCTGACCTATTTCTCCATGTGGAGATGAGAGGTTGGGGAATGAGGGAAGAAGGAACTCAACTGTTACAGGATAATAATGCCACATGGTATCAATTTAATGCAAGAGGCTTCATCTGAAATTAAAATAAGGTCCAGTTACATAAAATTTGGTTTGCATAAGCAAATAAACTAAATGAGTATTGATAAGAGTTATGTTTAATGCTACTGTATTAGTAATTTGCCTCTGGTTGTTTTCTTCGTTACGTTTCTAGGCTATGTTCACATTACAAATCATGTTGTACAATTTATATTGTTTTGGTCAGGTTGGATTTGCATGCCATGATATTGTAGTTCACATTCATAATTACAAGTGAAATTCATCTGATACTAATGTGGATGCGTCTGTACTTTAAAACGACACGAATGCACACATCCATACGTCATTGCTCACTCCATCTGGTGTAAAACACGTCATGAGTTCATGAGACCGTTCATTCGTTTCAAACAATAGATGCGATTTTAGCTAAAATACTGTATGCTTGGGATTTTGCTCTGGAGCATGGCATGCAGAAGAAGGAAGAAGTCAGAGGCCTCACTTTAACTCTTACCAGCTACTGTATTGCTAGCACTATTATGAAATCCCCACACTGCCAGTGCTGACTTACTTCAACAAGTGCCCTACGCATGGGCAGAGGTGAAAAGGTGTCATGCATTCCGTACTGCTCATTCTCATTCTCTGATTTGCACATGACAGTGTATCAGATATATATCACAGCATCTAGAGCGATCACGGACCTGATTAAGGACCACATATGAATATAGTGACCAGATCTGATCTGATTTGTGCATTTAAACAGCGCTAAAAAAAATCAGATATGTTGGTAAAAAGGGTCAGATTTGAATTATTTTAGGCTGGTAAGGTGAATGTAGCCAAAAACCGATGAGAAACCTCTAAACACAATGAAAAAAAATCCACATTAATGGATATTATGGAATAATCTGTAACAGATAACCTGCTATAGAAGCATATCTAGTTTATAGAAGTACTGCCAGATTTTTAGATGTTTATCAACCCTACTGCAGGTTTATTTATTTATTTATTTTAGTCAAGTTCTTCGATTGATTTATTGAAATACTTTCCTTGTTTTTTTTTTTATCTAGACTGTAATTTGTTGGCTGATGACCCAGATCTGCAGGCTCAAATTCAAATCAGCTTCCATATTCCAGTAGACTTCTCTTCCCTTACTACAGATTAAAATGTATTGTTTATGAAACACTGTATTATACTGAAACATTTTTTAATCATATTGTACTGGATTCCCCGTCTTACTTTGGTCATGTGATCAGTCTGAAAGAAAAAGTAAAAAAAGGAAGTAGATGACGAGTGCTAAACAGTTATAATGTGCAAAAATAGCTGTAGATTGTAAAGCGAGTGTTGAAGAGCTTGATAAATTGTTCCATCTATATAAAGTTGACCATAGGGCTTTATGCTGTGCTCCATTTACAATCATCCTCTACTACTAATGGAACATATTGTCCCTGCCTCACTGAAAATGGTCTTTTTGTCCAAATAATGGATGATTATGCTGTGGGACACATAGTGCTTCATTTAGGGCAACTATCTAAGCAAGTTTAATGCAAAGTTACATAAACCATCATTTACAGCTTTTGCCAACCAGAGCCAAGAGGTTCACTCACAGACTGCCACTGGGTCTCTCTGGAGGTTTAAAATGCTTGTTCCCTCTCTTTCTCTATTTCTCTCTGTTTGTCGAAGGTGGTTTGTGTAGTGAAGAACTTCAAAGGAAAATCTCTGCTGAATGAGATACCACCTGAGGGGAATGTTAGAGAGCCCAAGATGGAGAAATACATTGTCTCACAGGTAAGGTATTGATATAACACAACACCTGTATATGATTAAAAAGTACAGTGTGTTTTTTTTCAGAACCATTTCAACATAAGAGGTATTGCAAATTGATTGTAGATTTGAATGTGCCTCTTTCTGATAATACAATATGTATGTTAATATATTTGATATGTGGTATACATTACAAAAAATATTACTACTAAAGAAGTAAGGATTCAGCACACTTCCATTCACTGTCCAGACTTATAACAACATTTTCAAGGACCTTTTAGATACTGTCTTTATTAGTACTACATGGATTATCTGTTATGCATATTTAACTAAAATGCTGCTACAGTAAATCAATGTGTACAGTATACAGTTTCATTTTCTGTTACACTCATGACATGGCACATAAGGTAACCCAGGGGTAGCTCAGTGGTTAAAGCATTGGACTCTGGGTCAGAAAGTCCCCGGTTCAAGCCCCAGGGCCGCAACTGTTGGGCCCTTGAGCAAGGCCCTCAACTGTTCAGCTGTATAATGAGATAAAATTTAAATCGCTCTCGATAAGCACATCTGCCAGATGCTGTCAATGTAAACCCAAACTGCTTAAACTAACATTATGTATAGAACCTGTATACTAGTTAGGCTCTGGGAAATATTACCCCGTGCTGTCTTTGTAGGTACACAGCAAGGTTTGTTGTGCTGTCAGAATATTTTATTGTGGTGTTTTATATATAGCAGTTCTTTCGTTGAGTGGAGACTCCTTGAGATGTCATTGAATCAGAATTAGTTCCAAAGTCTTGATTTTAATAAAGATATGCTTTCTCTCTCTCTCTCTCTCTCTCTCTCTCTCTCTCTCTCTCTCTCTCTCTCTTTCTCTATCTCATATGTTTGCACATGATTCTGAGTGTGCTTCTATTTTATTTTATCTACAGTATGTGCCCATATTAGAGACTTTTGTAAGGATCCGAATATTTTCAAATATTTTTTTCTCCCAAAACTTTGCCAGTTGTGATTTTATTAAAGTAAAAAAGCCGCTAAGCAGATGCCCAGTCCTATAAAACACAAATACTAGGATTTCATTAAAGCATGAAAACAACTTTGTGATTATTACATAAAAAAGCTTATAACAGTCATTTGGGGTAATTTTTTTTATCTGAAGACATAAACCTGTTGGAGTGTTTTGTGTTTTTTGTTGTTGTTGTAATTTTACTTTCCCAAGGTTAGTATAAGAATGTGAATATATTATTACTTGTCTTAATTAATACCTGCTCTGTGGTTTAAATCTTTACTATAACTTTTTAAAAAGAAAGTTAAGCATAAAATAATTCTACAGAAGTACAGTAATTTAGCCTTTATGCAAATCTGAATACTGAATGCATTGATCCCTGAAATAATTAGGCAATATACACATTCAGGTCTATAATTTTTGGATTTTCTTTGACGACATTTCTTTGATGATCTGTACACGTCACCGCTGAATTGGAATCGAATTAAGACTTTCAGCTTTAATTCAAGGGTTTTGACAAAAGTCTGGTATTAACTGTTCAGGAATTACAGCCATTTTATACACACGCCCATATAAAACAAATACTATATAAAACACTTTGGAAGATATTTCGCAAACAAGTGTTGATTTCCCATATGTATAGTATGGAGATTTTGGTCCACCCTCTCTATTAAATAAACATCTCCTCACAGGAAACAGAACCATCTGTGTATGTGGCGCATCTGCCAGAAGTCCTGCCCAAGCTTCTGTTTTAGACATTTAATCACAATGTTCTTACCCGTTTTGCCCTGTGGTGTAAAGTGGTATACATTGTGACATAAAACAAACAAAACAAAACAAAAAAACATCTAGCTACAATGCAACCCTTTAGACATTTTAAAGCAGACTGGCATACTTTATAAAATAATAAAAATTATAGAAATGTACAAATTTAGGAGATGTACATTATTCTGATAAACTACTGCACTACAGACAACAGCAATTTTCTGTCTGTATCCCTAAAAGATTATTTGAACCCTCGAACCCACTATGAATCACTTAATAACACTCTCCAAATGTTAGGTAATAAAAGGGTTTACTTAATGAGTCTAATGCACTAAACAACATGATAATGGGTTTTATGTTTTTCATGTTCTATTTTATTTTTATTCAGGAACCATAAAAGAGCAGAAAAATGAAAGGCTGTTGACTCCATTTTAAATGTAATACTAATTCGAGGGGCTTTTTATTGTGCTGAATAGAAGAACATAGTTAGGAGATTGAAAACTACCTTTATTTCTTTATATAACCCCCTGCTACACTAATTTACTTATACCAGTGTTTCACTAGTGCCTGTATACCATCAAGGTGGAAAGTTTTCTCCACTGGACACTGGATCAATGATTTGACTTTTGACATGTAGAAATGGCTTGGAGCGAGGTCAGGACTATACAAGGGGATGTGGCAACAACTTCACGCTGAATTGTGATGTGGTGTTCGAGAATGATAATGTGTACATTTCTCACATACAGATGTATGTCTTTCACAAGTTGGCGACAAGTTATTCACCAATTTTCAAGGATCAGGTGTTCCACTCGCTGAAGGTTCAGGGGAATTACTGCAGAAGTAATGCCTACCAAATGTTTCAGACTAGAACATATTGTAGGTGTTTCCCCCATATTTCTTCTCATTTATAATGCTCAGCAGGCAGCCCGACTCTTCTTCCTACGTATAACTAGGAAGTGTGAAGGCTAACATGTGCTTCCTTCAAGACGCATGAAGTTAGTCAACTACAACGTGCTAGAAAGTGCAAATGGTAGATAGCAGTTGCCCCAGGTGTGCTACGCTGCATCACATTGGACCAAAATTCCAAAAAAGAATTAAATAATGTGTTTGACACATAAATTAGAGACTAGTGGGTGCGAACTTGCCTTCACACAGCCAAATCTAATTTATCATTTGTAAACATGAATTTGACAATCCTCATGTAGAATTAATGTATCACCTCTCAGGGATGTGCGCGTATTTGTAACTCTGAGGGTTTCGTATCGCATTGTCCATTAGGCTTATAATAAAAAGCAGTGCTTATTCTGTAGTCTTATGATGAATAGAGCAATGTGACTTCCCCAGATTCATTCTGGATTCATATTAGGGTGAGTGAAAGGGCATTTAGAGGAAGCAACAGGCAGTCTATCAAGATTATCCTACTGCCAAAGACAAACTGTGTGTGTCGGCAGTGCATGGCCAGAATTCACTCCGTAATGGGTTACGTCAAGGCTACGTCGTTTATCTTGAAAATTGTTATAGTGCTTGTCAAAGTGTGGGGTGACTCTGTCTGGTATTTGACTTAGAAAATGTGATAATGTTGTATTAAATTAATTCATTACTTAGATTAATTCCTTTTTTTCTTCTGTTACTGATGACTGATAAAGAACTACACATAATTATAAAGAAGCTTTAATATTATAATTATATTATAAAGTGTCTGCTCAGCCAATGTAGTATAAGCGGATAGACTTAAATGCATTTGAGTGCACTTACTCCAGTGTTTAATGTAGAAAATGTATATCTAGATACACAACTACCCTGCTGGGTGATAATTCAATAAGGTATTAATTACACTACTTTCTCAATCTGTGTTTTTGTTTATCACATTGTCACAGAGTGGGAGATCCTCAAAAGACATAGAATCAAAAGTCCAGGGGGTAGCGCTGGACCTGACCCAACTCCTTCTGTGAGGATAGTCTTAACCCTGCTTCCTAACCTCAAACCAAAAAATTAGGATCACCTATTCAGCCTGAAACATATTATACCCTGGTGACATCTGGATTGACTCACCCAGTTCTGCCTAAGTACAGTAGGAAGAGCTGGATCAAGTCTGACTCATTGGACTTTTTCTTTTTTCAAATTCCAGTCATTGGTCAGAATCAGGCAGATGTTAATTAACTGGACAAACAAACACTGCAGGTAAAACAGACTTAAATCTCATCACAAAAGACAAAGTTGTTACAAAACCTGAAACTTCAAGAAAACAAGAGTGGTGTTTAAGAGTGGTTTAAATAGGCTAAGTCGATGAAACCTAAATAAGAAACAGGACTGAAACAGGACTAAATAGGAACTTAAAGGGATAGTTCAGTTTTTTCTAAGTGTGTCTGTTTTTTCTTAAATCAGTATTGAGGTGCATGTAGATTACCATACTGTATGTCTTGGTCATTATAAGTTTTCCTGATTTGCACACTGACCGTGAACTTTGTCACAAGTTCATCTGAGATGAAGATTCTGCAGTTCCGCTCAGCTAAATCAAGCTGGTATCTTTTAAAGTTATGGCATATTTAGTATAAATGTAATTATTTTCTTTTTGTGGAAAGTTCTGGTTAGCCATACAGCTAGTTCCTGGGAAAGAAAAGAGTGCAGTAGACTATCCCTTTAATATCAACGTAACTGAACTGGATTAGGAAGCTCAGTGGAAATCAAATTTGATAATAGTAATAATAATGTCTAATGTTTTTGGTTTTGTTTGTCTTGTTTTCAGACTCCTATCACTTATGCTGAGGTCACATGACAGTGATATCACGAGAACATCCCAAAACCTAAGGAATCCGCTGCAGCTCTCCTTGTTGACAAACAAGTGCAATGTTGGATCTTTTTTTTTAAAACTATAAATTACCGCAGCACTTAGTATAATCCCAGATTTTCCTTGTCAAAATGTTGTGCATATTCCTATTTTTATAAAGATGACCAGTTTGTATCAGCATCCTTGAATACACAGCGTCAGGAAGTAAGGTTGCCAAGCAATGGTACGCTTATTGCATTTATGTTGTCTTATTGGAAACATTTTGACCTTATGTGTAAAAAATAGGTTGTGTGTTACATTACATCTTTTGATTAGTTTATGACTGTGTGCTCTAGGGATTCATTTTCATGTCAATAAATAGTTGAGTTAATCATTGTTAAACATAAACAACCAATTGTCTGAGCAATCCTAAGTTTATCTTCAATCCATCAATTGTAGATTATTGTTATTTATAACATTCTTAGTATATGTGATGATTAATAAAATTTTTGTTGTTGATCATTTTTAAACACATGGTATGTGTGGAATAAAACACGATGGGGTTTGCCGTTTAAGGAAAATATTAGAGTTTGTGATGCGGTTTACTTCTGTAACCAACTCAAGTTGTTTTATTATTTTTCAATAAAAGCAGGTCTCAAAGTGTTTTATTCCTCCTATCCTACAACAGTTTGGCCAGAATTACAGTACTGTACATCACACTTTGTTTATTTATAGTGACATTTAATGTTATTGAATGTCCATGAACCAAGTTTGTTCCTGTTACCATTTATGTCATGGCATCTATAAACATTGGTTTATTCACTAGTCTTTCTGTTTTTCATCTTAAAATTGCTAACATTAAGATTTCTAAGTAGAAAAACGCTTGTTGTGTTACAGAGAAAGAGCAAATCCAACTGTCCTGAAAACTTACATTACGTTTAAGCTGACACTGAAGACTCAAAAATAAATCAAGAAATCAAGAAAAAAAGTTTTATATTTTAAATATTATTATAAATTATTATACATATTTAATAATTAAATATTAATTAAAATACTAAAGCATATTTCTATTAAAAAATGTATACACATTTTGTTTATGGGTAACATCTGTCATACAAATCCCTGTATACTGTAATTTGTTACTTACTGTAATAGGATATTTATTAATAATATCCTTCTATCAGAATTACAAGCAGATTTACAAACATCCTCTGACCAATCAGAATTGAGAATTTAACAGCACTGTGGTATACAGGATATACAGTAATGTTGTATACCATTATTAAATAAAGAAATATTGTGGGTCTAAATCATCTATTTAGCAATGTGTTAAAAGTTGTGCTTCCAGCTAAGTAACATTGTCGTACAGATTTTTTGTCACTTTGAAATGTAGTGGGAAAAAAAAGTGATAAATGGGAGGGTGATAAACATAGATTGATTTTGGTGTCATCGTTAGAGACAGTGGCTATGTCAGGCCCGACACATTTAATTGACTAGAGATTAAAGAACTCACAAAAGATTAGACACGCTCAGATTTTGTACACACTGTCCAGTCACTTTGAACTCTGTGTATGTGTGTGTGTGTTTTTTGTCCTTTATGTGCTTCAAATAAAGATAGGACAACATAGTTTTATCAGTTGAGCCTTGTCAGACAATCTGCAGTTTATCTCTAAATTATATCTTTACCTTAGAGAGAGACCTTTGTGTGACTGTGTGTTTATTATCATTCTTCATCCCAGATGTGTTACACTCCCATCCTGCAACGTCAGCTCGTGGTTTGTTATTCATCTCAGTTTAACATGTCTGTTTCTTGTTGGAGTTAGAGACTAAGCTGGCGTAAAAATCCTTGTAAGGAATCGTTTCAGGGGAAAAAATGAACAGAACATGTTAAAAAATAGGCATATATTGATATAATACAATCACTATTCTAAAACAGGTAAATTGGGTCGAACAAAAAAGGGAAACACAAGCAGTCTGATCTCAAAATCTCTGAACTCATATATTTAGGAACAAAAATTGTAGAATATATTTTTATTACAATATACGTATGATTGTGTCTTATATAAGTGGAATAGTTTTCATTTATTTGACTTAAATTTAATCTATATAAAAACTAATAATTTAAGACTTATGCAAATATTAAACATAAATCTAACAAATCTAATATATTAAACTCAATTAGTTCATGTAGATTTATTCCACACATTTATATTTGTTTAATAAATACAATATGCATTGTGTTTGTATGTTGGTAACAAGAACTGTTTATTTTCATTGTGTGAAATTGATTCATAGTTAGCGTTCATACTTAAACATTATTTTAGAAAGTTTAATTTTCAGTGTCATTTTATGAATGTTAGAATGCCTTAGCAAATAATAACATCTTAATAGGTGTTTAAATGTTTCAGTGTACTTAGATCATAGTCTCATTGACCAAGGAGCTGTGTGTATTTCCATAATGTGTGTAGAAATTTTAGTTACATGGAACCTCGTGTTCATATCATTAAGTAAGGAACATTGATGAACTTTCCTATGATGTCAGATTTGGTTATTTGATTTGACATAGAGTGTATCACTTTATGTTCACAATAGCAGCACGTGACAATTCTGCCATGTGGATGCAGTGAGTAAAATACAAATGAAATAATGTAGTAATCCGTGTAAAAACTCTGGGCTCTGCTACGTACATCCTTTCAAGCTTGGTCTTTCTTCATAATCAATTGATTTAATTGGTGGTTATACTGTATATACAGTAACAGATTAAGATCAACATTAAGCATGGGTTTAATTGCAGGTAGGAATTAGGAAATATTTAAGAAATATTGGATCACACATGCAGTAAGATTGGTCGTATGAATCATCTGAGCCAGTTTGATTTTCTTGATTTTCCTTGTCATATGAAAATTTGCGCATAATTGAGAAAATCTCAGTTCAAATTGTTGCTTGTCACACTTTTGCTTCATTTCTTGACACTGAAATGACAACTCAGTGTTGTCACATAAAGAGAAAATGAATGGCTGTTTAACACATTGCTGTTTGCTAGACTCATTGCAGGCTCACATCGAACTCATCAGTTAGTTACAAGTAAGACTGGCAGCTTGGATCCCCTTAGAGGTAATAAACATGATCCATTAGCCATCAAGAAAAACACTATACTGTATAAACAAGACCAAAAATAGAGGAAAAACTATAATCAGAATGGATTCTATTGATACATTCTAGAGAATTCTTACAGATGTCAACCACACTAGACATAGACTGTACATTGCTGCCTGAATTGTCTTTTTTTAATCCTCCATCAAATTGCCACACTCTACTGTATATGTGAAATATGTGTGTGTACTGTTGTGATTTTATGACAGAAATGTTTGTATAACCCCACAATAATGTATGATAGACTTTAGTATATTAGAGAAAAATGTTCCTGTTTTTGTTACCCTGTTTGTGTTTTGAAGAGTATGAACTCTCACAGGCCAGCAATGAGATTTTCCTACTGAATTCATGAATAAATTATGTTTCATTCCACGATATCTGTCAAGTTTGTGCATTAATAACAAATTCCATTTAGCTATCGATAACAAATTTTTATGTAACTCTTCAGTTTTTCAACGGATTTTTTAACTACACAAAATGCAACTTAAAAAAAATAATAATAAATAAATATATATATATATATATATATATATATATATACACACATTACACACATACATTCATACATACATACATATATACACGTACAATACACACACACACACACACACACACACACACACACTATATTGCCAAAAAGTTTTCGGTCAGGGCCCTGTTTTCCAATAACGCACACTCTTACACGCTAAGAAGACTCTTAAGATATATCTAAAATTAATTGTAAGTGTGTTTCCCGGACTGTCACTTAGGAGTCTTCTTAAGTCGCTTCTTACGTCTGACGTTACAAGGCGCTGTCTACAGTGAAGGTACTGAATTAGCTGACATCGGTTGCTCAGGAATCGATTTT
>JAQMYG010000003.1:8388720-8407237 GCA_030014215.1 Clariallabes teugelsi | reverse complement strand
CTGGTATTAATAAACACTGTTCATTCTGAGCCCGCCTGCATCTGTGTCTGTTTCACTAGAGAGCACAAACGTGACAAAAGCGAATCTTTAGAAATTATAAATAGGTGGGTAGATAGACCTGGGTAGAAAAAAAAGCTAGCTAGCTAACATCTGAAAAAAGAAAATCCTCAAGAAAATCTTGCAGGCTATGTACTGTAGCCTTGAGAACATACTAGTTAGTAAGACAGAGCATTCTAAAACAAAACTAGCTCGTGTTCGTTGAGGAAAAATACTTTAGCCTGTGTTCACCTCATATAGGAAAGGATCTAAAGCACGTCCATTGTGCCAAGCTATTTTTTTTTTGGTCTTTTTTCTGGCTTTGCCATATTCAGAACATTTACAAACTTGTCTTAGTTTTTAATCACATGGATGCTTTGCCTCCCCCATGCACAGGATAATTGGAGATAAAATTGCTTGGAGTTAAATTTAGATGTATATGCTGTCTCAGTTCCCAGAAACAGCCTTATCAAATTAGTTATGACAGCTGAATTAAATAAAAGATCTTTTCTTCTCTTTTTTCTGCTGGAACAATAATAGATAATTTAGTGTAATAAAATACTCAGTGAAGGTGCTTTAAATCAGAAGTTAAATGTGTTCATTACAGTAGGTACAGTACACAGGGTGTCAGAAGACACATGTACATGTTGAAACTATGTTCATGATAATTACAGTTAAGTTAAATTTTTATTCATAGCAACACGGAATTAAGCAAATTTGATTTTACAGATTTTAACTCATTATCAGAAGAAAGAAAAAATCAGGTTCCATTTTCTTTACTGAATGCAATACTACATAAATATTCTTATATGTCTGTTATATTTGGATTATCATTCATCTAATCAGAGCAACACAATTGGGTCAACAGTTTCAACAATCAAGGTTGAAGTATATGGTAATTTACTGTATATATTTTACCTAATACCTAAAATTTGGAAAAGCACTCACTAGTTGAGAGTTGAGGGAGTTTGTGTTTCATAGTATAAAAATTGTTAAGTAGCAAAATATGTATTGAATTAATTTAAAATGCAGCTTTGTGTAGTGATATCTTTTGTGGCTTAGCTTAAGCAATGGCTAAATAGCTGTAGATATTGTAAGTATATTTTTTATAAGAATATTTGACAGTAATATTTAAATCACTGGCTGCTTTGTTCACGCTTGCCCATGCATCATCATTGTTAGGACACCTTGTTCCACACTTGACATTCATAGTTATAAAGTAAAGCAAGTCTGTTTCTTTACATTTGTTGGGAAAAACTTCATTCATGGGAGTGGGTCTCCATCCATCCATCCATCCATCCATCCATCCAGACTATATAACGCTCTTTAGCTTGTTTTAACCTCAAATAGGTGGAGATTATTTGACCTGTGAACCTGCACCCATTTCAGAATTAATCTTACACTTTGTGTCAAGAAGTAGTATTTCTATGTATATTCTTTTTTTCCCTCTCTTTTCCCTCTCACAAAACAGAAAACCTGGTAAGTCCAATTGGGACAAATGTAATTATTAGATTATGATAAATCCAGCTTAGAGCACATGTTTTCAGACATAACTTATTCTGTGGTATAGATGAGAACAAATGTCTAGGGCATAATTTCTCTATGGTGTTTTTATAAGGTTCAACTGGAGTTTCTTTGCCTCAGCTCAGTCTGGAGAATAAATATTACATGTTTATGGCTATGTACTTGCTTTTTTAAGCACCTCTAAACTAATATGTGACATGTTTTGAATATTTTTATCAAAACATAATGCGTACCATGGTATGCATTTCTTTCTATAATCTCTCACACTCTTTGCATTTTGTAAAGTGGAATGTAAAATTGATAGAAGTGGTCAGTCCAAAACATCATAAACCCTTAATGAATACATATTTATTAATGGCTATGGTATTTTTGTACAACCATTTGTAGATAATTCGGCTGAACGGACAGAAGGCACACCTCAGTACCATGCCTTCCCTAGAGTAGGTTCTTATGATGAGGCTGACTTAACTACCACCAATCTTTTAATTAATGAACAATATGGAGCTCTCACTTGGGATTCTAATTACAATTGCCCCAAATCTAAATTGCCATCTAAAGCTGTTAAACCCAAAATTCGTTTTGGCTGCTATCAGAGCTATCAAAACTCTGCAACACACCATGGTGTTAAAAGATCAGGTAAATAACATTGTTGTGGTATTTGGGGGCATTGGGATAGTGACTGTCATGAGAAGCAGAAGGTCAGTGCAAATTAGGATGAACCATCCAGAAAAATATTCAAATCCCAGAAGTAATGTCTTCTCCACTCAGTATGAATTTCAGCAATATCCACCATAAGGCTGTCCTCAGCGTTCACAGAACCCCTTCATGCTAACATTTGCTCTTTCTACTGATTCGCATTTGTTGCCAGTTATTCATGGTAGACACTGGTGCTATGTGCATTTCATTTAATGTAAAAAAATATTCAGGACCAATTTCTGGCACCACTCTTGACCCTAAGGGAATAAACTGTGTTCCTATAACCTGTCTAAAATATTTCCATTGATGCTGTCCTCTCCAGATGATCATACTATTTGCTTTTATTATTATTACTTGCACAGATTTGTTGTCATTCCTATGTCACCTTTTAATCTGTTGGGGCATGACGTACTATGTAAATTACCATGTTCTCTCTCTTTTGACCAGGGTCATATGGTTCTTCATACACTGACATATTCGCCAGCTTTATCACACGTGAACCATCAACATTAGACATGAACACATCTGTGCCACATCTGTGTTTGCTTAAACTTTTGCCATCAGTACATACTGGACATCTTCCATCATGATAATATTCTAATGTTGTAAATAATGACAGCCCTCCATTTCTCAGTGGACTAAAGAAATGATTAAGTCATTTTGTTACCTGAAATAATCTCTGAGCTCTGTTCCAGCTCTATGACTTCCTTTAAATTCCATGTTCATGCAGAAGGAGGGGTTCTGGTCCAAGACCACAGGAGATTTCTGCCCTGTTGCAGATCTTTCACAATCTCTTGATTTGTTAGTACAAGGTGTGCCTGCGTTTTTAAGGGCTGTAGCTGTATCTGCTTTGTTGGTCACAAATACTGAGAGAGTATAACTCTCAATTCTAGAGAGATAACTTCAATTCTACTCATTCAGACATATCACATGACTGCACAGTGGCAATCAGGTTCTGAGGCAACCTATCCATGCTATCCAGAACTTTACCTCTATACTTATTTTGCCACCCAACATTCCTACCACACATCTACATCCACACATCTTGTTAAGATCTTCTTAACATGTGCTAGGCAGAAGATGCCCAAGTGGACTTGATAGAGCAATATAGAGCATAGAGATTGCTTACATGAAATGTCCACAATATTTTTCATGTACACTGCCCTCTTATCACAGTTTGGTGTACATGCATATGGTGATGGCTCATGTTCAAACCCAATGACTCAAGTACACTTTGTGGTTAGTCTGTTTGTGAACTTCCCGATGTTATAGTTGAAGCACTCTAATTGCCCTAATACAAATCGGCACAAGCAGCTGAGCTCGTTGCTCTTACTCAAGTTATTTAAAGATTTTCATAAATAACTATTTTCACAGATTTACTCGAAGCTCCTGCATTCTATTCTCACCATGTAAAGAAAGGGCAGGTTCAAATCTTCAGACAGTAAGCCAATTTGTCATGCAACCTTAGTTTCTGATTTATGACTTACGACTTACTGACTTGACTTGTTTGCTCCCCAAACAATTAGCTGCAGTCAAGTTCAGTGGAAATGGCTCTAGATACTCTGCCAGTGGTGCCAGTGTTTTTAGCAATTTTAGGTGACACAAAAACACTGTAAATACTTGAGCAGTAAGTGGAAATTTAAAATTACTTTTCACCCCTAAGAACAGCTGTGGTAGAAAGAAAAAATTGGAGCATAAAAATTAGGTTAACCGTAATCATAATAAAACCGGTAGCTCCTGCATTGAGCTTCTGCCATTGGTCCTACTGTACATGAAATCACTCCACATCCATATTCTCAATCATCTCCTTTTGAGACTATGGGTAGACCATTTTAATCCCCATGGACAAAAGATAAACCTGGTATCTACGTATTTTACTTAAGACCTGGATGCTGCTCTTAGTGATTATATACAGACTATGGTTGAAAAATTTAACAATGTGCATAATAATATCTTTTCTTCTCTCTCCCTTTTCTCACAGACATGCCAAATCATCCTTTTCTTTCAGGTGATCTGGTGTTAGTAAAAAGCCTTAATCCATAACTACTGTGATGGCTGTGACATGGACGGCTGTCCTCAAACAGAATGGAGTCACACCTGCAGACTTAAATGGTACCTCAGTGAACATCTAACTTGCTCTGAGAAAGGACAGATCAAGCTGCTCTGTGTGAGTCCCATCTTAATGGAATGAAAACATATATTTCTTGGCAACCCCTTGGGAACATCCTCTCTTCTAACCTTTTCACTTACACTTTTACTGACCTCTGTATTGGGTTCAAATTTACAAATATGTTTTTTTATTTGTTTGATAAATATTTGCTCTTATCACATTTGAATATTACTTCATATATATATAATTATGTGTGCCTACATCAACTTCCCCTATGAAAGATTAGTCTGAACTGCTGCTTAAAATATTTACTGTGCAAATCATTATTACCAATTAGCCACAGCACTAACACCACTGTCCAGTGAGCTGAATAACATTGATTATCAATTATATATTGGTAAGATGGTGACAGGAGAATGGGCACTGAAGGCTCATCTATGTGGGGGGCAAAGCCAAGTTCATCTGGTCTGATCCAACAGAAAGCTAATGTATGTACTGTAGTACAAATTGCTGAAAAAAGTCAGTTCTGGCCATGACAGAAAGGTATTAGAACACTCAGTGCTTCACATCCTTTAAATTCCCTGAATCTCAATTAGATTGAGCATCATGAATATGCTTACAAGCAATACTCATCCATGGAGGCAGCTGTCTCTTGTCTTTCCCTACTCAGGATCTAAATGAAGAGATAAAAGAAGATTTAATCAACAATTCAGCTAATGTGGACCCAATTTAGAATTAATCTAATGCTTATATTTGATTATTTTTAATCAGGGGTAAAAGTTCCTTTCCTCATGAGAGTCAGTTTCATCATAGCCTTGATGGTTTTGGAAACTGCACTTGGGGACATTTCTTTCATAATTTGGATGTCTTCAGTATAAATGAAAATGTTGAGAATAATAAACATAAAGACACACTACTGAAAGAGAAGGTGTATCCAAAAATCTACATTTGAAATGCTTTAAATATACATGTGAAATAGAATATGTGAAGTGTCTAAAAACCTCATGTACTGTACAGTATGATGAGCTGAAAGTGTATTATACTGTAGGTTATAGTATTTGCATAGTAAAGTTTCAGATGGTGACAGAGACAGGTACTGTAATAGAGTGACCTTGTACAGGAAGCAGATGAGCTACATACAAAGTCATGTGTAAAAAAGTGAACCTCTCTTTTAATGTTTTTTTTTTTTTTTGTATAATAAAAATCATTTAATCAACATTAAGGCAGAAATATAAAAAGATGCAGGCATTGCTAAGTACCCCTTACTGCTTCCCCAGGATTTAAGAGGGTAGTTGCTGCTAATTATCAGCCCCTTGTTAACTCAGCATCAACAGGTGTGCAGACCTCTATAAAAGCAGATGTTTTGGCAGTTTGCAGGTTTGGGGCATTCAGGTGTGTGAACACAATGCCAAGAGGGAAAAACTATTTTCTTAAAGACGCAATTGTGGAATTCAACATTCAACAGTGAAAAAGATTATTCACAATTGGAAAGCATTCAAGGCAGTTGGCAATCTTCCCAGGAGTGGATGTCCCAGCACTTTCACCCCAGGGTCAGACTGTGCAATGCTCAGAGAGATACAAATAATAAATAAATAAATAAATAAATAAATAAATAAAAACGAAGCGCTACAGTCCCTATCAGTTTCTACAGGCGTCACTGAGCATGTCCATGACAGCACAATTAGAAGAAGACTGAACTAGTACAGTTTGCTTGAAACGGTTGCCAGGAGAAACCTCTTCTGTCTAAAAAGAACATGGACGCATGACTGAGGTTTGGCAAACTGCTTCTGAACAAACCACAAGGCTTCTGGAACAATGTCCTATTGGCAAATGAGACCAAATTCGAGCTGTTTGTTCTTAATGTCCAACACCATGTTTATGTAAAAACAGTTTCTGCTGAACAGCATTTCAGAAGAAACAACTCATATCCTCAACAGTTTGGGCTTGTTTTTGCAAACAACAACAGCCACAGGACAGACATTTTTAAGTCATTGATTTGTCCATGAACTCCTCTATATACTGCAGTAGTCTAGAGGTAAATGTGAGGTCATCTGTCCGACATCTAAAACTTGTTTGAAATTCGATTATGCATGGGACAATGATACAAAGCACACCAGTATATCTACATCAGAATGGATGAAAAGGATTTGTAATGGCCTAGTCAGAGTCCAGACCTCAACCCGACTGAAATGCTGTGGCAGGACCTTAACAGAGATGTGTACAGTATAAGCAACTGTACAAAAAACTAAATTAACTGAAGCAATGTTGTAAAGAAGAATGGACCATGAAATGATTACTTCAAGTTATTGTAAGGTGGATATGCAAGCTATCTAATCATGGGGTACAGTACTAAGTATTCCCCACATGTTGTTTTTTCTTCATTTTTGTTAAATAATTAATGTCACAGTGAAAAAAAGTTATAATTTGTTGTTCGTCTGAGGTTGCATTTGTCTAATACTAAGACCCTCTTTGAACATGATTATGGTTTTACACACAAAAAACAAATAAGAATGGAATTAAATTAGGTGAGGGTGCACTCACTTTTATGCATAACTGTATCCAGGTTCCTCTGTTGCTAATGTAATATCTCTCTTTCTTTTATCTCATTTTTTTCTTTGTTTTTTTTTGACAGGCAGATAAAAAATACTCAGGCTCACGCTCTTGTCAAATCACACAGGCCCTAAACAGCCGTCATCGTGTCGATGCTGTCGCTGAGCTGGGAAAGGTAACAAAGAGAACAAGCAGCAGTAGTACACACGAGAGCCATGGGACCAGGACTAGCTCTTTGTTGGCCTTTGATTCACCACGCTTCTACAGAGAGTCTCATCTGTCAGTGAAGGAGAGAGCGAGTCACCTGCTCTTCGTCAGTTCTGCTACCTGCATGTTTCTAGATGTGGAGCATGTGTGAGCAAAGTAAACATATAAATCAATAAACACAGCGGAGACTACAAACGAGGTGCAAAAACGTGACAGAACAGCTGTGGACTGGGTGCCTCCTGAATGCCTCGCTCTACTAATAAAATACACCAAATAAATATTTTATTCCACAAAGCTAGGGGAAAAAAAAAGTTTCTTTATTTTTTTATTTGAAATCCATACTAAATAAATCCATCCTGAGGTCTCTGGCTGTAGGGCTGAGAAACAAGAGACTGATTTGAAAAGAGCTCTACATTGCTAAGAGCACTTTTTTTCCCAGCCTTTTTAAAAACCATAGCCAAAATCCATAGCAGGGGTCACAGAGTACACATAACCACGGTTAGAATAAGCAAGTCAATATCTGTGGTATGTAACAGGCCAAAACAAAACAAAACAGTATAAAAACACTAAAAATGAAATGTGTAGAGTGTGCGATATGAAGCTTTATGTGACCGAGAGATTCTATGCAGTGCATAAAGTTAATAAAAAATTCTCACCCTTGAATGATGGACTCGGGATTCCACATGACTGTTAACTTTTAATGGGCCAAATAATAAAATAGCTGCTGAAGCTCCAGACAGGATCATAAAAGAATAAGTGGAGTGCAAGAGAACAGCAATCATCCTGTTCACTCTTGACATCAGTGCTCTGCTCAACATTTTACCCTGATGGTTGTGCAAAAGAAGAGGAACACAGGTCCCAAGCTTTACCAGATGGAAAGCAAATCATTTTCTACAAAATAACGTTAGATTAAAATGGCTGCATGACTCACATGAGGAACACCTGCGCATACACTGGTCAACCACTACATCTACAGTAACACCACTACCACCACCAGGTGAATTGAATAACATTGATAATTAAATATATACCAGGAAGCTGGTGACAGAATCATGGAGACCCAAAGTTCATTTATGCCTGTGGCGACCAAAGGCTTGCCAGTCTTTTCCGATCCTACGGAAAAGCCAATGTAGCACAAATTGCTATAATAACTCATTATTGGTCATGATAGAAACATATCAGAACACCTAGTGCACAAGATTTTGCTGCATATGGGGCTTAGCGGGCAAGGTTGTTGATCCAGCTTCCAAATTCCCCAGATCTCAACCTGACTGAGTATCCACTAACTTCCCAGAGCCAGACACCATAGCTCGCCCCCAGAGGAATTTAGTCCACTCTCTCAATCTGGCCAGGACGTTACTAAGTATGATGTAATAATTAATTTAGTGCACAAGTTCATGGTCATCATCTTTCCTTCTTGCTTCATAAAAAGGAATTATTCAAGTTTTAGTATCTTACATCCTGCATTTATCATTCTTTAAAAATAAGAGAGAGTTGCTGTAAATCTGTAAGTCTCCTTATTTTCAAATGCTCTGTGCCCTTTTAACCTATTCTTTAAAACTATTGTTCTTGTGATGTGTTTTGCTCTTGAGCTTGTTATGAACAAAGTCCTCTGCAGTCCTAGTGAAACCACATTGATCTTCTCACTGCATTATACCTGTTTATTAGACAAATTACAGGTTATATTATTGAAATTGTCATTTGAATAAAATGTGTGTTCATTATGTGATTTAATAGTTTTATTGTTTCACTTTTGGTAATATTTTTATTGTAATAGTTATTGTTTATGAAAATTAATATGCACGATAAAACTTGTTGATTAAAGTAGTCTGAAACTAACAATAATTCAAATGTGACAAAAACTAAAGTCGATTTTGTTCAAAAGAATAACGCTAAAATCTAATCAAAATAAGCGGAAAAAATTCTCACTGGTAGTAAAGATCACAGTGGTCATGTGGCAGGAAAGCATTAAAATGTCTAGGGTTTTGTTACTGTACTACTGGACTTATAAGACATAAGGGCAGTGGAAGATAAGTGGTTGAGATGTTGGACTACTGATCTGAAGGTCACAGGTTCAAATTTCAGCATCACTAAGCTACCACTGTTTGACCTTTGAAGAAGGCCCTTAACTTGCACATACAGTACTCAGATATATACTGTAAGGAGATGAATGTCTGTTGCACTGAATAAGCGCATCTAGTGAATGTTTCAACTGCTTTTCCTAGTACTTTTATGCCTTGCCCTATATGAACTGGTATAAAATATGTTTTTTGATGGAGACTACAAAGCACTTTTGCAAGCCTCAATGTCTATCAAATGCTGTAAATGTAATAAATCCTGTAAGAACTATTATGTATCATTTCTAGCACCATCAAATGGAATCATGAGAAGGCACAGCAGTGCATGCATTCCTTGAGACAGCTCATGAAACATAGCCTTCACTGAAAGTGTACTGTAGTTTGTTCTTCATTCATTATCTGATTTGTCTCAACCACTACAGAGTCCAGAAAAAAAAACAACAAAAAAACTTCCACTGTTTCCATTCTGTGATACGTCTATAGTGGTTATTTCTGAAGAACCCCGACCAAAATACTTGAAAGTACTTAATACAAAAACCAACAGGCACCTGAACAGTTTCTTTCCTGAAGCCAGAACACTGCAGCAGGAGAATGTTTCCTCACTTCAGCTGAATAACAGTATAATTATAGCCAATGTGCTTTTCACAGTCTGTACCACTAGACTACTGAAATGTGCACAAGCTACACCTTACATTTCTCACCTTAACTACACATGTATATAGCGTTAAATACACTGCCTGGCTAAGAAAAAGTTGTACACTCTAAGATTTATTTAATCACCTTTAGCTTTCATTACAGCACACAATGTGCTGGTCAGTTCATGTGTCAAAATGATTCCTCATTGTACCAGGAACTCCATTGATGTGAAGACCTGGTTATTTGGTACATTCAGGTCATCAACTGACTTCATTTTATTGCAGCATAACGTTGCCGAGCCTAGACCTGACCAATTGAAGCAACCCTATATCATAACTGTACCTCCAGAGGCTTGTACAGTGGCCACTATGTATGACAGGTGCATCGCTTCTTGTATATCCCTTATTCAACACAATGCATTTAGGCATGTAGACATGGCTAAGATGATCTGATGAATTCAAGGTAATTTTCAGTTAAGGCAATTTAAATGACTTTGAATATGGCACAGTTGAGGTCTGAAGAGAAAAAAAATACAGTAAGCAGAGGTTCTCCAGGTAAAAATGCCTTGTCGATGCCAGACATCGGAGGAGAATGTCCAGACTGGTTTGAATTGATAGAGAACATCTCTTTGCATCAGTGGTAGACTAAAGAGCACATCTGAATTGATTACATTTCAAACATTTAAACTGGTGGGCTTAACTAGCAAAAGAACACACTGTGTTACAATTACAATGTAATATTGTAAAAAAAAAAAAAGGTGCCTGGTCTGATGGGTCTCGATTTCTGATGTGACATTTGGATGATAGTGGCAGAATTTGGCGTAAACAAGGTGAAAGCATGAATCCATCTTTCCTTGTAATTGAGCAATGCCAAAGCCTGCTGCAGAGTATTGTTGCTAACCATGGTCATCCCTTTATGACCACAGGATAACGTGCCACATCACAAAGCTAAAATAATCTCAAACTTCTTAAAAATGATGAGGAGCTCACTGTAAAGAAAATTGCCTCCAAAGTCACCAGATCTTAGAGTGATTTTGGGATGTGATAAAGTGGGAGATTTGCATCATGAATGTGCAGCTAAAAATTCTTCAGCAATTGTGTGATGTCAATATGGACCAAAATATCTAAGGAATGTTTCTTGCATTTTGTTTAATCCATTCCATGAAGAATGAGGAACCTGGTTACAGTTATGTGTAAGGCAGTACTGCAGGCAAAATGGAGTTTCATGCAGTACTAGGAAGGTGTACCTAATGAAGTGGCTGGTGAGCGTATAATTAACCAGGGCAAATGGTGCTGCTTCTTAAAGAACATATTCAATATTTCATATTCAAAATCAAAAATTTGCATGAACCAATTTGTGCACAGCACACAAAAGCACTTTTAAAGGGTTAAGATCAGAAACAATAACATCATCAGCATAGCATTTCCTACATGTTCATTCATATGATATGAAACAAAGTCACCATGAATCATTCATATTCCCAACACTTTGGTCTAAGATCAGGTTGGATCAGCAAAACCAAGAATAAGTGACAACTGCTGTTGACATCTGCTGCTTGTTACAATGAAGTCTCATAAGAAGTCATGTATCAAACACTAGCATTTGGGATCCACCCTGTGTCACTCATTAGAGTTGCTCTCCCAATTACTCGCTGCCCTGTTTAGCACAATTAGTTTAGCTAATAACATTGTGCATGCATGAAATGATGAGAACACTGCTGCATTATTCATGAGAGGGAAAAGAAAGGAGCGAAGAAAAAAAAAAAGGCCTTTGGCTTGCTTTCTCCTCTTGGCCTCTTTAATTTTTTTCAGTCCCATGACTTGGATGGAATTAGAATGATTTTAGTCATTTGACTTTACATACAGACTAACACATTTCACAGCAAATGTAATGGAGTAATACATAAAATACACAAAAATACGCCACACAGCATTAGATAATGTAGTTTGTCTAATTAGCCCAGTCATGTTTGTATAGGGGGCAACAATGCAAGAAAATGACTAAAATCCTCTGGGTTTTAAGTGCTACGTATGATTAATGGTTTCTAGAAATGTATTTAAGTTTTATGTTATGTATTTATTTTGCAAAATAAATACTTTCTTAACATCACTTGGTCATCAAAGCTTTATGGCACCTTTTTTTGTGATTTTTATCCAAGTACCCATCACAATCAGCCACAACAATACCACGACCACTAGGTAAACTGAATAACACTGATTATCAATTACGTACCAGTGAACTGGTGACAGGATCATCAGCGCCCAAGACTCCTCATCTATGCTTGTGGGTAACAAAGGCTAGCTCGCCTGTCAGATCCCACGAAAAAAAGCCAATGTAGCACAAATTGCTGAAAAAAGTCAATACTGGCCACAGTAGAAAAGGATCAGAACACCCAATGCATCATGGCCTGCCAAGTATACGGCTTAACAGGTGAAGAGTTCATGGTTGTTGATCCATCGTCCAAAATCTCCAGATCTCAATCCAACCGAGCATCCTGGGGATACGCCGGACAAATAAGTCTGATCCATGTTGGGCACACCTCGCAACTCACAGTACCCAAAGAAGTATTTGCCATTAATGTCCCATTGCCAGATGGAACAGCTCACATCCAGAGGTCTTGTGGATTCATGCCCTGAGGGCTCAGAACAAGGACGAGGAGAAAATACACAAAATTGACTTAATGTTTTGAATATTATCGTTATGGCTGAGCGGTGTATATATAAAAAAAAATAATAACCCATAATTGAATGCACTTTATTGAGGGAAACTTCTGTAAACATGTCTTTTGCTGCTGTTGAGAAACTAGAAGAGTGAAGCACATTGACAAGTTCAAACAATCACATTATTCCACACGGGCTCCAGGGCAGACTTGAGCTCAATTTTCAAGTGGACCAGAGATTTGTTTTCTGGACTGCACATTTTACAAATGTACCAAAACACAAAATGTCAAAGGGTCAAAAAATAAATAAAATAAAATCAACAACACGTTGATCTTTCTGGTATCATATTTATTTTTATAGTTGTGTGTTCATATTTATGTAAGCTGTTATTATATTATTATAGGGTATCACACCACAGTACAGGTGGAAGGTTGATTAATTTTTACAGTGGCAGCTCAGATATCTGTAATGTTAATTGTTCTATATGCTTATGCTTTTATTCATTTATTTTTAATTATCTATTGTTTTTTCTAAAGTTTTAGAGGTATTTATATGCGATTCTCCAGTGTCCATAAACAGCTGTTTATCACTGCTATAAGTGCTAACAGCAGCTCACTTAGATAGTCTTATAGATGTTCCATATCATTAACAACAGTTACACCATGACCACCACAGCTTTGATTATTTTCCTACAGCATTATGCTGTAAAATGCATTGAAGACTATTCCATACATACTGTACTATCACAAGTAAGCATACCTTTAAAAGAAGCTGACATGAACCTCATATCTTTCATAATATGCATTACCCAAGCTCAACATTCATCAGTTCCACCATAGCATCTAAAAATCAAGTAAAATTTGGCCTTAACATTTTATACAGTATTGATCTCAGATTTGAGATTTACATCGAAGCCTGACATCCTCAATAGAGAATTTCTTCTCTTTCTAACAGCTATCCAGCTATTCATCATGCTGCTAGCATGCTGACTGTTTCATGTCCCTTGGTTTGTTGGGTTTCCAAATATACTCATGGAGCCATGACTGAGAGCAGGAGTGAAAGAGAGAACGAGAACCTCCCCCGAAACATTTGGACGTCCATCTGTGTGTGGAGTTTTGAGCAAGGGAAGAAAAAAAAAAAAAAAAAAGTGTCTCCGTGCTCTCTGTCTGGCTGTTTTCCGGACCCGTAATGAATTTGCATTTAAGAGAGGGCTGTAGCACTTTTGTGACAGCAGCATTTCCATCCATATCTCTACTGCCTCGCACACATCCTCCCCTTTCACACAGCTTCATAAGGCAAAGGGAACAATCTGAGGCTGACCTTTTGAAGCTGGACTTTGATTCTATTTCAGAAAGCTCTCTCTCTCGCTCTCTCTCTCGCTCTCTCTCTCTGTTGGCGATCTGTTCCAGGCCAGCTTGCTCTGTGGGCTACAGGCACACCGGGACTTTTGGAAAAGCATTAATGATTTCTAAACAGCTAAGAGAGCTGCTGGAACCTGCCAGACACGGGAACATCAATACCAACAACCTGTGGAATACACGGACAGGGGGCTTTTGAGGAAGCTGGAGTGTTTGACATTGTTGCGACACCTAGGCTGCTGTTTAAATATTTCCTCTGAATTTCCTCTTTATTGACCAAATGGGCCTTAAAGAGCAAAATATAATAAAATGTCTTTATATGTGATTCAATATTACAGTGTTATTGTGCATATAAAATAAAGACAAAAGACATTTGAAATATGGTTGAGACATTTTAAATAGATGAGATTTTAATGAACACAAAATTCTATGCAAGTTAAACAGAATGGGATGAGAATAAAAAAAAATAAGTTAGTTAACAGGAATTATGTGGATAGAAATGACTTGTTGTTCAAAGAGGTCTGAAAAAACTTAGGGTATAGTATCTTCAATAATCAATCTGTCTTAAGGAAAGATCCGCTCAGAATGCACAACCTGATGAACCTTGAGGTGGATGAGCTACAAAAGCACTGCTGTCAGTCGAAAACAAAATCTGAGTCTACATTGGGCACGGTCTGCGTGGAACCGGAAAAGTGAAGATTGGAAAAAGACCAGGCGATGATTTTCCAATCTTCAACTGAAGCTTGTGACCTGTATCTGCCCGATATTACGCATAGTGCTGCTGCCACATGATTGGCTGATCAGATAATTGCATGAATGAGCAGGGGTACAGGTGTTCCTATTAAAGTAGCTTGTGAGAGCATTAGTAAAAATAATAAAAACACACACTCATGATTTATTGGGTCAGAATGGCATGTCTGGTGGAGATTAATTTTAAATGGAACTGCAGCAGTACAGACGTCACACATAGACAGAGTCGATTAGGAAGGACATTATGTTCAATTTTCAGGATTCAAATGGACCAGAATAGTGGTGTCAATTATTCAAAGAGATTGCAACATCCAGAAAAAAAAGTATATATCTATAAAACCCTTTTCCTGTCATCTGTGTTTTTGTGACAATTTAGGGGAGCCTGCGCTGGCTGGTTATGTTGGTGGGTGTTTTTCTCCATGGTGGTCCTAGGCTTTGAAGATAACTGCAGAAGATGCAGGCCAAAGGACACCCGCAGAGCGTCCACCCTTATTACATGAGCTTCAGTTCTCCCAGAACAACACTTTAACACAACTCAGGCAAAACAACACATTTTGTCACATTACCTACAGATCAGACAGAACACACACACACACACTCTATCAGTGCACTGCTTATTATCGGGGTTCTATATTAACAGTATCTTTGCCTCTAACAGTATCCATCCTCCTCCTCCTCCGCCTCCAGTTTCGCTTTGCTTTATGTGCTTTTAAGTAGCTATTGGAATTCCCTGGTTCACCAAACAGAGCCATCAGGCACAAATCAGTGAGCTGGGAGGAAGCTAACGATCGATCGGGTGGATCTATGAACAGCAGTGGATATTCCATATTATGAAAACCCAGCTGTGTTTTTCCAGCTCAATTTCAGCGAATAAACTGACCTTACCCATGAAAAGTTTCTATTTCATCATTGCTATAGATGTGGCTTTGACATGAAATGTCAATTGTTTGATGAACACTGAGGAAGGAGGTAGTGTGGATCATATAGTCTTACCAAAAAAAAAAAAAAAAAAAAAAGATTGTTTTGTGGTACAAATGATTCTCACACAGTTAGTATCCTTTACTTAAAAGATGGTTATATATTAGTGGAACATGTCTGAGTTATAAAGACTATGATGTATTGTTTGTTCCATATTTACAGACGATCGTTTGTGTGTATTGAAATAGAGGCATGTCTGTCTGTCTAGCAACCACTGCCTTTTATTTTTGTATTGTGTTTTTTATTTTATTTTATTTTAATGCCTTTATATTTTGTATTTTTATATTTTGTATGAATTTTGTTCTATTAGTGATATGGTCTTTGATATAAGCAACAGTTTCCGTACCTGGTTAATGATGTTGCTGTTGTCCTACAATCAGCATCTTTTTTTTGACAGTCCATGAAAACCAGAGAACCCAGAGGTAGCCCACATGAACATCCTGGAATAAACAAGGAACCCCAGAGTCCTGAGAGAGGAGTGGTACCGATAATCATCATCATCATCATCATAATCATCATCATCATCATTTTCTTCAGTCACAT
Organism: Clariallabes teugelsi; assembly: GCA_030014215.1. Lineage (NCBI taxonomy): Eukaryota > Metazoa > Chordata > Actinopteri > Siluriformes > Clariidae > Clariallabes > Clariallabes teugelsi. The sequence continues at coordinate 8,391,111 of JAQMYG010000003.1, read as the reverse complement.
ATCCTGTAGCTTATTATAGTAGCTTACTCCCTGGATAGCAATTATAACTTTATTTAACTCTGTGATGAAATTCCTCATAAATCTGTTTGTTTATTCGCTCCTGTTTTGTCTTTAAGCTGGTATATAATACTCAGCCGAGCTTCAATATGGTAAATGGATCATTTAATCCTATTTGTGCATTATCACAGCCTGTTTATTGCCAGTCAGATGAGATTGCGGCATGTTTTTAGACTCAGACTTGGAGGAAATTGAATTGTTTGTCGAAACGGGCACGTAGTTATCAGTCTTTAATTAGAGGTGATAAAACAAAGTGGATCAATCACATACAGCCTGCTCACACATGCGCGCGCACACACACACACACACAGACAGAGACATGCTCTAGAAGTATACATAATAAATCAGGATTACAATATTATGGAACAATGGCGTATGAAGTCTAGACCAAATCAGCCGGCGCTTATTGCCCAATTCAGTCTCGTTCATTTTCCATTTGGATAATTTACCAAGTCCATTAGCTGGCTCTTACAAAGTGGCCATACTTCATGCCTAGGATGAGGAAATTACTTGATGTGCCTTTATGTGCACAAAAACAGTCTCTCTAGGAGCAGAAAACACACACTGATTAGTCCACATGCCTCTGCATGCATATGCAATGTTTTACATAATGCTGGACTGTTAATTATTGCAAATCATAGTGAACCAAATAGACTAGATGTCCTCTTAGCAGTGTGTTTAGCTGTAAGTCTCTTACTGATATGCTCACACACACACACACACACACACACACACACACACACACACACACACACACAGTCATGGTGCCACAGAAGTAATTGCTCTTGCTGTAACCAGCAACAAATCAAGCTGCAAGCAGCAGCCACTTCCAGGTCAATAATTTCTATTTGGGTCTAAATGAGCTTTTTCTTAACATATCGGTATTTCTGGCGGATGACCCTTTGCCACATCCTCTTGGGGTCGATCGTCCAGTCGATCTTAACGGAAATCTGCGAGTAATGGAGGCTTACGTAACATTTGCAGGGCTCAGTGTCCACAAAGCCTTATTGGATCAGGCTCTTTTGGAGCTCTCTCCAAATGCCACTGGATGTCGAGGCTGATGAAGCAGCAGGTCTTTTTCAACTCAGGGTATGCTCTAAAAGTCTAAAAGTGCCCCAACAAAAATTGCCTTTTTTTTTTTTTTGCTAGTATATCTAAAACAATAGAGATTTCATTACACTATGACTCTTAAAAATTGATTCTGTCATTTTTTTAATGATATACTTCTGAACAAGTGTGAGCTTAGTGGCTAAAGGCAAGAGACAAGAAAAACAGATAACCCTGTGAATGAATGAGTGTGTGGAATCAATATGAAGATAAAAGACGAAAGATCATTGTGTATGTTAGAAGTACAGGGTTGAAAAAAAAAAAAGAATTCAAAATAAAGATAAGAGCAGGATATCTGGATAATAACCTCATGCCAGCTAATATCCTTATAATTTTTGCACCATTATAACAAAACAAACAATGCTGAATGCATCCAAAATATGCAATGATCTCCTTAGAACAGTTGATTTTGAGATGTGTCTGCTACTGTACTTATGCTCTCTAAAGCCTTCATAACGGCTCTAATCTGAGGTGCTGCCTCTTAATTGGTGATTTTTGAGGCTGGTAACTCTAAATGAACTTCTCCTCTGCAGCAGAGATATAGTAAGTTTTGGTTTCATCATGGTGATTGATGGTGTCTTTAAATAGCAACTTACTTTTGGTGATGTTGTCGTTACTTAATTACTTAATTCCATATACTAAATGTTATTTCATTGTTTTAAAATAGCCTTATTCTTTTAGAATATAGTAAATAAATCCAAACTTTTGTCTCATTTTGACTGAAACTGTCAGATGGTTGGAGGTTTGACCCTATGTCTCATACAATCCAGCCACCACATGCAGTGCCGGTTTCAAGGCTAGTTAGAAAATGAGAAGATCACGAAAGTAAGGCCAATCAATTTAAAACCTGTTCAAGATTTTGTGGCTCAAATGATCCTTTGTGGTGACCCCTTAATGTAAAAGAGACAAAGCCTAAGGGGGGGAACAGTGTTATAATGCAATAAACAAACAAGCAAATACAGTATATATATATATATATTTTATATAATAATTGATTTTTATATTTACATTTACCTTTTAAATTGTTGCTTTCTAGATAGATATTTTTGTACAAGCGATTAATTTCTATATTAAATGAAAGTACATTGAATAGGCTAATTAATCTTAGTTCCCTTTCAAAAGCTACACTCGATGCTGCGTGAAAACGCTCTGGGAACATCTTTCTGTGTTGCCGGTTGTGAAGCATGTGTGTATCAAACACGCCAAATCTTGGCATATATAACCTCG
>JAQMYG010000003.1:8371619-8388620 GCA_030014215.1 Clariallabes teugelsi | reverse complement strand
CTTGCGTGACTGGACGTCCTTTCAGACAAAATTGATCTGAGGAATGTTTCCGGTTCACTCCTATTTATAACCTGCAGATGCGCTTCATCAGGGAATAGGGTTACAGCAAAGTAACCCGAGACGTTTTGCTTAATAATAAATTATCAGCACCACCACCAACAAAAACATCAATAGTAGTAGTTGCAAATTTAATAATAGAATATGCAACTTTTTAATTTTAGTGAGTGAATTAATTGATTCATCTTCACTGACTGTTTGGTTTTGATTAACATTGAGGTCTCACTTATATACTCATTTACAAATAGATCCTCTGTGCACATGCCAATGAAAAACAATACAAACCAGTGAAGGATTTGTTGGCAGTAGGAGTGGATGCAAATAGCCACAGAGTAGGAAAAAGCTGGCACAGTTGTAACACATCATAGCTGTAACACGCGTTTTCTCTAAATTCTTCATTCTTTACATCAGTATAGCATTATGTCACTTCCCTCTGCTTATGAGTGAAGAGAAAGAAAATGTGCTTATGTGTTCAAAAGCTGAAATCTGTGCACAAGTGTTCTGTTTTTATCTACTGTATACTGTTGATGCTACTTCTCATTGTGAAGAAAACAATCTACAGTAGCGGTGGCATTGGATTTAATTGCTAATTACTAATTTTAACAATAAAAAACTCTTTTAAAAAAATATAAAAAAACTCGGAAAGAATGGATTGAAGGAAAGGAAAGAAGGTCATGAAAATATCCCTATGATATTTTGATAAAGATGGAATTATAAACAGAATTATCCAAAAACAAAATGTATCATTCAGTTACAATATGTCTTTAAATTGGTGATTGTACTACATGCCATTCAGCCTATGTGTGATGATCTTTTGTAAATGATTAATATTAATATTAAGCTACTCTCAAAGTTATATACATCAGAAATACACATCATAATGTACATAAGTTTATATGTAATGATTAATATGGGCTTACAACACAAAGTGGGGTTACAGGAAATGTGCCTGACCCCTGCACTCCCACTGATAAACATCCCCAAAGTCCTGTTCCTTATTAACTTCCCTTTAACACACAAAATGTTTTTTTTTCATAAAGGATTTAAGCTTATCATTGCATGACTTTCATGTTCATACTGTACAAGGCTATCATTAATGATAAATAAAATGTACTCATATTATTAGGAATGTAAAGTGGGGAAAACACCACAAACAGTGTCATATTGCTTTCATGCAACAGTTCTACTACTGAAAAAAAAAATTTATCTGAAGGCACCAGACTGTGTTTTTAACTTTGTGTATTACGATTCTGTTTCTTCAATATACGTCCAAAAAAAATAGTTCGTACAGGGTTTAGAATCAAACGTTGCCAAGCAACGAACATTTTCTCTGAAGCAGACTGAAAGGCTGTTTGTTCATTAATTTGTAGACTCAAGTGAAGGCAGTGTTTCATGTTCAGTAATTCATTTGCTGACTCAACAATTGTCAAATGGAACATTTCCAAATCACTGCCTATAGTCCAGCTAATTATCACTGAATGAATGGAATGTTGACTTAATACAAATCAACAGGTCAAGCATATGTAAAATGGACTGAGTCCGAATGTGGTAATGCCAGGATATCCGTACGCATGGAATGCCCCTGCCTTGTCTAATTAGAAATTAATAAATAATTTTACTAGATATAATTTTCAAATATCCAAAAGAACAACTGACTAAAAAATAAATAAAAAATAAAAAAATGAATCCAGTTCCCCACTCAAACATCCCTGCTTACACTGTACCCAATTTGTGCAGGCTTGCCAGGTTTATGTTACTGTATATTACCCTATGGTAAAAATTAATGTGCACCCCATGTTGAGAGGATTGTGGATTGTGAGGAGTTGAGGTCATGGGTTCTGTGCTGGATGCTCAGACTTCTTCCACCACATAAGAACTACATATGAGTGAGATAGTCAGCTTTCCACAAACCCTTGGCCATATAGTGCATCTGGGATATATTAGCTTCTAATTGAAATAATTATTGAGCTAAAAACACCATTAGATTTACCAGCACATGAGATTGAATCAGAGGAAGCAAATGGTGAGTGTTTCAAATAAAATTCAGTGGTAACAGAATAAGACATGGCATTACACTCAAGTCAAGTTGCAAGACTATGCAATGATAGAGCAACTAGAGTATATATATCCGCGGGTTAATGAGTCCCAGGTGACGCTCATTCATTCGGCCTGTGGTTAGTAAGTCTGTGTAAAGGAGAGCTGGAAAACTTGGCAAGGACTGGAAGAAGACATTGACATGACATATACCAACTGTAACAATAATAATAAAACCAGCCACATTATCTGCATTGTAACCTAGTTCTATAATCTCTATCATTATTTATCAACCAGTTTAATTATTTTCATACTGTACACTGAACAGTATATGAATGTCTGATATTCAGAAAAAGAAAAAATACATTACTGCTAGATAACACTAAATTGATTGTCCTTTCTGTACAGCTAATGTGATATTATTTATTATAAATGTAAATTATAAATTAAATTAATTTAGGTTCTAAACTATAATTGTCTGAGCCTTGTTCTAATCTGTTTTATATCCTTAATAGACATACAATTCTCACCTCATCATAGTTAAATTCACTATTCAAGTGCAAGGTTTTAATCTAATAAAATCATTTCACCACACTTTAGCTGTTGCTCTATGTATTCATAGAATACTCTGATCGCTTTCTGTTATTCTACTTAGAAGGCAAAGCTACGTTGTGTGGTAGAAGACTTCTTTAGTGAAAATGTTTTAGTCGTGGGCGGCACAGTGGCTTAGTGGTTAGCACTGTCGCCCTGCACCTCTAGGGTGCGGGTTTGATTCCTGGTCAAGTTCGATTCCGACCTCCGTGTGCATGGAGTTTACATGTTCTCCCCATGCTTGGTAAGTTTCCTCCCACAGATCAAAAACATGCAGATTAGGCTAATTGGTGTTCCTAATTGCCCATAGTGTGTGAATAAGGGTGTGCGTATGCCCTGCAATGGATTGGCATCCTGTTCAAGGTGTACCCTGCCTCACGTCTTAAGTTTCCGGAGATAGGCTCCAGGTCCCCTGTGACCCTGTATACAGGATCAAGTGGTAAAGATGATGAGTAAGTGGGTGTGTTAGTGTCATGTGGCAAGTTTAAGCAAAATCACACAGTGGTGATGCAGACCACAGCAAATATGATTGATGGTAGCAATGCCTTCCTGGCTTCTTCCTCTGTGGATTAATGAATAAATGAAGGCCATAATTAATTAGTTCATGCTATTGGTGTTAATAAACTCTGGCCTTGCACATCCAGGGGTGAAGGTTCAAGTCCTGCTTTCAGGTGTGTCTGCATAAAGTTTGATTTTTCCCTGCATGCTTAGCTTAAATTTAGTTTTCTTCCACAGTTTGGTTGCATTTTAATGCAGATTAGCATTGTGCCCTGTAATAGTCTGGCACCCTGTCCATGGTGTACCTGACCTACAGTGTAGTGCCCTGTTTCTCCTGAGGTAGGCACCAGGCCCCTTGTGACCATTTACAGAATAAGTGGTATTGAGAATGAGAACAGAGAACAAGGCTCTGAAAAAGGGTGTGAGTTGAGCTACTGAGCACTTTTACTGGCAGTAATTTATTTAAACAATAAGATGGAGTGCCGTTGTGCTCAATATCAGCATGGCTGTAATGCAGTCAGAGGCATGAGGGTGCAGCCTAAGTACTGAAGGCCATACAACCATGCTGATATTCAGCTCAGCTGTTTTATTCAACAGGTCCATAAAACACAATTTGTTTATTAACAGATTATGATTTGTTTATTTATTTAAGCAGTTATTTTGCTCCATCAACACCGCGACTGGTGGAGCTGGCGACTGCCAGTTAGTGATCAACACTAATTAACTGGGCTGAAAGTAGGTTTAAATTCTTACAAGTACTTCAGTATGTAGCCAAAAGAAAAGGACAATAAACCGTGGATGTGGTGGACAGTCATGTAAATTATGTAAGTTTCTCTTTATACAGTATTTCCACTTATTCCACTTTAGAATATCAGCTAACTTCCAGGGTTTGATTCCCAAATAGCCTAGAATCAAAGGCTAGTGTGCTAGACTACTAGGGTGTACAATCCCTTGTTCCACACACCAAATAGTGCCATTAATCAAAGGTTAGAGCGATATATGTGATTCATCCTCGTGGTAGAAGTTAGTTAGCTTTGTAGCTCATCTTAGACTTACGTAAATAATGATGAATTTACCAGTTGTTAGTGACTGAGCAAACAGTCATACAGTATACTGGATGAGATAACCTACTGTACAGTATATACTGTAACATCAGTATACTGTATACGCTTAGTTGCCATTTTAATTTGTGAACCAACCTTGTAGCACTAGTAACCGATCATTTTATGATGTACGAATAAAATACAGATTACTTTGTACTGTGCATGTGCAAAGACACCTTCGGTGCAATGTCCGTAATTTAAAAGAGACTATAAACATACAACTCAAACCTCAGTTGTGTTTTGGTGATTTAAAGGATCCCATTTACACTCATATATTTTGGCAGGTGGTGAAAAACAAAACAAAAGAACAACAACGACGAAAAAACAAAAAAAACTAGACAAATCAGCGCAAACCTGAACAAACACAGAGGGAAGATGCAAATCTAAAAAAAAAAAAAAACCTAACTAGAGCTCAGAATCAAACCAAGGGCTCTGGATTTGTATTTTTTCCTGGTCAGTCGTTATTGTATGACAGCTTCTTTTCCAGTGATACTGTATGTTTGAAATATAATATTAAATTTAGACTGCTTGAGAGTCATTGCATAGAGCATCAGTGATATTGCATTGCCTGTCATGATATGGAAAATGTGTTGGCCAAGCTAAGTCAAGTGCTACAAAAAAACAAAAGCCAGATTCCTCTGAGGACCCGTGAAGCTTAAGAAAAATAAAAACCTGCCGACTGGAGGCCATGATCCAACAGCCTGTGGGACGTTCATAATAGTATGTGTGTGTGGGACTGTGTGCGTGTGTGTGTATGAGGTGCAGGAACCGGAGCCAGGCGCTCAGGGCCAGAAGCAACATGAGCATGGCATAATGAGAACGTGTCAACAGGCTGTCAGCTAGCAGTCCAGCACACATACGCGCACACACATACACACCCGGAGACGCACACACATACACGAACACGAACGCACGGAGTGATGTGGATCTCACGCTGGAGTGGACATCCAATCAAGAGCTCATGTTTTGCATGATTTCATGCACACAGCCCCCCTGTCAGGCAACGCTGCAGTCTGAATTGGTCTTGTTCTCTGTGCAAATGCAAATGGCCCACTAGTGCACCAAATGATGTACTGGGGTTTGTTGCTTTGCACTTTTGCAGAGTGCCAAGGACTTTATCACTGTGCAGTATGTGTTGTGCACGCTGGAATATTTAATGGCTAAGCTGTTGAGTGTGTGTGTGCCAGGCATTCATGTTCACTGTTCAGAATGATTGCATAGGAATTTAACACTTAATCATCATTCAACAGCTAATTTTATATGCTTACACACTCACTGAATATACTGTATGTTTGTATAGTACATGCATACCTACAGTACCTTATAGATGGTTCTGATCATCATTATATAATTAAGAAATACTACACATGGAGTGTTGTTGTAATGATATCAGCACATTTGTCATGCAGCAACAGACATAATGGCACAGCCTGCTCAATATATCACAACCGTGCTGATATTCAGTACAACAGCACATCAAGTGTGATGTTGCAGTTCCACAAACACCACGTATGATTTCTTTGTCCCTAAGGAGAGCACCCCATGTAAAGTTTAACAATATCTGGATTTGAATGTGAATTTTGGCAGGCAGCTGGTCTCCCCTCTTTGCATTACTGCAAACGTACAGACCTAAATTTTACCCATGCTGACTTTCGAGAGTTAGTGCGATTAACAATTGTTAGCGCACCTTTGATGTGGAGTGATGCGTATACAGTATAACATCATACTGATACATAAACATCCCAGTGCTGTTACGCTCTATATCACCACTTATGGAACGCCTCTTGTCCAATTAGATTACTCATTCAGAACTGTTGTGTAATTACTAACAATGGCTCATATTTTGTTCTACACAACTTGTACAATGTGTAAATCTGTTGAATAAACTTGCAAATGTATGGTATAAAAATGTAAGCAAATACAAATTCATTATTCATTTATTTGTCTAATCAGACATAAATAAACTGTACCCTATGCATTTTTTGTTGCTTATTTTGTAATATAACTTTTTGCTTGCACTTTGCAGCATGGGTCGGTCTTCATCACTATTCAATATGTGTTGTGCACACTGGAATATTTAACAGCTAGGCTGTGTGCCACTCTAGTTACCATTATCTCTCTAATGTGGGATCAACTAAAGAAATGCAGTTTATAATGTATAAAAATGTTTCTGAGCCTGTAGTATGCAGTACATTTTTTGCAAAGAGTCACTTAATATTTTTTCTTTCATCCAGGGACATTAGCTCCACCACCAGTCAAAACAATTTATAGATTTCAGGGTGTCAGTTGGAGGAAAGACACATTGTTGTCCGTGTTTTCATTTCAAAGGTAGCAGAGAGCTTTAAATATACTAAACTGCATATTGTCAATTTAATATTTAGTTGTATGTACATTTAATTTGTTATTTCTTTTAAATAAATAAAATAAATAAACACAAATCTATTAAAACAAACTGCAATTCTTTAATCATAAATATGACAGCATACTATTTTGGATTTTCTTAATTTGACTAGGTGTTTACAGTATGTCAGGATTTAAAGGATAATGTTTTCTAAAATAGGACAATCAGTCTTGGCACAGTTCTTTTAACTAATTCAAACAGCACTACTTGCTTCCAGCTATATAAAAAAGACACCAGAGGAATCGAAATGGACCTTGCTTCTGCATATTTAATGCTGCATACATTTAAAATAGATTAGGTGGCATATACACACAACTTAAAAAAATGCATAAGAAGTTAGAAAATCTTAAATTTTCTGCTTAATTTTTTTTTTTCAAGCATCTTTTGCATTTGGCCTTCATGTAAATTATCAGTGCTGTTATAACTTTTAAAATTGTTAGTTATTGGAGTTCACAACTACATTGCCTTCCATTTTTATTATCACCATGTGAAATTAAATAGAAAAAAAAATGTAAGGAGGATTATATACTGTACCAACACATGTTGGTGATGGCAATGCCAGGAATGTTACCTTAGCACTCAGCATTATCCAAACAAACAAACAAACAAACAAACAAACAAATAAAAAAACAAAAACACAAGAATCCCAAATTTTTACAAACTATGACGATTCGAGTTAATAATTTCCAGTTCATTAAGCTACTGTATACTATACAATATACCGTATAGTTTCATGTACAACTGCTCTGCCTTCTAAGACTTTCTGATTTATCCTCCGCCTACATAAACTCCATGGATTCCAAGAATTTTCAGAGTGGAAGGTGGATCTAAGTAAAGTAAAATTAAAGAAATTATAAGTAGTGATAAAAAAAAAAGTGTCAGTAGGTGTCTTGTTGAGTGAATAAGACACTGACACATTAAGAAACAACGAGACATTAAGACAACACATGTACAGTATACACTATCTTTCCTAGCATTGAAAATGTAATGTATTTGTCGTGTGAATTTTGATATGTGGTGAGCTTCAAAGTTTGTAATTAAATAAAAAAAAATCTGTTTATAAAATGACAAAAAAAATTCAATTTGTGGTAATTTCATTATTATGTTTTTGATCAGATCCAATAAATTGTCACCCATCTAATAAACCCCCTGACTGACCAACAGGGGGCACTACATCGTCGCAAAAAACTAAAACAAGAAGCAAGCCTTAATCCCTGCAGCCTTAAAAGCCATCTAAGATGTTTTATATGCTTTAATATTTTCTATTTATCCTAGAGATTGTAATGTTTAAATTGTTTTCCCTACTCAGTGATGTGTTTCCTTAATGCAAAATTCATAAAACCTAATAGCCGTGAATAAAGCATTGGGAGCAAAGAGTAAAATCATTTTATTTGGTGTTAAAGTCACAGCTTGACTTATTTTTCCATGTAAAAATGCACTGAATTATGGGTCGACAAGGTTTGTGTCAAATATTACAAAGCTTCATTTCAGTTCCGGCCGGTAAAGCTGTCACTTCTGAGATATTACTTATTTCAGAAATAAACACGGGCTGCAATAAGGGAGACACAATAAACGCACAATCTGATTTGTAACAGAGCCAAGACATGAGGCTTGTGAAAATGGACTCGCATTTCTCAACCTCTTCAGCGTTGTTTATCAATTGCTTTATCAATTCATCATCGTTTCTCCGTCATCACATCGTCCATCAGTCGAGACAGAGGCGCTGCTGGATTTATGTCTCTATAAAGTGAATTGTCTGTGAATTTGAACATTCTGTATAAGGAGCTTGTAAGAGTGATTGAAACACAGCCTGGAGCTTAAATAAGGAGAAATGAACAAAGCGAGAACTTAACATGGATGAAACTGTATGAACCATTTACGGTCAGAGTGAGTAGTCCTAATGTCACGGGGGTGATGGACCCAAACACAACATAATTTCAATACTGTGTAGATATTAGATGGTCCTCTAGAAGAAAGGAATGTTTTATTGGACTTTTTAATAATTTATTTATGAATCATTTCTTTCAGCTGTAAATTAATGGCATTGTGCGAAGCGACACAGGAATTCAGAGAGTCCCTGGAGACGGAGAGTCCCTCCAATAGGATGTCACGAGGGACGAGACTGTGGAGCCCACGTCAGATCCACCACAAATGGAGCCACCATTCTGGAAGTCTCTCTCTCTCTCTCTCTCTCTCTCTCTCTCTCTCTCTCTTACTCCACATGCTCGATTTCTTTATCTCTCTCTCCATCAGTCTTTAGAGCCAGTTCCCTTTTCACAGCTGTGTAGTTAGGTGCATTAGGTATTCTCTCTTCTCTCTCTCTTTCTCTTTGTCCCGCTCTCTCTGTTTCTCTCTCTCTCTCTTCTTCTTTTTCTCTCTCACACATGTCTACTCCCTTTCAGTCCATCTCTGTTTTCTCATTTCTCTTCTATCCTCCCTCACTGCTGTCTTCCTCATGAGAGTTTTCCCTTCATGCGCAACAACTGGTAGCTCTCCCCCCTTTTCTCCACCTCCTTCTCCTCCTCTCTTCTAGTCTGTGGAAGGTCTGCTTATCCTCCAGCACCTGTGCTTCGAAGGGTGTTGGAGTGCAAAGTGGGGAGGGTGGGGGGTTCCTGTGGTTTTTGGGTGCAAGCCAAGGAGGCAAGAGGAAGCCACAAGGTTTAGAGCGTCTTTCCGGGCATTATCATCAGCATCAGCAGCAGAGACAGCAGCAGCAGCAGCGGCAGCAGCAGAGACAGCAGCAGCAGCGGCAGCAGCAGAGGCGGGAGGGACGACAGAAGAGGCAGCGCATCCTTCAGTCTCCCGCTCAGTCCGCCGCTCGAGAGGAAGAAGAGAAGGTTGCGGCTTTGTGCTGGCTCTGAGAGCTGCGGAGAAACGAGGAACAGAGTAACAGGGAGAGCCTGACAGGGTAAGACGCTTCCGTGGACTGGGGATCTGAGCCAGTTCTCTTTTCACCACTTTGTCTTTTGTTCCTTTGTGAAGAGTCCCACTATAGTGGGGTGGTGGTAGGGGGGTCTCGTGCCGGTGGGTATTGTGTGAGTCGACTGCCGCAGATTTGTGTAATCGGGGTGGTGGATTCTTTTTTTTTTTTTTTTTTTCTGGATTTGTCAGCTGTGTTTCCAGTATTAACATATTCATGGGATTCTTGCCTCTTCAGTTGAACAGTGATCCTTAGCAGCCTGGAGGAACTAGGAAAAGAGCTTTTAGGATGTGTACTTTCCTCTTCAATGCATGTCGGTTTGTGTGTTTTTTTCCTACAGGTTGCTGTCGTGGTTAATATTGTTGCTGTTGATAAGTCAGTGTAGGAAAAGGATTAACGATTGAGCATGTCAAGTTGATATCTTCACATTGATACTAAGTGAAAACCGCTACAGGACAGCTTGGGCACTTGAGTTGATCCTAAGAAACCTCAGCATCTGTTCCTGGCCTGATGAGGCTTGTAGCGTGAAGAACTGTCAGGGCAGCTGAATTTAGATTTCAGATTAGACTGCACCGTTTGAACGATGAGAAAAGGTTGTTTATAGCTAAACCCCAGATGTGCCAATGTTTCTTAATACCCAAAAAAAAAAAAAAAAAAAAACAAGAAAAAAAAAGTGTGATGGCATTATATTGGGATGGAGTAATATTCTATGGCCTGTTTCCTTTGACAACTTTCCCGAAATAATTAGTAGTACTGCATGGTGATGCTACTGTAGGTGTGACTACTACTGTAGGTGAGAATCATCTTTAAAGCTGCTTGTAGATTCTAATTAAACGTAAGGGTGAAATATCCCTTTAAGATAAAATGCACATTTTTGTAACTAGATTGAGGTGTATTTGAGCAGATTCCACTAGACTTAAAAAAAAAAAAAAGAAAAGAAAAGAAAAGAAAAGAAAAGCCCAGTGTTGCTGTCCATTCTTTTTAACTTCCATCTGGGAGCTGGTGTACCCCTCAGAAAATGAGAGTCATAATAACAGTCATTGTTCCTTTTTTTCTGACAGCCGTCATTCCATTCTGCTTCCCCCCCCCAAACGATCTGTAATTTGCCTCCTGCTGCTAATGGATTTTCTGTATGACTCCTCTCTCTCTCTCTCTCTCTCTCTCTCTCTCACACACACACACACACACTGTCTCCCAATGTGTGTGTGTGTGTGTGATGAACATGTTTGACTCGGAGGGCTGACGGCAGTTGACTGTTAATGTGGCTGGCAGGAGTTAAGGGCTTGAGGGTGAATGGCAGGAATCAGAGAATTTTAAAGTAATTGAGTGGATTTATGTGAAACCTGGGCATTTCTCCATCTCTCTGTCCACTTGCCATCCTTCATTACTTTTATCCACCCATCCATTTGCTCCGCCGTCCATCCATCATTCTGTATCACATCGAAAACATGTGTGGAATAAGACTGACTAACAATTTGCTCTGCCATTTTCAGCGTCCTTGGATCCTGGCATGTGTATCTCCATGTGGAGCGTCTGTGACCATCTGGATAAACCCACAATGGCTAAAATGAGTCTCCGGTTCACCATTCAGGTAAGACTTTCATCTAGCTTTACCTTGCAAGAAGAGCATAAATCACTCCCACCTTACAAAAAAAAAAAAAAAAAAATCCAAAGTCTGTTCATTTCTGTCTACAGATACAACCTTTGGCTGGCTTGCCTTGTGAAAAAAAGCCCCATCTTCAATCAATCCCCCTAGAGAGAAGGTCCCTGGTGTTGGCCTGTGTGCCACAGTGGATGTATAAGTGTCAGGCACTTCCCTCCTCCTTCTTCTTTCTGAGGCTCTCTTCGGTGACGGGTATTCTTGGGTGGATAATACGGATCACGTTGTTATTGCTTAAGAATACGCGTAGTTGAGGAGAGTCATTTTCGACCATGCCTTCAGGAAGCTGACCTCGGCTTAACCGCTCTCCAGACGTCCTAGCCGAGTGCTGTTGTTAGAGGAGGGGGAAAAAAAAGAGGGGGGGGGGGGAGAAAAAGAGTGAACGTTTGTATCGAGGTTCATTTATCAGTGCAGCAGATAATCATTTCCCCAGCGTTTGCATTGATTTTTTCTACGGCAAGCCTTCATGTTGTTATTACTCCAGCGTTCTAGCGAGTTGTATCAGGAGGCTGGCGTTTCCTGCTCGCCGAGACTTCATCCGTATCTGCTGTGCATTTATATTTCTCCCACCATCTCACTATCATCCATCCTGCCAAAGTGATGTTTTATGTAGCACTATTCAACCACTCTGCATTCTTCATTTCACACAATTTGCTTGGTTTGCTTGAGGGGGGGGTAGTGGTGGTGGTGTGTGTGGGGGGGGCACAGGCTGTTTATTCTTTACTCTCTTCAGGGAGCGTTTCAGTGTGCACACGCCTGCTCGCCTCTCTGATGGGAATGCATTTACTTGCTTTTTATTCGTGGGCCTTTAAAGGATGCGAGATCCCTGGACTACGCTGTGTGCACGCTCGGGCTGATTACGAGAAGGCCTGAAACGAGACACAAAATGCATATGAAGGCTTCATTTAGACAGGAAAAGGATGCTGTTTCCTTATAGCACAGCATGAGAAGTAGCAACACACCATATTCCGCTCAAGAAATCCAGACGCATAGCGTAGTCTATCTAGCATTCTTCACACAGTCCCTTGAGACTGCCTCTATACAGCTGAAATGTCTTGAACGGCTTTCCTCCTACTGATAAAGAGCCTTTTTCGCAAAATGATGTGCTCTGTAAAAACACTAATTACATTTTAATGATGCTCGCCAAACGTCTGACGTGTGTTTCTGAAGCCCAGTGAAGCCTGTGCCACATGATAATGACCATCACTTTCCATACAGTCGGCCCATTTAAATGCCATCGCATTCATCTTCAAAAGCATAATATATTAACCAAAGAGCAGCGATTCATTACACTCAATCAAATAATGTGGAAGTGTTGCATCTTACTTATATCAATAGTCCTTATTCGTTATTGATTATACTGTAGCAGCCTGAATCACAGCCTTCATTAAAAAGGAATGCTTTGTAATTTCTTATTTTTTTCCATCCCATTCAGATTATTTATAGTTCACCTGTTTAGGATAAAAATGAAATGCAGGTGTTCTGCATACGACCGGAGATTTAATTCATTAAGCTGTGAAAGGCAGTCGAAAGCTGCTGTAGTCTCATTATTCAACATGACAAATACAGTGGGCAAAGATCCAATGTTTTAATCATAATACAGTGTAAGGAAAATCCTTAAAACCAGATACATGTTTTCTGCTAGTCTTACCAGCATTTTACAGTCTGTCTCTTCCTACAGTATTTGTGCAGCCAAAGTGTCGCAACCATCTTTCTTAACTCAGGCATAAAAAGAAAAGAAAAGAAAAAAAAAATAGGATTAGACCAAGAAACAGATTTATAGCTTTTACCTTATAATGTGATTCAAAAAGTCTTATAGCACAGACTGTTCATTAATGGGTTTTGTTCTCAGTTCTTAGAGTGCAAAACTGCAGATGAACCATAAATACATTCAAGAAACTGCTTTCATATTTTCCATAGATTTGTCCATGAGCTAATAATAAAAAGCATTCTGAACATAATTAGCTGCTTTCTGAGTGCAGGGTGAAATATAGATTGGAGGTAGAGTTCTCTAGTGAATAATTATCACAGTTTAAAAAATAAAAAATAAATTCATTTTATTATTATATATTTTTTTTGTAGAGTAAAAGCACCACTCTGGCTTTTTCCACTGATGAAATTTAAAGCATTGTTAGGATATTATTAGGCTTTTTGAATAGAAACGCAGTGAAGTAGAATCAATTGCTTGAAAAGCGTTCGAGCACAGCGATTGGAGCACGTTGATGAATTTTTAATACAGATGTCGATATTTCTGATAGACTTCATTTTACTCAGGGCTAATTGCACAAAAATTGATTTAACAATTTTTGACAATTTGTCTATCAGCACACTGTTTATATACGTACAATGTTTGAGTGAATGGCTCTGTATCCACTTACTTACTTACTGTACTTACTTACTTTGCATTTACATCAAAAAGAAAGCAGAAATTTAAGGGTTTTTAGGGTGTAAAGAAATTAACTTTGAATTAAATACATTTAAAAAAATATATATTAATCTGACCTATATTAAGCAAATATACCATATTTTAATCAAAATTCTTTCTATGCCTGAACCAAATGAAGTTGACTCCCATTGCTAATTTTACTTCCATGGATCAAACATGCCAGACAGTAATCTGGACAATCAGTAACATGACTAGGTCTTGTCAGATTCAGACAACCAGATGATGGAGAAATCATCTGCGGGTAAAGAGATTAAGGGTAGATTATTGATTTATTTATTTCATCTTTTATTGTGGTTTTCATTCTTAAAGTCTCTAACACTGAACCATTTATATGCATAAATAATACATTGTTTATGGTCATGGCATGTAAGTCAGTTAAACCATACTGTACCTCATGCATAACCATACTGTACACCTTCATATAGTGTTATTAAAAGGGGACATCTTGGTGACCATTATCATTAAAGTTACTGATTTAGAAAAGCATGTCCAGTACTACTGTCCACTGTTGTGATAAAACTGTGATATGAAAATGTAATATCAACATACACAACATGAAAGACGTCATTGTGTGTTGAGTGTTTCAGATTTGAAGTTTTGATGTCTTTAAAAAAGTTTCATGTTTGCTTTTTCTTCAATAAATGCTCAACTTTACGACTCATGCTCTTTAAGACTCATCTTTTTTTGTCCATCTTTGCCATTTATTCCATTTTTGAACTTACCATGGTTTCTGTTTTTAATGCTGAGTGGACATCATGTATCAGTTTTCGACTTCATGATGAACTTCAAAATGATTTTTCGTAATTGCACGCTGCAGCTTCCAGTGCAGTTAAGACCGTCATCAGTAACCCGTTGACAAACCTCATACGTGAACTTCACTCTCTGCTCAGGATTTTTATTCCTGTCATGCACGAGTATCGGCACTAGCCATGTAGCCTCAGTCTCAATCTAATGACACTCAGAGCATAATCTCTTTTTGGGAAGCGAGAGCGGTGGACCCTCTTACTGAGAAAACACGGATCAAGTTTCCCATTCGAAAGCGGTTCATTTTAGTCAAGAGGTAGACAGGCATTGAAAATGTGATGAGGTGCATAAAAAAAAGGCATCGTTTAAAAGCATTTTCCATCACTCTCGAACACATTTTCCATGCTACAGTCCAGCACACCTGGCATACAATGACGTTAAATGCTGACATGGCTTAAACAGTGTGATGTAAAAGGCATAAATGCATCCCGAAAGCAAGCTAGTGTGGCCAAACATGATCTTGCACCTGTTATGAGGTACCATAACACATGCTGATTATAGGGAAGGATGTGCAGCAGAGGTTTACTTGTGTGTGCATTTGCTCACAGATATGTGTGTGCATTTGTGAGCTATATAGGATTTTTAGCTTCCAGCAGCCCCGCCTCCACACCTCTTTCCCCAGGAGGCCTGTTTTACCACACGCCGCTTTTAACCCAACCATTTGCTCTCTGGAGGCAGGCTTTGACTGTCTGAAAGCAACAAATAGGGAATGGAAAAAAACAACAACAAAAAAAACAGTGTGCTGTTTAAGGAAAATAATCAACAATGGAGTGATTACTGTTACCACCTTGAAATTGATTAATTTCCTGTAATCAGATTGTAAAACCAGATTGTTAGAGGTTTTATGCTTCTTATACCACATCAATTTACAAAAAAATAAATAAAAAATAACTAAACTCTTACAAAATTACAAAAGTTACCGTAAATGTTTGAGATCTGTTCAACAACACCAACGAAACATCACATTAAAGCATAAAAATTGTCCCAGGGTGGAACACGTATTAATGGTTACAAGCCACCTTGTTCAATCCCCTTCTTTGGGTCAGATCGGATTTGCATATCATGACGGTTCATAATTATAAATGAATCTGACTCCAATGTGGACGCCACTGTCCTCTGAATCGGCATTAATGCGCACATCAATAGGTTATTGCTCATGTCATCTGGGTTAAAACACATCATATTTGTGGATGCAATGGATAAATGGATGCAATTTTAACAAAAAATATATATTCTTTTTGAAAGAGGGAGAAAATCAGACACCTCGCTTTAGCTGTTTTAGCAGTTATTGCTAGTATTGCTAGCATTAGTACGTAGCACTGATGCAGTCAGTGCGCTATGCATATCCAGAAGTCATATCTAACCCATATCGGAGCCGGTCTAGAACCACATACTAAATTGCCTCAGATCCAATTTGAAAAACATTAGATCTGTGTGTTCAGACAGCCCTGAAAATCAAATCTGTATCACAAAAGTGATTTGAGTGACTTTAGGCTGGTAATGTGAACGCAGGCTAAGCGGTGACTTCTTCCCTAAACCTCTGCCTAAATCACTTCATTACTAGTCTTGGACCTGTTCCTATTATTTATTATATTTAAACGAGTATAGTAATATAAACCTGATTAACCTTGTAGCTAGAAGACTATTATAGAAAATTCATTAAAAAAACCAACCTTCTAGACAATCAGATTCAGGAATTCAACAGGATTATACTTTTTTACTTCATGATGAGTCTAGATATAACTCAAGGTGGCAATAAATAAGTTGTCAAACACTTGTATTAGTTGTAATTTATTATTCCCACATGCATACTTCTAGTGAAAGTGTTCAATGCAGTGCTGTGAATGACTGGAAAATATGCTTAAAGCGTGAATCTCTGGACACTTCTGTCTTCGAGCTTGCTCTTTATGGAGGATGTGGCATCAGAGCCAATTGCAATTTGTGACTTTCTATATGGCTAATGGACTAATCAAAAATGGTGTGTCTCCGGAAAAAACAAAAAAATAAAAAATAAAAACAATACCATGCATTCGCTATGTGAGCCAGATAATGAATATAGCGCAGAATGATAGTGTTGCACTTTACGGCATCTTTTTGCAAAAAAAAAAAGAAAAAAAAAAAGCATAGCACGTAGTGTGTGATTACAGACTCAATGGCTCCATCATACGCATATACTTCCCTTATTTTTAAGACTTTATCACAGACATGCAAAGCACTGGTGATTTGTCTGTCCTGTGGTCAAGTGGCTGGTCTTCGATTATTTGAATATTCAGAGCCTGCAGGAGATTTGTTCTCTCTCTCTCTCTCTCTCTCTCTCTCTCTCTCTCTCTCTCTCTCTCTCTCTCTAAATAATCTCTGACCTTTTGCTACATAATCATTTCCTGGAGGCTGCACACACACTGCTTGTTTACTCCATCATAGGATCACCTCTAGACAAGACCTCGTCCTGCTCTCGCATCACTCTGTGTTCTAGCGTCCTTCTCCCCC
>JAQMYG010000003.1:8333414-8351699 GCA_030014215.1 Clariallabes teugelsi | reverse complement strand
TTGTTTTTGTGTGTGTGTGTGTGTGTGTGTGTGTGTGTGTGTGTGTGTGTGTGTGTGTGTGTGT
This sequence comes from Clariallabes teugelsi, assembly GCA_030014215.1. Taxonomy (NCBI): domain Eukaryota; kingdom Metazoa; phylum Chordata; class Actinopteri; order Siluriformes; family Clariidae; genus Clariallabes; species Clariallabes teugelsi. The sequence goes on along the minus strand of JAQMYG010000003.1, from coordinate 8,351,635 downwards.
GTGTGTGTGTGTTCATTTTATTTTTTGGCACACATTAAAATAGGGAAATGTATTCACATTTACATAAAAAATATATTTAAAAAAAATAAAATTACTTATTTTTAACTTTTCCTACTTGTGTTACCAAGGAAAGTCTGGAAATCGAATATTCATGAACCAAAATATGAAAAAAAAAGCCCACTACAGTACATTTCAGCATGTCAGTACAAGTCTGAAAGTACTGTAGAAGTATTCTGTTCTTCTGATTATTATGTATCCTGGGACATTTTGCTTTCAGAAAAAGCTTTTTACAAATAAAATCAACATGTTGCAACCAGAAAAACATTTTTAGTGATTTAAATTGTTTAATGTTGTAGATTTAAAATTTGTCTTTTTTTATTTTACTTATTCATTTTGTTTACTGACACGAATTTGAGTCATTTGAGATTTTCGTTCCAAAGTGACTGTGACATGATAGGAAACAAACAGGTAGCAATGATTGTAAAACAATCTAAAAAAGATTAAAGATAAAAAAAAGAAAAAGAAAAACAAGAAGATATCAAACCATTACACAATAAACACAATGATATAGGTACATTCTGCTTTAGCTCGGTTATGAATTGCTGCTAGCAACAAAATGCAGTAGTGTTTCTACACAGCCATATGCTGTAATGTAAAAAAGACTGATCCACCCACTCAGCACACTGATGTGCAGCTTCTAAAATTGGTTCCCTCGCTTTTCTCATGCTATCCCTTCATCTGCCTCATCCAAAGCTCAGTTGCTGGATTCTTGCTTGATGTCGGAAAACCCCTTAGGAAGCAGGCGAGAATGAAGAACGTATAAATGTTTAATGCCTCGCCAACATTAAAACAGAAACGGGAGGTTAATATGGAGTGTCACACATATCAAATCCCAAAGTTTCACTCATCCGTGGCTCTCACACAACTGCAATTTACGGGAATTACTGAATCAATTAATTGCAATGCTAATGGATCAGTGGCACCTCCTGGACCAATATTTCAGTTTATTTCTCTTTTGTTTCATCATATAAGGGATAGTTACGCTTTCCAATATTCATTTTGTATTTTGCTCTGGATGGGAGCCAAATTCTACATTGGCAGTGGTTCAAGGTGGTGAAAACAAAGAAAAAACAAAACAAAACAAAAAAAAAAAGCACACATTCAAAGCATGATTTTTTCTAATGCTTTGTCCTAATCCATGGGAAAAAAGGATTATAAAAACAAAACAGAGAGAAAAAGATAATTATACATAAAAGGAAGCCTTGTAGGTTTACTTTAGGGTGTTATGAATTGTACTGCTGTCATTAATTTTTAGGATTAATAGACTAATAGCAAAATAGCTATAGTGTACTGTACCTATAGTAGAAACAATGTATTCTATAGAAACTGACTGATAAATGACAAAAAATATAATGATGACAACTTTGTTTTTTATCATCCATACAGAGTTAGACAAAATGGAATCCAGGTGGAGTCTAACCATGAGGTGGAAGGAAATGACAGTCACCTAAGATGAGAGAAAAATGCAGCTGTTTGTTCTATCTCTTACATAAGCCTTCAGAATGTTCAAGCCTCACAAGATTTCCAAAAAGTCCTGCTTACTAGTAGCAGCTTGCAACCAAGCTGAGTATTATAAATAAGGGTGGAAGCTGATGGTACTGTAGCTGATGCTGAAGTGGAATGAAGTGAAGTTATGTTTAATTCAGTTATGTTTTTTTTTTATCAAAGTGCTTTTAACAATGAAAATTGTTACAAAACAGATTTACATAAATCTAAATATATCCGGTATTAAAATTTGGTTCCCACAAGGAACCTGACTCGAAAGGAAACCCATTATTATCTACTGTAGGTGACTGAATATTGTGATTATGAAGTATTATTACTGTATATCATAAAGTCCAGCAGTGTTGTCGCAATCTTGAAATTGAGCATCAAGGTTGTTTCTGAATTCACAAGTTTTATTTTTACATTTATAATTCAAGACATAGAACAAGTCATGACATGATCAGGAAAGGATGCATTAAGTGTTTTAAGGAAGGCCAATCTTAAAAAATCGACTTTAAGAGGCTGGGAAGACGAGGGAGGTACTGTACTGTTGGCAGTACCTACTGGATTCCAACCGCTGTTAAACAACAAAGAAGGAGACGAAAGAAGGATATTCAAGTTGCTATTAACTGTTCAGTGAAAAAAAGTATTGAAATGTTGTCATTGAATAAAAACAAACAAACATTGTAGCCTTTATAAAGTTATCTGAAAGTGAATTGTGGTGGTCTTCAGGTGGTTTGTGCCTCTTTGTGATGAATCATAGTCTAAAATTAGGCAAATTCCTTGTTTAGTGATTATGCGGACACCATTGAGCTGTCACTAGAACAGTGCTTGTAAAAATCCTCATATGAGATCTTTAAGTTTTCATACAAGACATTAAGTGATCTTTAGGATCTCCATGCAAGGACATTGCCAGCAGTGGTGAGTGAATTTTAAGTGAAGGATGCTTAAAGGGCAGACGTAGCACACCAGGCAGGCCTGGAGAGAAGAAGAAATCAGTATCACTGAGAGAGAGAGAGAGAGAGAGAGAGAGAGAGAGAAACAGATGATGAGGTATGCGTACATGTGCTCAACACCACTGCAACTGCCAAGCCAGAATTTTTTGCTTGTCAAAAAGTTGTGATGATATTAATTTGGCAACATTACAGATGTTGCAATAACAGTGGTGTGAGGTTGTTCTTTAAAAGTAAGAATAACTTTGAAGAAATGTTGATTACGTCATAATGGGATAACTCTGAACAAACGCACCTAACACAGTGTTGCAAAATCGACTCTAAAACAATATCTATATAAATAAATACAGTGCATGGATCAGAACTCGCTCTTTTAATGATATTTTTACAAGTTTACAAGAAGGACCAGAAACCAGTCTCAATTTTCTGTCTGTGTCACAATGCCACAGCATCCTTACTGGACCGAATTTAATGAAACTTTACTTGTTCTTAGATATCTTCCTGAAGTTTAACTTGCAGCATACAGTATTTGAAATCTAAATGTTCTAAAAGTAAAAGCGATATTATTAACAGTTATGTGCCAGATTTAATAATCTACTTTAATATACGCTACTAATAAGCTACTTGCTCAATGTAAACACCTGCACCAATATATATTAACTAGAAAATTCAAACTGAATATTTTTACACAGATTAGATACAATTTTCACAAGTGAAGTGGTTTAAGACAAAACGTAATTTTATCTGATCTTTTGTACTGTTGTACGGATTTACTGTTTGTAAAGAGCCTAAATAACATTAAACATTGACTAAAATGATGTTCGACCCCAGGTCCATCTGTATGCTTAAGGCTCAAACAGAACCTCACAGTAAAGCAAATTCTCATAAGGCAGGGGTTGAAAGCATTTCCTACAGCTATTATAGTGGGAGAGCTTTTATGTATATGGCACAGGTAGGGGGAACATAATTCTGCTAGGTCAGGACTGACACTGCATGGAAACATTTTGACACCAAGTGACATCTCTGTGATTCCTCACAGTAAAATGCATTAAAAAAAAAAAAAAAAACACGTAAAAAAAAAAAACTCCCCTATGGCGACGACCTCAAATTTTTTTCAACTTAACAGTGCCAAGACATAAAGTGGTAGAAGGCAGGAAGAAGAAAAGAAAGAAAGAACAGTCCAAGATGAAAGATCTGTAATTTCCAAGGCTCAAAATAGGACACTTCCTTTCAGCAGGTTAAAATGTGTTGTTCAAAACATTGTTTACGAAGATTTTATAAGGCGCTTTATGGGGGGAAAATGCAATACATGGAAAGCTGTTACTTCTCATCTCTGTGGCTGATGCTGTCCTAAAAGTTAGCTTGATAAATGCAGGGAAGCGTTTGGTTTCTTTCTGTTTATTTCTCTCTATATATCACTCTGTCTCAAGGATAGTGTGTGTCATTGCTGTTTGAACCTATGCTGCCTGGATCAAAGCAAGCAGCAAAGTGCACAGGTTACTTAAAACCAGTGATGTGTTGAGACAAACACAAACACATACACACACACATACACACATACATACAAACCCAAATGCACAGTCTGTGAAGAGCTGTTGGAACTCCAGTGATGGCACCATGTGGCTCTATGATAAGCATGAGAGGTAAGTGGGCGAGGTGCGATAGGAAACGTCGAGACTTTCTACAAATGAGACCAGATCTAGAGGAAATCCTGCATCTAAACATAGATTCAGTCATCGGTCTGTGGGAAAAACAAACAAACAAACAAATAAACTTATGGATTCACACAAGTGATGCCTTTTGTGCTAGTTGCAGTGAGATAAGTGTCTGCAGTTATCCAAAACCAAAATCAGTTGTCCTGTTTCAATTCTGATGATGAATAATTCACTAATTAGCTGTACTGTATATCAAGGAAGTATGTTGGAGAGCTGAGTTAGTGCTGATTAGATGTAGTTTGTGGTAAAAGCAAAAAACAATTGCCATGAATAACTGAAGGTGTCCAACAGATTTGTTTCTACAGTAAATCTTCAGCATTAATGCTAGTTCTGCCAGAAACTCTAATTTTGCCCTTTAGATTGTGGATTGTTAACTAGCCAAGCTAGAGTCTGTGCCATGACCCTTTCTCATTACTCTCACTGACTTATTCTCTATTCGGCTTAACTACTACAGGGTTGCTGGAGGCCCAGGGTACTACAGTAGGTGGGGTACACTCTGGAAGGAGTGCCAGTCCATTGCAGGGCACAAGCTTGCACACACACTCACACATTCACTCGGGCTGCTCGGGCAGTTTTGAAATTCCAATTAGCCAAATCTGCATGTCTTTGGGGGGGCACGTTAGTGTAGTGGTTAGCACTGTCACCTTGCACCTCCAGGGTCCGGGTTTGATTCCTGGCCAAGCTCGAATCCCCGTTTCTGTGTGCATGGAGTTTGCATGTGGTTTTCCTCCGGGTACTCCGCTTTCCTCCCCCAGTCCATAGACATGTATGTTAGGTTAATTGGTGTCCTCAAATTGCTAAAAAAAAGCGATAATGAGGATTGAGTAAAATGAAGCACACAGACCTGACGGCAGTAACCCTTAAGGTGCGAGGCCAGAGTGCTAACAAACAACTATGCCACCATGTTGCCCCTTTCTCATTAATTAAATTTTAAAAATGATGAGTGAGGAATAAAAAGTGAATCAACTTTCAAAATTGATGTTTAAAGTTCTTTAGTTGTTTATAAGAAAAGTTTAAAGTTACACCCTCGTAAAGAGATTAAGTATGATATATTTGAGCCTAAAAATATTCACATCCATAAGGCTTACTGTGTGGTAGTTTAATCATAACCATAGCGACCAGGCCATCTCGACTACTGTAAGATTTCTTGGTCAACGGCTTGACAACTATTGAGTCGATGCTATTTATACCTTAGTGCAGGTAAAGCCTTGAATAAGATTGTTATGATTAATTTCCCAGGACCTTACAGATCTGACAAGCTGTTCTAGCTGTAACATAAATTAAAGGTTTAATATTAATGTGCTTCATCTCGTAGGTTATTTCATCTATAGTAGAAAGTCATTTGGTTGTATAGCAGGCATAGCACATCAATGAAAGAAAAATGTGTTGTTATTTAATAAACTTAAAGTATATGTTCATAAAGTATGTTTAGTGAATTTTCTTGTTAAGACATTAACTAATATTACTTTTAACACTTATGGAAGAAGTCTCCATGGTCACAGCCACTGTAATGGTGAGTAAAAGGAAAGTCTTCAGGACAGATGGCTTTGTGGTGTCCACTTTCTCATTAATATACTATACTGGAAAGCTATTATAATGTACTTTAGGTGATAACAAAAACCATGTGACATTCATTAAGCCATTGTACTGTGTTGCTATGTCAGGTTTTATTCCTTAGGTTATACTTTATTAAGTTTTATTATATTGCATAGCTCTATCGTACTTCTATCCTAAATATATAATCTATGAAGTTCTACTGAAACATTCTGTATTAGTCTATATTTATATTGATCAAACCTGAGTAAAATGAAGCATTTAATTGTATATCTAAAAAAAAAAAAGTTTGTAAAATTTGTACTACCACCATGTTATGATCAGGGTCCCGGGAACATGGGGCATGAGGGGATATTGGAAAAACCATTACATGGCACTATCCACACACATTCACACACTCATTCACACCACACAGACAGTAACCAGAGCTTATGATCCATCCCTGGAGCTGTGAAACACCAATGGTAAACCACTGCCACAATATTTTATGCCAATTATTTACTTATTATTTACCTTTATATTTCATTTTTTTTAAATAAAGCTTCCTATTATAAATAGCAGTTGTCACATTTTAACAAAACCAAGATGTTTTCTTTTTAGCTCATTTCTACCTTTTTAAACACAACACATTTTCTTTGTTAGATAATACTCTAAGCTATCACACATCTGTTTTGCTCCTTTAATCAAGGAATATTGTTCAGTAATCACTTATAATGGCTTGAATCCCTGCTCCACAAATTATGCTATACTGTATCTCTTGTAAGACAGGCTGAATCGTGGGTGATGTATTGCTCAGTGGATTTTAATAAGCAGATCTGAAGTCCAAAAAAAATCCAGGCCATTTAATACCTAGTCTGTCTCAGAGTGCACACTGTTTACATGCACACTAATGGTCTTATTAGTGTACTGTACATGTAACCAAGATTATTATTCATTTGTCCATTTATCTTCAGGATGCATTTTATCCTGGTGGATATGGAGCCTATCACAAGAATATTGGGTGTGAGGCAGGAATACAACAGGTTATTCAAGGAAAACATGCACACACACGTTTACACCTGGGGATTCATTTATCATGGTCAATCCACTCACCGGCATATTTTAAGATTGCCAGAGCACATGGGAGGAAACCCACACAAAACCAGAGAAATCATGAGTGTTCCACTCTCTGAACATTCACGGGAATGACGGCAGTCACCTCGGCAGTCGGGATTGTCATCCGTACGTCCTTCTTTAAAACACACCATTCAAATGTTTTACCGCACCTACAGTACTGTAAGAGTCTTATCGCTGTCTGTGCTTGAAGTCTTCCATAAATCTGAATCAGTTTTATTCCTTTACAAGAAATTTCATCACAAGTCCTGGTTTGCCTTGAATGCCCTTCATAAATAAGTTCAGCCATCTAGGGCTAAAACACCATTTTAAGTCTTAAATTTTAACCTACTGTAGGGATGCATTAGTTTAAAAATACAGGTGAAACTTGTAAGAGCAAAGTACTATTACAAGAACACTGAACAATGACTATTGAACATTTTATTTATCAAGGTAGGGAGATTTGAATTGTTGCTTCCTCCTTGCAGTTCCTCCAGACTGTTGAGTTCGAGGTAGCTTCTGCAGCACATCACTCAGGGAAAGAAATGCCTCATCATTTTGCTTTAAATGCCAAGAGAGACTTCTCACTTCTTTTGTTCCCCTGCATTCTTCTGAGGACTCTTGCGCTCACTTTGTTGCCCTCAGGGCCTTCAATCAGGCCAATGTAATTCTAGTGCCTGCATTTGGTTGCAAAGTTTACTATGACAACGTCACCAGCTAACTGATCTCAGATGTCTGGTTTATTTCTTCTCTTAGAGCTCTAATACTCAGAAGTGTCATCAAGTGGGATGGGAACATCACTCTCCTTAAAGCTGCTGTACACTGTGATTATCTTTTTGGTTTGTTTCCTATTCAGCTTTCTTTGTTCTTTTATGCTATTTTCCTTGGTGTGCCGCTGTCTTGTTGTCCTTTCTTCATAAATCCTTTCAATAGCCTGCTTTTCAGGTGTATCAGTCAGGATTCTTGTCTTTGCATGCTTTTGCATTGTTTGTGTCCAGTGTGGGGGTATAATTTCAGTAAGAGACATGCAGACAGTGTGGCTGGGCTGCAAATCTGTATATCTTGGTGAAGCACATGCATGTATATCAAATGATGTAGTTAGCTCAGCAGAGATGGGGGTTGAAACCATAGGTGCATCATCTGCAGCAGCAGGCTGCAGCTCAGGGTTTGGCATATCTGACACCACAGAGGGCTCAAACTCTGCTTCAGAGAAAATATTTCTGTGCTAAAGGAAAATCCCAGTGGAACTGAATCCAGGAAGACATTATGTGCAATGGAAGCTGTATTCACACATCCAGGGATTTCATACACTATTATATGCTGGCTAGTTTGTCTGGGAATGGGGTGGAAAGGTGAGCATAAACCTATGCTTTCTTTTCTGCTGTATAATGTGCACTCAGTGAAATATGCATCTTGTTGTTATTAAGCCTCAGTTTTCCTCTATTTTGGAAAAACGACCTATCCTAGTCACACTCTGACGAAGACTAAACTGCATTCATGAAGTTCATCCTACGTCCTAGCCACACTCTTGTCAGGTTCTCAATTCGTATATCATGTTGTCGCTAATTTCCTTTTACACCAGATCCAATGAGATCAAAATCGAGAGTTTCTGCCTGATCAGATCGTACTACCAAGTGCTTATCACACACATACTTTGTTGTCCTTGCATCCAGCAGGTTGGTATAAATACCCCAATGTGCACAGTGCTCTGCATCCCAAATTGACGATGCAAGGAATTGGATCCAGTATTTACACTCAATTCTCTGAACATGACATTGATGCACTGATAAGTTGCTGCATGCCTGCCATAAACATAAGAACACCAGAGAAACATGATATAAACTTAATGTGGTCTTCAACAATGTGGCATGGACCTACCATGGCAACAACGCAGTGACATCCCAATGACAACTCATCCATATGCTTCTTTTCATCATACAGAGATTGAAATGATGGTTGGTCAACTTTATGGTCACATGAGAAAATATATGCAAAGTTGCTTAGATAGAGTGTGTGGGACACCACTTCAATAGGGTCATATTATTGGCTTAAATGATGTGCCAATATCAGTTACGTAGATTTGAAATTATTGGGTTAAGAACTGTCCAACACATTATTAAAACCTGTAAGGGCCATGGTAAACCAACATCTGTGTGAAAAAAAAAAATCATGAATGGAGATCACTTAAACACTTGATAAAGAAAAAATAATTTTTAATCACACCTATGTTTATAGGTGAAAGTAAGAGCATTTCTTGCATTTCTGTATGCAAAATGTGATGAGAACTTACTATAGGGGAAAAAAACTTGTTAGTGAGACTCATCAGGGAAAAAAATGTTGGATTTAACTTCAGAGCAATGGAAAAATGTCATGTGATCTAATGACTCCAGGTTGACCCTATTCCATATCAATGGGCTTGTCAGGGAAAGAAGGGAAGCGCATGAAGCGATGTACTCATCATGCATAGTGCCCACTGTACAACGCTCTGGTGGCAGTGTTATGATCCGGGGTTGCTTCAGTTGGTCAGGTCTAGTCTCAGTAGTGTTATGTGGCAACAAAATGAAGTCAGCTGATGACCTGAATGTACAGAATGGCCAGGGTATCACATCGATAGGCTTTTTTCTTCTCTAATGGAATATTTTAATTGTGAAAATATGTTTGTGGGAGCATGAGGAATCATTCTCACACATGAATTTAAATTTGCCACCACACTGTATATAAGAAAAGAAAATAATTTTACTAAACTGTACTGTATGTGAAAGTAAAGCTCTTCTGTTGTCTAATAAAATATAATTATATAGAATCAACATTCATTTAAATTGTAGCAATTTAATTGAAAGCTAATTTAAAGCATTTATAACATTACATATAGCACACTCTCATTCCTCTGTGCTTATAAGTGAGACAGAAGTCTCATAAAGTCTCACTTAGGTCCCCGATAATGTCTCTTTTATAGTCTTGGGATTTGGATTAACAGCGTTCCAGTTTGAACAGAATCATAACCACTTTGCTATAAGGTGACAGTAGAAGAAGAGGGAAGAGCGAATGGAGGAGAAGGCAGTATGCAGATGCACCACGCTCTCTTTTCCTGTCTGTGTGTCATGACACCCTCATGCACACTGGAGTGTGTGTGAGTATTACAGAGCTGAGTGTACAGCTGTGCTTGATTATAATGATATTCTGACCCCTGCTGATTCCAGAGGATCCAGAAGGCCTGTGATCAAGAGAATTGCCCCAGGCATTTCAGCTTACTACACGGCAAGCCCACAGTCCACAACATCAATATTAGATTTAAAAAAACATATAAAAGAATAGAAATGTTAGTGTGCACAGGAAATGCTGAAAATGATGTGAGATTGTGTGGATTGTTTGAAACGAGGCTCAGAGAGTGGGTGTGCATGGAAGAGTGAAATGCAACACGATTAATATGTTATTAGAGAATCTTTATTTAGTGTATATATATATTCCGTGTGTAATTTTGTATGACTAATGTACAGGTTTGTGCTATTATTCTATTCTTAATAAATCATACTTACAGTTCTGGGCACTCAGCATTTTCTTAATGATGTGATTACAGTCATCCAGAACACCATTATGTGAAGCTCAAATCCCACAAACTCATCCAGTGGACAGAAACACAAGCTTTAAAATGAGCATACAGCAGAAATAATCATGCATTTATCATTTTACATACTTGGAAGTTTGATGGACCAGTCTGAGGACCAGCCTTTGTCCAATGTAATAAAAAAACTAACAAACAAACAGAAAGCACTTCAAACCCCGAGTAAGTGTTACAGTCAGCTGTAGTCATACACACACACACACACACACACACACACACACACACACACACACACACACACGTCTATGCGAAGAATTTCCAAGAGGATACAAGTTACTGTACACCTCTATAACTTTTAAAAATGCTGTATATATTTTTATTTTCTTTTATCCTACAATAACTTTAATCTCAGTAACCAGAAATAAATATTTGAATCATATGTTAAATTAGATCTCAAAAACAAAAACAAAAAAATGACACTAAAAACTGTAAAAAACAACAACAACAACAACAACAACAACAACAAAAAGTTTAATTGCATTTAAATCCACATACAAATCAGAATCCTGAAGTCTCTAGCACGATTTAATTTAACTCAGCGTCTGTCAATATACAGCGACGACCTGCATCAAGACTCTTCTCTGTCCTGGAACCCAGGTGGTGAAATAAACATCCCTTGGCTGTCGGTACAGCTGAGTTACTGATTATCTTAAAGATTAAACAATGAAGACTGAAGACGTACTTCTTCACCAAGCACTGTAACAATCAATCAAACAAACAAACAAACAAACAAAAAACTCTGACCTACTGTATGTGTTTCCGGATTAGTATTTCTTCAGGATTTCATGTTTTTGTTTTATGTAAATATCTAAACAAAACAATAATAATAAAATAAATATTCTAATTAAAGTTCCTAAAATGTTGGACATCAGTAATTACATGCAAAGCTACAAAGGACGGAATGTTAGTATGAGACCTTGTGTAAGGTGGCATGAGGACAGAAGTGTGGATTTTGTCAGAATAACAGGCATTGTGGTGTTGTCCTCTCATTGCAACACCCACGGCATATAACCAAGCTTTCATTAAATGAACAAAGGTGTAGCCACTCACTCATGACCTGCTCATTCTCCACAACTCCTCCCCTGCTTTACAATCAGTCCTTGGCCACACTCTCACTGGTGTTGCATTTGCTGTTTCTCAGCCTTGCGTGTTAACTTTATCATTAGGCTTGCAACATATCCCAGAAAGAGAGCACTAACACACAGTAAAGAAGAAACACACAAGAAAAAGAAAAATATATACTTAGACGAAAAAAGAAAGTAAATCTACACGAGAAAAAGAAATCATTCACACATAAGGGAGAGACCTGCTTTGCTCTTCTGGACCCCTGTACTACTCCCTCTGTTCACTATAGTATGTAACAGCCCGTTTGTATGAGCCAAAGTCATGTTTTTTTATGTAACACACTGAAGTTATAAGAAAACGTTAATTAAGTGTCCGTACTGATAAACATGTCAAGGGGAAATAACCTGGGTGCCGCTGACGAGAAGAGGAGTCACTGATACCACCTTGAATTTAAATTGATTTTCAAAGTCTCACCTGAAGTTTTTATTATTATTATTATTATTATTATAAACTTGAAAAGTTTTACATGTTTGCTCCATGTCCATGTGTGCTACCTCTGGGTACTACCTTTGGCTTTCCAATATCTCCCAAAAACCGTCTGTTTTATCACCTACTCTGAACTGGCCCTGGGTATGAGGAATGTTTCTTCTGATGCTCTGTGATAAAAAGCATCCCTCGAGGGTCTACTTTCTCCTACCTAGCACTCAGGGTTCCGGAAATGGGCTGCAGATGGCTCATGGGTAACAATGTATGTGGATATTTTAAACACCTGTTTAGTTGAATGGATTGTAGAGATGTTTATAAAAACGATCATATCCTCTCTTTTGTTTCCTTCCAAAAAATATTGGAAGAAAAAAAAAAATCCCTTTTCCAAAAAGTTGCCAATGTAACTGTAGCATATGAGTTGTAATAATTTATCTGCAACTCTCTTTTGTTCTCAAAACTCCAGACTGCAGACTGAAAAACAATAAATTAAAACATGATTTAATGAAGTAAATACTTAAACGAAATTAAAGCATCTAGTTACATTCAAAAGTCAAAAAAGAAGAAAATTAGAGAGAAAAATATTCTATTTCAGTCCCATTGAAAGACATCACCAAACAAAAAAGCAAATAGCATTAATTTGTTTTAATTTACATGTAATTTTCTCACTTAATTCATATAATATAAAATGATTAAATATCACCATTAAAACCTGCCTTTATTTAGAGCCTGCAGCCACTATGGCCGCTTCACTTTTAAAACTGGTTCTGTATTTAACTAATTGCATCTTTGCAGAAAGCCTACGCTTGGATGGTAAATCTAAACATTTCTACATTTTGAGTTGGAGAAATAGTTCTTAGTTAGACATCGGAAAGTATTAACAGGTAACAGATGTTGTTCAGGCTATGGGATATTGATCAAAAGATCATGAATTAAGCCTTAGCACCCCCTGCTACTATCAGGCCATTGAGCAAGACCCCTTAACCCTTCTTGATCTAGAGGCACTATATTATGGTTGATCCTGCCCTCTGAACCCAACTTCCTAGCCTGCTGGGATATAGAAGGGAAAATTTATTGTGCTGAATGTGTGTTTATGAAAAATAAAGTCTTTATTTTTGATTTCTTGTCCAATATTAATCGAAATCTGATCATTTTCAGCTGCCATATTTTAGCCACAACAACAAACAGACTGCCATATTGTGAATTAATCAATTGTTAATGTATTGTTGTGATTAATTTGTCAAAAGTCTAATAAATTGCAAGTGGAAACAAAAAATAACGTCAGTTATGTCTCCCTGTAAAAAATCTCCTACAGTAAAATGTGTAACACATTATTTCCCAAGTAAGACATTGTCCTCACTAATCATTTGTTAAAATGCCAAGTGTCCTCACAGACTGGCACTTCACAGAACTCATGACATTTCTTCACATCTTGTCAGAAAGAAAGGGAAAAGCAGTAAGATTTAAAGCACTTTTTTTTCTGAAAAATCTCACATCAAATTTTGTCCCTGACAAATAAAAAGATGACAGCCTCAATAAAAATGGGTTGTATGTGTCCAAAATGGAGAGCCAATTACTGTGAAATTGATTAAACCATTCTTCTGGTTTATTTAATAAATAAACAAATGATGTAGAATATAAAATATCTCAGTCCCTACTTATTATCACTTTGCTCATGGACTGCCTGAATTTTTTGCACAATTTATTACGCTCCCTTCTCTGAATCTTAAAAACAGTAGTATGATTGGATGCATGTACCAGGGATAGACAAAGATAAAAAAAAAAAAATTCAAACACAATTAACCTTTTGATTAAAAAATAATCTGTTGATCATAATTTTAAACTTTTAATCTATACATGCCACAGATAAGTCTCAATTTACAGATGCTGTAGGTCACAATTTAAGTAAAAATTGTGGTGCATGTAGACCTATTACCATAGATTTTGGTCATTCTAAATGTTTCTGCTCTGCACACTGACTGTGAAACTTGTCACGCAGAACATGTGTACAAAGTAAGTAATCTGGGGCAAATTCCACAGCCCTTGTTCTAATGCATTCCAAAGTTCACCTAAGCCTCACATGAAGCTTCTGCAGTCCCTCTGAGCTAAATAAAGTCGTTCAAAGTTACAGTGTATTTACTACAAATTTAACTCTTTTCTTTCACCAAACCTAGCTATAAGGCTAACCAGAACTAATGAGTTATATAGCACTAAATGCTCAACAGAAGGAGTTAGTGTTAAGATTTTAATCCTCACACTGCATACAGTACTGTAATAACGCATAAAAATAATATTTCAATGGATTGTGATATTAACACTGCATAATCACTCAGAATTTAGTTGTGTTTCTTTGAGAAAGTCTGATAGAATAGTGCATTTCAGGTGAACTGAAAGATCTAAAAGAGGAAAACGGCACTCACGTGGTATAAATACTTATAAAAACAACAAACAAAAAGAAGCATCCACACACTTTTTAATTATAGCTAGCTTTCAGACAGAGACGTTCTTCAAAGCATAAAGAGATAGCTGAGGTTAAAAGCACCTCACTTGACAACCTCAATGCAAGACACCTGTGTCAATCAGTGTGGCTAAATATCTCAAGGGAAATGTAGCTGACTACAAATTAAAGACAAAGTGCCTGTAGTGAGGGAACACGACAGCGTAGCAGTCACACAGTACACAGTGGTCTTGTATCTCCATGGTAGGGGTTCAGTTCCCACATCAGGTCTGTGTGGATGGAGTTTGCATGTTGTCCCTGTGCTGTGGGGGGGGGGGGGTTCCTCTGGGTACACTGGTATCCTCCCACAGTCCAAAGACATCCAGATTAGGCTAATTGGCATTTTCCATAGTGTGTGCTTGTGTGCCATGTGATGGATTGGCACCATACTTGTGCCATGCTTGATGAATTCTACCTAAATAGGTAGGTAAGCTACCTAGCAAGTTGAAATAAGTAGGTTTAATCGATTCACTTGAGTTCAGATCAACTTAGGACTAAAGCTAAAAAAGAACTAAAGAAGAAAAACAGAAGAAAGAAATGAACAGTTCCAAGCTATAGGTTACACGTGAAGTGACAACAAATTTGTTTTGGGAAAAAGGAAGCTTATTGTATTTTTTTCTTCGACATATCTCAAAATGAAGAGTAGAACCAGAAAAGATAAGACAGAAGACCTTTCGTTTCCCTCCATTCCACACACACACACACACACACACACACACACACACACACACACACACACACACACACACACACACATATATATATATATACCAATCTCCACAATCCATTAGGGTGCACGGTGAACAAGAGATGAGTTTAGATGACATACTTTCATTTATTGTCCATAACCACTTTCCAGGTCAAGGTTCCAATGGATGTGCGGTCAAAAAACATAAGAGCAGGCAGAAATACAACCGGGATGGATAACCAATAATCGATATGAGGATTTCCAACAATCTGGCTTTAAAGCAGTAAGACTATGAGAGATGTACAGATATAATTTTGTCTGTACCTGCACACAATATCTTTTTTTTAATTATTATTTAAAACAAATAAATAATATTTTAACTATTTTATTCGATCTTTTTTTCCCATGGTGCTACATTAAACCAAACCCCCTATGCTTATGTTCACCTCATCTGATATATATCCCTAATATTAGAAGCACGTTAGGAGAAAACCAACATAAACACACACAATAATAAAAGCTTAGATCCAATCCCTGAACCTTAAAGACGTGGCCTTTAACAATATCTCAAACATCACACAACAATCCAAATTTACTCACTCATTCATTCTCTATACTATGTACTGTATAGAGAATGAATGTATGTATCCTGGAGCAGTAGGCATGGTACACAAGCGCACACACTCAGTCTCACACTATGAGCAATTTGGTAATGCCATTAATCTGCATGTCTTTTGATTGTGTGAGAAAACCAGAGTACCCAGAGGAAACCCACCAAGCACAGACAGACCTGAGGTGGGATTTAAACCCTTGAACCAGGGGGTGTGAGGCCTCAATGCTAATTTACTCTCACTCTCACTCACTCATTTTCTATATTGTTTATTCTGGCGAGGGTTGCAGGAGCCCTAGAGCCTTTGCCAGGGGACTCAGGGCACAAGGTGGAGTACATCCTGGAAGCAGTGCCAGTCCATTGCAAGGCATACAGGCATTTCACATACTCACTCACATAATCTGGGCAATTTGGAAATCCCAATAGTAGGATATAGATAGTGTAGATATAGATAGTAGTATCTGTTTCAGCACCATGGACAGCACAGTACTTTACATTTCTATCTCCTTCTCTCAGATTCACAACCATCCCCACAATTTCTCTACAGGTAGAGACCACCTCAACAGGGTGCATTCATTTCAGAGGAACAGTGGGTTTACATCAATCCTTTCCCAGATTGTTGAGTTTTTCACTCTATCAAGGAAGGTAAACCAAATATAAATGTATTCACACTGAGAAATAAAATCATGCAGATCCTGTGGCTGCAAATCAGGCCCAAATCATCACCCCTCTCCTCTTGTGCTTGACACTGGGTGTGATGTGTTTCTGCTGAAATGCTGTTTGTTTTTCCCCAAACATGGCACTGGACATTAAGGGCAAACAACTCCACTTTGGTCTCATCTGTCTATAAGACATTGTAGAATCATTCTGCAGGTTCAAATCCATGTTCTTTTTAGATAACACACAACTGAATGCTTCAGACCAGCAAACTGCCAACACTGGCTGCAACTTACCCTCTTAAATCCTGTGGAAGCAATTAAGGGTTACTTAATATTGCACACAATTTTTGTCAGCGATGCCCATATCTTTTTTTACACTTGAATCAGTGAGAGAGTTCCCTACAATAAAACATTAAATTTGAGCCTTTGGGTGAGATTCTGGAATGGATAGGAAACCTTATATTGGGGCAATTTTACACATAACCTCTGTGACCTCACTAACAAAGCTATTTTACACAACGCACTCATGATGCCCCTGAGCATCTCCTGACATGCTCCATGAACGCGCTTCAATTTATGTCCCAATACTTTTTAAAAGCAATAAAATCACACAGATTTCTTTTAATTAACAAGCCTCCTGTCCCCTCCTAATTCCCTCTCCTGTCTTGAAAATAGAGACTTCTATTCCATTTCACTCAAAATCAATATGTACTATAATCAATAAATTCTTCCAGAAACCTTATAAGTGTCATGTTACAGTTGAAGAAATGTATATAGACTACTTTTTAAAAAATAAACAGCAAAACAAGATAAATGTAATTTTGAACTTTTACTCATTTGGGGAAAAAATTTTTCTGCGGACACACAAGGTCGTCTACAACAAAACATTTTGCTAAAAAAAACACTATATATTCTTCTTTCAGAAGCTTTGAACTATAACTAGCACTGGTTTTGCTGTTTTTGTATCATTTTAAATCTTTCTTGTGATCTTTAACAAGCTTTGTAATTAAAAAGGTTTTGTATGCATCAATAATCAATTTTATCTTCTTGTTTCAAGTTGCTGCCTTAACCAAACTATTAAAACCAAAAGCATGAGTTTGACACTAAATTGCATATTTACATGCATATATTTAATAACAGACTCACACTCATCTGTTGGGATTCATAATTTACAACAAATATATTTAATACAAATATATTTTGTATTATACAAGAAGCTTGTTATACAACAAATATATTTAATATCTGTGGGATGCTCTGGACAAACAAGGCGGCCCCACCTTGTAACCCACAGCACCTAAAGGATCTCCTGCCAGCGTCCTGGTGCCAGACACAACAGAGTCATGCCTGGAGGGCCCAGACCTGATCCAGCACCACTAGAGGAACTGGACATAATGTTTTGTGTTTGAATGTTATGGCATAACAGTGTATGTCTACCATGTGAAGTATGTATTTTACTGACAAATGTAGTGAACAACAACAACAACAAAAAAAGATTTAGTGTGTTTTGATAGCCTTGGGTGAGAAGCTTGCATTTACTGAAAGGTAATCATTTTCTTTGCTTGATACCTAACAAGAATGAGTTCAGGTTTAAACTGTCTTCCAAAAGGAAGACAAAACATTTTTTTAGGATACCAATGGAAACATTGTGCATGTGTATTTAATAACACACACACACACATATATATATATATATATATATATATATATATATATATATATATATATATATAGACAA
>JAQMYG010000003.1:8312453-8333314 GCA_030014215.1 Clariallabes teugelsi | reverse complement strand
TGTGTGTGTGTGTGTGTGTGTGTGTGTGTGTGTGTGTGTGTGTGTGTGAGAGAGAGAGAGAGAGAGAGAGAGAGACTAAAGACAGGTTAATTGGGTTAGACGTCTGGTGATTGTGCCCTGATGAATGGATGACATGGTTGAACATATGAAGTGGTTTGTAGTTACAGTAGGTTCACTACTGGGAAAAGGTCTGATGTAGAAGTTTAATGCTTCAAAACATTTCTGGTGGAAGATGATGAGAATAATAATACACACACACACACTAAACTGTACCTTTCTTTGTTTCTTTTTTCTTATAACCCTTGGTATTTATCTTTCACATTGAAATGTGGATTTGGAGTACCTTTCAAAAGCTATACTAAAAGATATAAATGTTTGAGTTGTGGGTTACACACAGGGAGTCAGATAACTTGTTGTTGTTGATGTTTTTTTCAAAACAACAACAACAACAACAACAACAATAATAATAATAATAATAATAATAAATAAATAAATTTGATCAGTTAATTTCTTGAAAAATAATTTACTTTTTAGTTTAATATATAAATTCTTTCAGCTATGGGAGGCAATGGCAGTTTTGCCAGACAGATTTTATTAGAATCGACAACCACAACTATGAAATAAGAATGATAAACATGCACTGTGGCCACACATTATGAAACACACAGAAGCATTTTAGTGTGACTAAATGTAAATAGTGGGAATGTAAATAGTGGTGCTAGTCATGATGAACATGGCACTACTATGACTTATGCTTTCATATTGCATTAGTGTGTGAGCACATTTACATATTTACCCAAGTAGATTTCTGTCACACTGCTTTATTTACTTATTTATTTTTGTTTGTTTGTTTGAAGATTTTGACACAAGATGTATAAATATATTTTTACCCAGCTCTGTTCTTTAGTTGAAAGTCCAATAAAGAATGTTGCTAGTTGAGCCCAATTACCAGCCTGTATACATTAAGCTAGTTGCAACAATACATAGAAACAGAGCATCAATGATCTGAGAACACATCCTCTTTACCCCAGTGTAATGGCCTCAGGTAGAAGCAGACTGGGACTATGAGCTCATCTCTGTAGCCTTAAATAATCCAGAGCACATGATGTACTTCTCTTTCAGCCAAACATGCATCATAAATCAATGAAGGACTTTTGGACTAGACAAGAATGAGAGAAAGATGAAAAAAAGGATCTAAAGAAAATGTCTATAAAATCAGATTGCATAAGTGAGAGGGTTTTTGTACAAGCTGAGATGTCTGAAGACTTGGCTGAGAATTAGGTTGACATTATTTCAAGAATGTGTGGAAATTTAAGATGTCAGGTGTTCTGGCATCATGTGGTAGAGCTGAATTTTGAATTAGGTCTGTGCTTTCATTCAGAATCACATGCCTGGCAGGTGTAGAGATCTGAAAGCACCCCTTTGAGCAAGAACATGACTGTGAGAGGTTCTACAACATGGAAGGAAGACTGAGCTTGTTTTATTCCATCAAATCGACACTGATGTCTAAACATCAAAACTAATAGTGAGTAGCATACAGGCAGCACTGTTCAACACAACTGGGGGGTGTCGTTACAGGAAAACAATCAACGAAAAGGTGTGGTGAAGTAGAGTTTATGTTTCCATGTTGAGGTTAATTAATTTCTATTAATAGTACATTCTAAAGTGTTTCTTTCTCTTATACTGCAATATGAGAAAGTGGACAGTTTTAGTAAGAGTACTGCCTGTTTTTTTTTTAAATCCTCAATTTTGTCACCTATTATACAATGGCTACAACTAGCAGCCACAAAACACAAAACATGTAAAGCCAGTAGAGCGTGTTGAGCTGCATCAAAAGGCAAGATAACATATTGTGGAAAAGTACTATCTACCATCTTCTGCATAGACAAGCTCCAAGAGACCCATATTTGGCTAGTGTTGCTGTGATTGACAGGGGGAAGAGAGTATCTCATGTATGTCATGTAAGTCAAACATAGCTAATTTGAACTTCGTTTATAATATAAACACTTTTACTTTTTTAAATTTGTTTTCAAATGACAATTCTAGTTTTGTGACTATTATTAGATATTTTTTTTAATTGCTAATTAAAAAGTCAGGAAATCAAACCAGGACAAAAGATATCCAAGAATATATTTTCCTGTATCAGGCAGAAAGTTATGCAGAAGATCAAAGTACACAGGTTCATATCGAAATAGCAACTAGAAACCAACAACAGTGGCATGCTAAGACCAGACCAATAAATGTAATGCGTTATAATTGACTTAGTAATATGATTTTGGTGATCTGAGAAGATGGTCATGTGCTTGACTGTTCTTGAGAATTGGAAATTGATTAACAATTTCAGGGTGTGGCATGGACTCCTTGTAGTTGTGGCTGAGCCAGACACAATTCAGGTCAATGAAGCTTTATTATTGAAACTTGCACTTTGCTTTAAATTGCAGTCAATAGTCACATGATCAACAAATAACATTGTCTAGAGAAAAATTGATAAAACAAACACAAAAATAAATAAATTTGAACGACATAAAAATTATGGTAACACTAAGATAGAACGCAAGGCTTGCTATAGACTGCTACAGTAACAGGGAGATGGAACATACACTTTACATAGAAAGTAAAAGAGTGAGTGAATGAGTGAGTGTAAGAAAGAGGGGGTCCTTAAACTCGGCAGTAATTGCACACAGGTGTGTGATCAGTAAGATGGGAAATGTCAGCGCATCAGTGGTAGTGGGTGTGGTAGTCCTCGGTGGTTATACTGTATTGTTGGTAGCCTGGTGTTCTGGGGAGAGATCTGGCTTTAATGTGACACAATACTGTAGGTTCTGTAGATATTTAATATTTGAAATAGTAAACCTTTGAATTTTAATGAATTTCAATAGCAATGTTAACTGGATGAAATGAATCTAAACATTGTAAAACTCTTCTTTTTGAAATTACTGTACAGTTTTAGACAACCAAAGATGAAACTTCTTTTGCTAAATGCTGGTGGCTGGGATTTTATCAACATGTTCAACATGCAGGATGACGTCCCTCTGCACCACTGTGATTTGTACAGTTGCCTGTCCACGTGCCTTGAAAACACAGAAGCAAACACGTCATCGCTTATTATCATTTTTGTTCACGAGTGCACCGACTATGACGATGTGACCTTGGCATGCTTCGTGCGCTTAAAACACGCTCTAAATGACTCCTGTCTGCCACCCAAAATACCGCACTAAATGTCATAATAATGGCTGTCCACGGGGCAATTAAATGGGCCATTCATTTTGGTGGCACTGTCAGACGTCTCATTTTAATATCCTGGTTTTTCAGACAGTGCTAAATGCACGCTTTTGTGTGTGCTCATGGATTTAAAAAAAAATCCTCCAGGACAGCCATCAGTGTTCGTTAAAAGTGAGATTAATGTGGCCATTTACACACAGGGCTATGGCTCTTTTATGTCAGACCCTCAAACCCCAGTGTCCACTTTCCAGTAATGAGTCAAGTACCGTGACAGAAGACTGTCAGCTGAAAAGGCGACATTGAGACACGAATGTTATAAAAGCCCCATTAGTTGACAGACATCCATATCATAGATGTCAGAGCCAGAAATTGTACCTGTTGGAGCTGTCAGTGCAGGCATGGTGAATAAACCTATTTTGGCACGAGCAGCATGACCAAGTTGTGGTTCTTTTTTTTTTTTTTTTTCATTGCAATGATTGGTGTGTACATGAACAGAGCAAAAGGTCTCAGACTGGGCTGCAATATTCTATGCACAGATTGGAGTTATTGTGAAATATTTAGGTTCTGCCTTGTGACAGTTTTGTGCTCTACTGTATGAGGAGCTCCAGGAAAACATTCAAAGATTCTAATCTTTAATTCTAAATGCCTTTACTAGCCTACTCTTTGACTAGGTTTTGTTGTAAGAACTAGAGAAATGCATAATGACATGCGTTCAAAAAGTCCCTCTGCAGAGGCAGTGTAGAGTAAGTTTTGGCAAAATATTTGTTTAATGAAACTCATTATTATTCTCACTCATGTGTTTATTTATTAAATCTTGCACAGTATCGCGATGTGGTATTCTTGTCTTTGGGGAAAATTTTCCATGATCTAAATCCATGTATTTATTGGCAGCTTTAAAAATGAGCACGTTCTTTGATGGTTAACATTTTGATACAAAAATACACAGACGATGTTAAGTAAAGAACTCATTGGATACAGTATGTACAGGACACCAGACTGGTGGCGGCAAATGAGCGCATCAACACACAACTACTGCTCTACAGTACGCGGCCGCTGCAGAGAGCCACTAGCTGTAGTATGTGATATACATTAGAATAAAAAAAATTAGTGTGGTGTAGTTTCTTTGTGATAGATATCTTTAACAGAGGTGACAGAGTACACAAACTCCATACTGGAGTAAATGTATAAGTACTTGCCTAAAATGTACGCCACTACAAGTAGATGTAAAACTTTATTTTTTTTTTACTCAAGTTGAGACTTAAGGTACTAAGTACATTCTCTAAAATGTGGTGGGATTCATTGCCCAGGTAACCAGCAATTATTTTTGGTACACAAACATTTCTGTATGTTTGGACTGCATGGACTGGTGGAATTGTTTTATTTCGGTTTGAGTGACAATGTAAACACTCATGTTTAATTTAGAAAATCATAAATTTTTTTGTGTGATCAGCATCTGAAAAGTAACGGATCTCTATTAAAAATGCATAGAGTAAAAGTATAGATTTTTCATCAAAAGAAGTAGAGAGTAGATAATAATAATAATAATAATAATAATAATAATAATAATAATAATAATTTTATTTATAATGCACTTTATATTTAAAACAAATCTCAAAGTGCTACAAATTATTTCAACCCAAAAGCTTTGAGAGAAAGATAAGATTTAAGACCAGATTTAAAATCAACAGTGGCATCCTCAGATACTCTTGGAGAGCATTCCACAGTCTAGGTGCCGCTGAGCAAAAAGCCCGATCTTACATAGTATGAAGCTTGGTCTCCAGAGGTTTCATCTAGCCTGGAGGAGACAAATGCAAGGACTAACTTTTCGGCATCTGCAAATGTGAGTAATAGCAATATTCCTGAGGTGAAAGGAAGGTGTCCTACACAGATGGTTGATATGAGCCTCATATGTCAAATGAGAGTCCATTTTAACCCTAAAGTTAATAACAGATGTTGGCAACAGAATATACTGACCAGAAAAGGTGATACTAGTGATGTTATGCAAAATACTCAAGTGCAGTACAGATACATGAAAAAAATACCTAACTATATAGTAGTTGTACTTTGTTACTTGCCACCTCTGCTCATCAGTGAACTTTAACTGAATGAGAGACTACGGCAATAATGTGGACTTTTACGACCTCCAGGATATTATTATCTTAATAGATACTTAACATGTCTGAGGTAAATTATGTCAAATGGGTCATAGGGGGCCGAGGGGTCATCTTCAACTTTTAAGAAACAACGTCCCTGCCCTATGGAGCTTCTGCATTGTCCATCCCTTCATCCTTTTTGTTTTTCAGATTTACCCACAAAGTCTTATCACCACCACAGTCCAGTTCACAGATGGTAACACAACTTCTCTTTTCAGTCTCTTATGAATAAATCCCAAGAAGCTAAAATAATTCAAGATGGATGAGGTCTCTTACCTCAGATGAATAGAGAATCCTACTCTTTCCAATGAGAGAACCATGGGCTTGGACATGGAGGTAGTGATGTTAAGCTGCTTCAGGTTGAGCATTGAAACAGTTGTGTACTGTATGTGTTGGAAGTCTAGTTGGTGTAAAAATGGTGCCAAGAAAACAACTGCTGCGCCTTGTTATATATCCTGTTCCTGAAAATTGGAAATATTCATAATGAACAATAATACATTTTAAAGATATAAATATGAATATAAATCTTGGCACACATTCAGTAAGCATTATTTCAGCTCGCAGGCATTTAACAGCATTTTCCACTCTGTTGATTTGTTTGTGTGGTCTCTGCAGAATGATGCACATAACTGGAAGGGGAATCAAAGACTTTAGCTGGAACATGTTGATTTTTAATGAGCGCCATCACTTTATAAGAATGTTACAGGGCTAAATGTTATTCTGGGGTTTTGTGTCAAACATTAGCAGATCGCTCGAACACTGTGGCTTCATTTCAGCTCTGTTGGATCAATTCCTGTATTGATTTCAAGCAAAAAGGCCTGGCTAAGAATCTCTGGAGTCTGTGTTTAACTATTCTGCCTAAGGCAGGCAGGAGGATTCATTATAAAAGATGAAGTGCTTTGTGGAACAGGGTTAAGTCCTGTACAAATGGCTTGTTGCATTCACTCTCTGTCTATGGTGAATTGAGCTTGCGTATGGATTTAGGAAGGTTATGGAAAGTGATTCCAGGTTGGAGCACTTGTATTGATCTAACGGAAGTCAAGCATGCATGCTTGTTGTCTGCAGTCTGTGGGGTTTGACATTTCAGATCCAGATGTGTATCTAGACACACATGATGTGGATCGGTCAATTGAGGAAATATTGTGCATGGTTTCTTTGGCACACATGGGTAATAAAAAAAAAAACTCATGCCAAAATATTATGTCGAGATTCTTTTGGTTATATCAGTGTGGATTTTGCAAATTGTTATAGTTTCGTCACAATAGATAAATCAGCTTGCAGTGGTATTTAAGTAAACTATTGAGAATCAGTAATATGTTAGAAAAAATTTAGTATACAGTGTGTCTGGAAAGTATTCACTGCGCTTCACTTTTTTCACATTTTGTTATGTTACAGCCTTATTCCGAAATGGACTAAAGGTTTTAGTTTTAGACCGCATTAATACTTATTTCCCTCTAAATTCTACAAACAATACCTTTGAAAATCTTTGCTGATTTTTTTTTTTTTTATGAAAAAAAAATCACGTAAGTACATAAGTATTCACAGACTTGGTCATGACACTCAAAATTGAGCTGAGGTGGATCCTGTTTCCACTGATTATCCTTGAGATGTTTCTACAACTCGATTAAAGTCCACCTGTGGTAAATTCAGTTGATTGGACGTGATTTGGGAAGGCACACACCTGTCTATATAAGGTCCTATAGTTCTCAAGGGCATGTCGAAGCACAAACCAAGCCATGAAGTCCAAGAAATTGTTATTAGATCTCAGAGACAGGATTGTATCGAGGCAGTGGTCTGGGGAAGGGTACAGAAACATTTCTGCAGTATTGAAGTTCCAAATGAGTACAGTGGCCTCCATCATCCATAAATGGAAGAAGTTTGGAACCACCAGGACTCTTCCTAGAGAGAGCCCCATGGCCAACGTGAGCAATCGGGGGAGAAGGACCTTCGGGAGGTGACCAACAACCTGATGATCAATCTGGAAGAGCACCTGTGTTTCTCTGTGGGCTGTCATGTGGGCTGTCATGTGCCGTTTACTGAGCAGTAATACAGGCCTGATTGGTGGAGTGCTGCAGAGATGATTGTTTGTCTGGAGGGTTTTCCTCTCTCACAGAGAAATGCTGAAGCTGTTTCAGAGTGACCATCAGGTCCTTGGTCACCTTTCTGACTAAGGCCCTTCTCCCCTGGTTGCTCAGTTCGCATACTGCCCTTTTTCACAGAGCGACATTAAGTATTGTATACCTCTAGTTCATGAATGCTAGGGTAACTGAAACGGCAGTTATTGAGTGTAAATGTCCTTTTTCTCAGCTTCTCCTTCAGCATCATTTATAATCGATTAAATGCATAAAGTTCACTTACAGCAGCCACTATTTTGTCAGTCCATGAGGTTTGCACATAGACTAAATAAATGGAACTGGACAATCTCTCTGTGATGTCACCCATAAGATTTCTGAAGAGCAAGTTTGAAGTTCTGGACATCACCATCTTGTTAGAAACTAATTCTGCTTAAACCTTGGTTAATCCAGAACTGGGTGAATATCCCTGACTGTTGTTTGGAATATCTTTATTTACCTCACTTACCAACTTAGCTTAGCTAAAACACTACAGTGGCTAATGGTAATTTATATGCTAATGCTTGATTGAACTCCATCACCCATACCTTACACATCCTGTGTGAGTGGCTTCTCAGGCTGCTTCATGTTTGCTATAAAGTTCAAAGATTTTAAAAGAAGGCTAGGTAGCTATTTACAAATTAAAGGCTTTTATATACAAGCATATGTTCAGGGGAAATAATGTGGCAGAATAAGCAAAAGTCTATAAATGGCAATTATCTTGCCAATCTATTAATATATTCTAATATACTGTATATAAGTTGTGTGCTACAACTGACTTTAGGTCTGCTCTATACAAACAAATAAAGCCACAGTGTACAGTATATTCATGTGGTTGAAAATTTTCCACATGCACAGACCTTATGAATGATATCACTGGACAGTTTTAATGTTGTTCACTGGTCCACTTCTTTTTATGTAGGGAGCAGATTCTACATTCTTTCACAGGACAACAGCTCATATTGATTAGTTGTCTCTGTGGATTAGTGTGATCAGCCGAGAGTGATAAAGGCAACTTCCATCATGTCTAAGAGATGCACAGAGCACAGCATCTTGCAGGCTCAGCTTCAATGTTTTTTTGGGGCCTTGTGGTTGAATAAATGTGTTTATTTAACTTTCGTTAGATTCCTTGAACACACAGCTTTGTTTCCATCATCTAAACTGTAATCAGATACAAATTACATCTGTGTCTCTCAATCACATCAACACTATATATCGTTCTCTCTAACTATAAGGTGATGCTGATACATTTTGTCATCTGCATCTGAAAGCTGATAATGAGTTTATGTTAGTAAATTGGATTATAGTCTCTGAAATAATGCTTTCTAGGAACTATGGATTGCTCAGCATAGACATATGTCCTTCCACCCACTCAGTATTGATCGTACAGCTTAAAATGCATGACATGTTCATCAAAAATAATTAATCTGTCATACAGGTGTACCAGGTCATGGAGAGAGCTTCCACTGACTTGTCCTCTTTAGTTAATCATGCTCATTCACGCAATAATTCCTCCACAAACCACAAATGCTTGGTTCTTTAGGTTTGCACTGGAGCTACATGATTTATTTACTACTGTAAGTAATGATCACACAAATACCATAAACAAGGATTATTCAACTCGAACACTACACTACTATGCTTTTTATATTAATCTTACTGCTAGTAAAGAATCTGAACAGATGAGCATTTAATGCATGAAGACTGTTGTTCTGATTGAGTAATCTGATTGGAAGAGATTCATTGCATATGTGGTGATAAAAAATAATAGCACTGGGATATTTAACTATATGTATGACAATTGTTCTAACAATCATCATTTACACTAACTGTCAGATGCAGCAGTGAAAGTAGGTCAGTACAGACAGGGATACTAAGGAGAGAGCAGTAACCTGAAAAAAAACCCACATTCAAAACCAAGATTTAAACACTGTATCTGCTTTACTTTCAGGCTGAATCCCAAATTCCTTTCGTACCCCAGATTTTTTGGATTTTTCCCAGATTTTCTCTCTAATTTGATCGTATCCAATTCCTCCCCATCACTAGGGGGCTCCCACATTAAGGCTACTACTACTCAGTCGGGAGGGCCAAGGACTATCGCGTGTTTCCTCTGCCAGCTGACCGCATCTTTTTGAACTGCTCGCTCTCGCTCCATTGGGGGCAGCGCTAACACACTCGGAGGAAAGCGCTATCTGCTCCTTCCACGTGTGTGAGCTCACAGACGCCCCTGATTGGCTGTAGGGCCGTGATTAATGTTGAACCACTTAGTACAGTACCTCTCATCCCTCCTCTCTGAGATAGCTCAGCCAATCAGCCAATCAGTCCTCTCTAGACCTCCGGCTGCGAGAGGTTACAGCATCACCAGGAATTGCGATCTCTGGATGATAGGGGGAGCACTTTATCACTGCGCCACTTAGAGGCCCTTACTAGATTTCCTTTACACTATTTGGGATTCAACCCCAGAACCCCAAAAGTTAGGTGATATTCTAAAGCTGGAAAAGTGGGAATTTAAATAAATATTTATTATTCATAGTAGTAGTATACTATCTGTTCTGTCAGTAGTGGCAGGATATGTGTGGTCGTAAACGTAAACAAATCATAAATAAATCATAATCTCTTGGTAATAACTGGTGCATCAAACAAGACACAGGTAGGAGGTTTGTTTGACGTGTTTTTTAATAGGATTTTTTTTTCTCACTCATCATCTATACTACTTTACATAATCCTGTATACAAGGTTATCATTGATAACTAATGATGATGCTTATTTATCTTCCATCGGTTACTTCTGTTTTCTTTAGGCTTGACCGATGCGCGATCCAGAGGTAATTAGATACGCAGCCTCTTCCTTTGTGTTCCTTCGTATTTTATGTATACAGTATCACATACCGCCCCCCATCTCCCCCATTTGTTTATGTTACAACATGTGTTTTGCTTTTGATTTTCTTCTTTTTTTCCACCCACATCTTGTCATTGATTGTTTCCCTAATGTGCTATTGACACTTTGCTTGTCTTCACTTGCACCTTGATCACTTCTGTATTTAAACCCTGTTGCTTATGTGTTTTTAGTGTGAAGTAAGCATTCAGTATATCTTTACTCATAGTTTCTTTATATTGGCACTGTTAAACTAAATTCCTGTCAATTTTATTTTTATAGCACTTTTAATAATGGTCATTGTCGCAAAGCGGTGGCACGGTGGCTTCGTGATTAGTACTGTAGCCCTGTACCTCCAGGGTCCAGGTTAAATTCTGGCCAGATTTGATTCCCGTCTTTGTGTCGATACAGTTTGCATGTTCTGCCTGTGCTTGGTGCGTTTTTTCAGGTAACCCGGTTTCCTCCCACAGTCCAAATACATGCATTTTAGCCAAACTGGTGTTCCCAAATTGCCCTTAATGTGTGTGAGTGTGTGTATGTGTGTGTCCTGTGATGAATTTACACGCTATCCAGGATGTACCCCTAAGTCTCCTGGGATAGGCTCCAGGACCTCCTTGGATGAGTCAGACTTGTCCGGGTCCACTAAGTCCACTAGGTCCAGTAAGATTTCAACTTTGCATTATGAACTTTTTCAGTTTTACCCTTTGGTTGTTTTTTTTTGATGATTGCCTGACTTTCTGCCTGTTTTTCTTACTACACACTAATTACATTTTCGTATGCTCTGGTCCATCTTTCAGTTATTTGCTTTCTAGATGGCACTTTGAATTACAAGGTGATTTAAATTAAATAGTTTTTGCATTGGTCCAAGTTGTATTATGCATATTTTTTTTATGTTTACTTGTTAATTCTAAATACGAAATCTAAAACAATTATTAAATCATTACAGAAATCCTAAAGCAGCTTTGCCACAACTTTCACAGTCATGAACTGATTTAAATTCAAACAGTGTATTTATGTACCAATATTTCAGAATGTAAGGGTTAACATTAACCTGTCAATAAAAAAGAGACCCAGAAATGAAGAGGGAAGCTTTAGAACTGAATTTGTAAATTGAAATTAAATTAATTTGTCTGCTTTAATTTATCCTAATTGAAATAATACAAAATGTTTTTTGTTTTTATTTTATACAAATAAAAATCTGGAATTTAAATGCCTAGTTGTTCTGTAGTACTGATTTATGTATGCCTCACCCTTATTTGAATACTTCTTTATAAGAAAATACAGTGTTTCCTCTTTCTGCTGCACAGGTGTAAATTATTGATGAATGTATGAAGAATGACTGACTAGATCACTGCACTTTATCAGAGGGCATAGAGCGTGTATCAGACCCTGAGGCTGGACACACACTCTCACACACACACACACACACACACACACACACACACACACACATACACACACACACACACACACACACAAGGTGATTTCCCCGCCGTAGACGGTGACT
Organism: Clariallabes teugelsi; assembly: GCA_030014215.1. Classification (NCBI taxonomy): domain Eukaryota; kingdom Metazoa; phylum Chordata; class Actinopteri; order Siluriformes; family Clariidae; genus Clariallabes; species Clariallabes teugelsi. The sequence goes on along the minus strand of JAQMYG010000003.1, from coordinate 8,321,447 downwards.
TTTAATATCTGTGGTGACTGTTGGAAAAAGCAAATATTACTCACCTGGGGTTTCAAATCAAGTTCCTTTTTTGTCGAAAAGATTATATATTGAGCTTCAGTTCAAATGGTACCGCAGTACTGCAAATAGGCAATATATATATATACAGCGATCAGTCGTATCTTTACACAATTCAGGCATAAATAAGTCTTGGGTGCCCATGATCCTGTCAATAACAATTGATAAACATTGTTATTCAGTTTACCTGGTGTTGGTGTTAGTATTGTGGCTGATCAGGGTATACATTGTAAGAAGTTTTGCCTTTGCCTATTTGTTAGATGGCTTTTTGTTGTAGCCTCTCGCAGCTAAGGGATACGACTAAAAAAAAAAAAAAAAAAGAAAGAACACTGCAAAGTTTAGATATTCTGATACATAATCAAAATACTGTACTGTATATATTTGGATGAATGAAATTGTCACATAAATTAGAGAAAAAATTATTACGTTTATTCATTTTCTATTTCCATAGGATGCAATAAAAAAGTTGTGTGAGTAGGTTTTAACTTTCATGTGAATAAGTGTTTAATATAAAAAATAAAAATTCTAATAATTAGGCAGATTCACACAAAAAAGATATTTTATAATCTTTGCATTACACACTCGATTTCTGTAAAGCAACAAGGGCTTTCTAGACCTCAGAATTTTAAAAATGTGCTATTCTTGCTTAATTTACATTAAATTGTATAATAAATATTATTAATTACAGTATACAAGAAGTACAAAAATGTTCAATTAGCTATTTCATTAACTTTTTGTCCTTTTCATTACAAACCAGTTGGAAAACGTTTTATTTATTTGTTTATAATTTTTTTTTTTAAGAAAATCAATTCAACAAGTACTTTAAGAATTGCTTCCCAGAGAAACCTATTTGAACAGATTGTCAAACAGCTCCTTCATAAATGTTTCAAAACTGAATTGTGTATTAGCGAGTGTGTTTGGGGAAAGGATTTCCCTGACAGGCACCGCTGATGCTGTCGTGTTCAAGCCGGCTTATTTCAATTTGCTCGTGGCCTCCTGTTCTGCCCTTTGTCAGATTGTGTTTCAGCACAGTGAAATGACCGTGGCCATGCTACCCTTTTACACTACGAAGAGCATGAAATTGGTATTATGGTGGAGGTAATGCTCGCCTCTCCTTCCTGTGTTCCTTTTGCCCTCTGTAAACTGCCTATTAATTGTGTTTGCCATTAAAAGACCCCGAGGTGGCTCCTGTCTGTAGTGTTGTGTGTGTGTCAGGTTAATTTGACTGGCAAGTGTGACAGGGCTGCATGAATTTCAAATGTCGATCACTCCTCGAAAAAAAAAATTTGATTGATGTCATTGCACTTCAGATTTTACAAATCACCGTCTGCCATTTAGATCGCACCTTCAAAACCACTGATCAGATACATTCTATAGACTATGTTACATATTACTGTGTATAACTTTTTTATTAAATATTTACAGGACTTTAAGGACATTCATTTCTTCATTACTTTATTCATGCTCAGTAATGTTTGCTTTCTGGTCAGAGTCACAGAGAATCTGGAGGCTAGCCCAAGAATAATTCGTCCAAGACTCTCTTCATCAGGCATCAGAACCACACACACACACACACACACACACACACACACACACACACACACCACACACACACATTTAAATTTAGAAGCAATCTGGAGTTGCAAACTTGGATCGTTAAAAAGAAAAAATAATGCCCAGTGTCATATAAAGACTGGTGGCCCAAAGTATTGAAATAAAAGTGAAATTGAATTTGTTAATTTATTATTTTATGTAACGCAATTGCTATCCATATATCAATATTTAGTAAGTCTTTTATCCCTCTGGGCATAAAGTAAATATGATATTTGTGGGCATAAAAGAGTCAGAAAGACGTCTGCAGTACTCTGGTGTCACTCGCTCAGTCAATGCCCGATTGATTGCTGCCTTAATATCATGTACAGAAAACTGTCTTGTCCGCTACTGTCTTCTTCATAATTGTTCAACAGTTTTCTATTGGGCTTAAGTCTGGTGATGACCCAGGTCATGACTCCAGAAGCTCAATACCATTGTCACAAAAGTAGTTTTTCAGTTAATTAGCACAACTTGTCAGCCAGATTACTAATTAGAGAAATCATCTGTTTTGAACACAGGCAAAGCTACAGTGGCATCTGTTGCCTTAATACTTTTGGCCACCAGTTACAGTACAAATTGGATGATATGTAATCTGTAAACTATTTTGGTTAAATAAATTTCTAAGACTTTGCTGATTCATTTAATGTTACCTAATGTTAACAATATTAGCTGAATTTGCAAAATCTCAGCACTTTATGTAACCATAATAGTTTATAGATTCCATTTCATCCAATTTGTAACTTACCGTGCCTGAGACATTTTCTAAGACACTGATAGGGACAAATACCGACCCTATGCCTTTTTCAATGTGATTGATATGTTCAGTGGTCACACCTCTTTCTCAGGGACCAACATGCCTAGAGATCATGCTTCCATTACTGTGACTGACAGGTACAGAAACCCGAAGACAAAGACAACGCTTTCTTGAAGGAGACTGCCAGTCAGTGAGGCCATACCGCCTTTACTGGGACTGACAGAGGGCATGCCTAAGGCAACATTCACATCACATGCCACATTGTTTGATTCAGAGTTTTTTGGTCAGATCGGATTTGCCGTTCATGCGGGTTCATATGCATAATTGCAAGTGACTTTTATCTGACTAATGTGGATGCATCTGTCCTCTGAAATGGCATGCATGTACACAACGCAATGTCTGTGCCATGCCATCTGGGTTAACGACTCATTCATCTCAAACACTGGATGTGATTTTAGCAAAAATATGCTTGGAATTTTGCTTTGGAGGATGTCAAGCAGTCAGTTGGCTGTGATTGTTGAGGTCCAGAAGAAGGAAGAAAGCCAGACACCTCATTTTAGAAGCTATTGATAGCACTGCTGTGAAATCGCACAGCTTTGGCTGACTGATGATGTCAGTGCGATACGCATGCATGGAGGCAAAAAGTTGCATGAATTCTGCTCTGCCGATTTACATTTATATCACATGAACAGATATGTAGGTGTTGTAGGACGACATACAAAAGTAACTCACAAGTACAATCTGAAAAACATAAGAGTTGTGCATTTAGACAGCCCGAAAAACTCAGATATGTGTCACACTTTAGGCTGGTAATTTGAACATAGCCTAAACACAGAGCCCATGCCTTCTTCACTACAACACTACAACAGAGAATCTATGTAAAAGTAAAGCATTAAATATACATATTTGTATTGCGTTAAGAAGGAAACAAATGAATGCAGTAATTAAATAAACTGATTATGAAACAAAGAAGCCTATGACATTGTTATAAGCTCGTTATGCAACATGAGTACTGGGGAAAATTAAGAAAAGGTTTTAAAGCTTGAGCTGAATTATTCTCATCCAAATCAATTTAAATGTAATGCATGAATGACTAAAATCCAAACCTCAACTCTTCAATGAGTAGTGAACCATTCTTCTAATTATACACGGTTTGACATTACAGTGTATCCAGACTTGTTTTTCTGAAGTTGAAGATGCTTGAAGTGGGAACACTTGATGTTATATCCGCTCTAGTTTTGGGCAGTTTACTGCTTCTTAACCCAGTCACGCTCTGTTGGTTTGAGGTTCTGACCCTGGCCTGTCTGGCTATACTTTGATTATGGATAGGAACCTTGTCTGTCTGGTTGTTGACCCCAGCCAAGAACTTGATCATTTTGGTAAAACCCCAAATAAACCCCAAGTAAGTGGCTCTGCACATTTATCTTGTTTTTTTCAAATCTTACACTGGAAGAGGAATATGGTGAGATGTGACGTGACTCAGACCCTCTCAGTGACAGCCAGAAATTTCAACAGAATTCACTTCAACAGCAGAATACATCATGATTTTATTTATAACTATATTGTTTATAAGAAATTGTTTTTGCTGATTTTGTAGGGAGCAGTTGTTTAAGCATACTTTAAGTTATGCACAAATTATATATTCTTGAAGTGCAATTGTTTTCAAATAGGTAAAGGAGGAATATCCCTTCTTATACTTTTATTACAATGTAAGAACAAGTGTAATTACACTGTAACAACTAGTGAATAAAAAAAGTTATGATAAACTAACTATAAAAGTAATACTAATTATAACATGGGGAAAAGGTCATTTTTAAAACTTGTAAATACAGGTCTGAATTAGTTTAATTAAATAAAATAATTAATATGTATCAGTTTCTAAGTGTCAGAAAAGTTGATAAAGACTTTTTACAATGGACACTGCAACAAAGGAACTTTACAGAAATCCATTATTTAAAAATTCTAAATTAAAATTAGCCCCAATCAGCAAACCAGAGGTGACAGTGACATGGCAAGAAAAAAAACTTGTCTTCCCAGCTGGGAGAAAAAAAAAAACCTAAACAGAAAATAAACTGAAAGTCTTGACTTTGCTCACATCTTGTATGTATCTTTGTATGTGGACCTTACTTTTTGTAATGAGTCACTGTATATACACTCACAAATACAGAGGGTATTTGTGAGTGTGTATGCAGTGACTCATTACAAAACCGTATGTATATTTGAATTGTAGTGAGTTTTTGCAGTGAGTCACTTGCAGCAAATTCAACCAAGCAAGAAAGTGTTAAACTTTGGTGCTCATAAAACCTTGGTAATTACAAAGAATTTTGAGGATCATGAAATATTACGATCATCTGCCTCCTCCTCTACCAGTTTCAGTTTTACTTCCATAGTTGCTGACAGCAGCTTCTTCTAGCAGTCCGTGACTACTGGGAAAACTCCAATGGCTAGACGAGACTGTAAAAGCCCTTTATTAGCTTCGACTTTCTGTAAAAGATTGTTGAAAACATTTATTTCATTTCGTAACACTTAGTTCTCATCATCTTCACCTGTTTTGTCCAGCTGATAATTTTTCTCCAATGATCACATGAAGTCCTGCATCGCATTACATTTTAATGCCTATTGTAAGTTGTAGCTGTCCAGTTTAGCCTGGCTCTATTAACATCAGCAAATCTTTCAGAAATAACAAAGGTAGGCTTTTAAAAAAAAAAAAAAAATTTTAACAAATGATCTGCGTTATCAATATGTTATTTTGACAATAATGGAAATTTGCTGTTTCTTTCAATCCTGTTGGTGTTTGAATAATCAAATCTTTTAACCATGACAGACATTTGCTCTTTTTACATCCATCATGCCAGTGTTTAAAGTGTTTAAACTTTTTTTTTTTTTTTTTTTTTTTTTTAAGATGACTGTGAATTCAGGAACATATCAAGTCAACTGAGCAAATAAGCAAATTAATCTAATGAATATTTCAAATGAATGGGTGAAATTTTTTCTGTCTTATCATCGTCTAATTGTTTCACAGAACACTTTGTGAACTGCTAAAATGCATAGGGTCTTTTGATAATGTCATTTACAGCCTGTTGTATATTTGCATTTTATATGGCAGTAAGAAACCCTTTACAGTTTGTTGTATTTTTGTAGCAAATAAATGTGATGGTTACACTGGTGATTGCTTCAATTATGTCAGGCTAGTGAGCAGCAATAATGCTTACTGTAATTAGGTTTAGATTTCTACTTGATCAAATTATTGTACAGAATCAAAGTTTGAAACTCGCCACCATGATTTAGTTTTTCCATTGAATAACACTTTAGTGTCGAGGAAAAAAAAAAGTCTTGAATAAGATATTATGAAAATGTGCCACAAGCAGATGCCCCGGAACGGATTAAATATTCCAAATTTCCCCTTCCACCATTATCATAAACCCATACCCACTGAGCCAGGCTTCATAACCATATTTAAATGTACATTTTAAATGCCTTTTTCTGCCATGCAGTGACTGTGCTGATTAAAAACCAAATCTTGTTTCCAGACTTTGCATATTAATTAGCTGCTTAAATTACACTGTCAACTCCCAGCACTAAGAGTTTTGTCTAATTAATAATAATAAAGCCCCAAGATGGTGGATTTTGCTAATCCTTTTGCAGGGGGAAAAATGCAACACGTAATTTTGAGTGAAAATGTCAATGGTTATCCCAGTTGCAACAACACAGCGTAATAAGAAATGTAATTATGTTTCATTGTACTACACAGATGAGCTCTAATACCACACAGAGCTCTGAGATTAGTCTTAGGTGATACAGAGTCAAGTATCTCTGCATTAACCCATATCAAGAGTCTTATTTCCTTTTATGAAATTGTGCTGAGATTTTAACGGAAGGTTTCGACTCTTGATGTTGTGTTGGCCATCTTTCAATTAAAGTATGATTACTGTATTACCAATAACATAAATAACAAATGATTATACAAGCAATACATTTTACTATTAAAGCAGCTGTAACTGTTAAATTCTGTATAATACCATTAAACCAGTGTGGTTGATAAACATTTACTGTTCAAATTAACTAATCTTAATAGTTTTTTTTTTTTTTAAGAAGAAGAAGAAGAAGAAGACGAAGAAACAGTTCTAGACATTTGGAGTCCTCACACTATACCATTGGTCATTTGTAATTTAAGAATTTCGGTAAGTAACAGGGTCAACAACTTCCACCTTAACATTCCAATATCCACCTACATTAAGAAAAAGGCTTTACAGTACATACTAATCATCCATAACATTAAAACCATTAATATTAAAACCACCTAGCTTTGGGTTAGGCCTTAGACACAGCTTTTAGACCTCTTGGGGTGTGCTGTGGTGTTTGTCACTAGGACGTTGGCAGGGAATCCTTTGTGTGGGGCCACCATTTTCCACTGGTGCTCAAATGGTTTGGGATCTGAGGAATTTGGAGACGGGTCAGCGTCTTGGACTCTGCTGAGCCAGATGATGGACCGTGGTGCACTTAGTTGTGTTTTGTACTGCATTGGATTTTCTTTGGGATTGGACGAGAAGATCTGGCCTTTGCCTGCCCCTGGAAATGGGTGATACTTCGGTTCCCATGATATAGTGGTGTATATTTAGTGATCAATGTTATTCAGTTCACCTGGTGGTTTGTGTTAACGGTATGGCTAATTGGTGTATATTATACCCTGAATGACATTAATAAATCTGCATGACATGGATTAAAAACTGGATGCATATTACAACAAATAGACTTATTAGCTATACTAACTATGCTTCATACTAACACGTACTGTAGTAATGAAGCGAACATTAAATTAATTATTTGAAGATTAGTCTTCATGACTGACAGCAATAGTTAACATAAATAGCAGTTAAAATATGTGAATCATTTGATTAGTTTTATTGGTTTACCATAAAATAAAAAACACATCAGATGATTACATCTATTAGTTTTTCCTTATGCAGCAATAACCCAATTAGACTGTACAAACCAGTAAAAAAAAAAAATAAATAAAAAAAATCTCAGGCACTTATGTACAGAATAGTTTAGTTTAATGAACAAAAATGTTATTTTTACATTATTATTCCTGCGAATATAATGAGTAGATAATTGGCATAAACAACTTTCTTTTTTTTAAGCAGAGAAATAGGAGAGCCATGTGTGTGGTAGATATATAATTTAACCTCTGTAAAACACACACACACACACACACGCACACATAGAAAAAAAATGGCTAATGTGGGTCTGCCAAACCATGCTTTATATTCTTCTCCTGTGTAGTGACAGTTCTAATTTATGTTTATGTATATTTTTTTCATTTATATAATTTATTTAGCCATACCAAAATCGACATTCATGTGTATAAAAATCAGATATCAGCTGTCAAATTTCCTGTTTTTATAAAAATTAATATGATCTAACATAACATATTAAAAATGGAATCATATCCTTTCCTTCTTTCTTTAACCTTGTTTTATTTCATATATTTTCTTCAAAACAAACATCTTCTCATTTTTGAGGATAATGTGCATATTGCATTTTCACCATTTCTATTTTTTTTACCGTACGCATGTGAAATCATAAGCACGCTGCTTCTGTCATCCTTTTTGAATTTCATTAAGCAGATTACGCCTGACGTTACAAAGGGCCCTGCTGAATTGTATTAGCTTATTATAAAAGGGAAATGGCTTACATTGAACTTTGCTTCTTGAAAAATGGGGCGAAATCCTCTTTAACTTCTCGCTCATAATGTCACCCATGTCATGTTACAATGTTAAATGGCACCAAATTAATCCTTCCTGGTTAAAGGAATTGTGTTCAAGCTGGATAATCTCAGAGCAGTATATTAGAGTGACTCACAGCGTAATCCTCTCATATGTGTGCAAACCTGTGATTTCGGGCAAACCTCAGTTCTGGGAGGAATGGAAGTGAAATGGTGCTATACTGGCAGTCTGTGTGTAATCTCAAGGGGTTTTACACTACATACAATATGTAAAAGTGGAAGCTGAGCAGGAGTGTACATCTGCAAAGATTTACTGAAACCAATTTTTACACACAGCACAACTTAAATCCATGAGGATACAGGTATAGTACATGCAGGGAGGAAAAAAGAAAAAATACATGTAAGAAATACAAACAAAGACTGAGCTGGAGAAGACAAAGGAGGTCAGTAGCAAACCAGGAAAGGGTCAAGTACAGAGATCCTGAATAGTGAGAGAGGAAGCGATATGAGACAAATTGGAGGTCACAAACTCATTCTGTGTACTTCCTAGTTTCTTTGACTCCTCTCCTTGGGCCATGTGGCTTTGCATGCCATATTATCTATTTCCTAGTTTTAAGCTTATAGTTCTTGTTTTTGTATTTTTCCTAGTTGAGTGCTTCATTAAGTGGAACCATGCTTTGACATTTATTTGGTTGATTTGACACCAACTATAAAACTGCCTACATTAATAAAGGAATAGTTTGCAAAAAGATTAAATATACAGTTACCCCAAATATCTTCACTACACCTGTAACGGGGGTGGTGTGAAGGGGTTTAAGGAGAAGGTACAGAGGCAGAGGTAACACATGAAAAGGGGTCTTTAATG
>JAQMYG010000003.1:8263343-8276861 GCA_030014215.1 Clariallabes teugelsi | reverse complement strand
TCTAGACCTCCGGCTGTGAGAGGTTACAGCATCACCCGGGAACCGAACCAGCGATCTCCGGATGATAGGGCGCGCACTTTACCACTGCGCCACTCTGAGGCATTATTCAGGTTGTTTGATAACTGGTTGCTTTACTTCCCAGGGAGCCCTCGTATCTGTTTCCTTCTGGCTCTCTCTTTTAGTTATGCTGTAATAGTTAGTCCTGCCAAAGTCTCTGCTTTCGTACACATACGCCATCATTTTCGTTTGATTCTGTAAAGCTGCTTCGCAACAATGGCCATTGTTAAAAGCGCTATACAAATAAAATAAAATTGAATTGAATTAATTTGAGTAAAGGGAAACTGTATGCTGGCAATACGTTTGGGGAAGGCCCATATATGGGGTCATGGTCGAGTGTCCACATAGTATACATAAATGTAAGATGAACACAGTTGCAAGGTAACATTGGGAATTACAGTTATTATCAAAATATATGATTTTTAAAACTGTATAATGACAAAAGCAAGCTTTAAAATACAATCTGCACAAGTGACAGTTTAGTTGAAAAAATGCAACTATAAAAAAAAAAATCTTGATTTAAAGGTTGGCTTTGACACCGAGGCATTACTGCTTTTCTGTTTCTGCATTATGCAGTATGTGGAACATAATATTGCAGTCCGTCTTAGTTTGGCAGTGGGAAGGTTTGGCTCAGAGTACAGTAGGACGACAGCAGCCTGGTCAGATTGTGATGGATAGGGCTACACATCCTTGGGGTTGAGCCAGCCCCTAATGGATATATTTGAGATGACAGGGGTTAAGTATCTCTCTGCTCTGGTTTTGTGCCTTACTGACATAGTTTCTCTCTAAGAAGAGGAACCACTACCTGACCCACTCTTGTGAATAGAATAATTTTTATCCTTTTTAAAAATGTTGAGGTGCAATACTTTTTTGGTTATTTTTATTTCTTAATAATTTAAGCCATATTATAAAAACCTTTAACCATGTAAAAACCTGCTTGCAAAACTGATGGTTCAGAATACTTGTTCATGTTTTGATGGACCTCTTTTCTGTTATTTACTAGATACTCCTCAGTGCTCCTTTACTCTGCTGATATCTCAGTCTGAAATCAGAAGATACCCACTACAGCCAGATAAATTTCCTGTAAGGACAAAATAACATTCTGTGGTTCAGAAACACTTAGAAACACAACTTAGAAATACAGTACAAGCGTAATAAACAGCATTTTCAGATGAAGCTGTCTGTTGCAATTTCCTACTGGAAAAGAAGATGAATCATTATCAGTGGAATTTTGTTACTACTAGTATAGCTGGGTTTGCAGGCAACTGAATGGCAGAAAGTGCTTGAGCCTGATGTGATCACAGTCTTTGCTAAAAAGATTTTAGTTAAACCACTATGGTTTTAATTATATCTATTGAAAAAAGGCAAAATTACATTTACCATAGTAACAAATAAATATAACATGTAGATATTATTAAAAAATGCTAAAAATAAAAAATAAAAAAAAAAGTCAAATTATGCATTGTTGTAATTAGTTGAGAAGCAAGGTATGCATCAAAAGCAATAAATCTCAGCACTATGATATTTCAATACTATGACATTTGAGGTTATTTGATATCATGAATAAATAACAAACACCAAAGAAACAGCATAAAAGAAACACACGTTACAGAAATAAAAAATAAAAAAACGACATGGTGAAAACCTGAGGCATTTTTTTAAACAACAATATTTATTAACAACTGTTCCAGCACATAATGCATTTCAGCTTAGCTACACTTTCATCATGTTTCTTGACATTTAATACCATTTCCCACGAACAAGTCTTCCACAAGCGAACAGATATTAAATGTTTCGGTCGTCTTTCGTGCCAAGGACTTCCCTTCATTTGTCACTAAAGTAATCAAGGTAGGAAAGAAAAATAAACTCACTCTCTACCATTTTTTTCTTTGTCTATTCCCACTGTTTTTTCTTCAGTATTCTGCTTTCTCTCTCTCTCTCTTTGACTTCATATCTCATTCTTATTTTTATCTCCTCTCTTTTTCCCCTCCACCCTTTCTTCTTTCCTCTCTCCCATTATTCCTTCTACATAATTCTGTTCTAATGTCAATGTTTTTATTTGTCCTATAAATAATATACATTTCCTCTATTTTTCTGTGTAATATTTTTATTTCTTATGTACTGTATGTATGTATGTATGTATGTATGTATGTATGTATGTATGTATGTATAATTCTGAGATCTTTATTTGTTAGCATAAGTGGGTGTAATACAGTTTTCCCACACAATGAAATGAGTAACACAATTGAGTTATGTAGGCTGTTATACCAAAATAATCAAGGACAGGGTGGTGTAATGCAGTGATGTACAAAGGGGATGTTTGTCACTAATATGGTTATTTTTCATAGCATCAAAATCCACAAAGCCAAAGTGTTTTATTCCTCCCATACCATAATAATTTGCCAAAGTGATTAAAAAAAAAAAAAAAAGTATTTACAAACGATGAACTACTCGAGGGGAGGGGACGTTCAAGTCAAACCAAGACTTTTGGTTGCGCAGTACTGTCTGAGAACACAGTTATGAAAGTAAAGTCTACCTTAATGTCTCTATATAATCCACTGCTACACAAATGCACTTATATCACAGAGATTCACTAGTGCTACCATTACTAAGGCACGAGCGTACTACCATGAGGGTATAACTCAGTGGTTAAGGCATTCAGCTACGGGCCAGGAGGTCCCAGGTTCAAACCACCACCAAGTTGCCCCTGTTGGGCCCTCGAGCAAGGCCCTTAACCTTCATCTGCTCAAAAGTATAATGAGATAAAAATGTAAATCGCTCTGGATTAGAATGTCTGCCAAATGCTGAAATGTAAATTTAATGGAGAAGCCACAGCCACAATTGGAATGCTTGCTTCACACTGTCCTCCCAGGAACTCCTTTAATAACCCAAACTTGGAAATGGCTTGGAATGAGATCAGTACGTTGGATGTGCCAATAACTCCTATCTGAGCTCCTGTAATGTGCAAGTGGTGTTGGTGAATCATTGTGTATACAATTTCTACAGACAGATTCTCAAGGATCAGACGTTCCATTCACTTGATGTTCATGGGCACGACTGCAGTGGGATCCAGGCCACCATGGAAGGGTTGTTATTTTACTGTGGCTTAATGTATCATAATTGTTCTGTACTTGAAGCCTTCTGTCAATGTCAATCAGATTAACACCTTTATTCACAGGAAATGTTATCACAAGTCCTGGTCCTCTGCCCTCTGGAGCTGTCTGACTTATCCTGGTGTCCTGCTTCTGGTTGGAGATCTTGTCACATGGATGCCCCGTGTGGCCTGCCTGGGATGCGTGTGGTGACTGGAGACGGTTCCACTTTGCCACAAAGGCAATCCTGTCCTCGGCTGATGCAGACAGCTGTTCTCTGAGGACTTGTGACTTCAGTCGCTCGATAGTTTAGGACTGGAGTTTCCTACAGACTACCTGAGCCTCCAAGAATGAACTGGAGTCCATTTTAACTTTAACACATCTCCTGTTATACTGAACTTCCAGTCTCACACAGTATGATGCAGATCAATCCCTGCTACCCGTTATCACCCAAATGAGGATGGGTTCCCCGTGGGTTCTGGTTGCTCTCAAGGTTTCTTCCTGTTACCATCTCAGGGAGTTTTTCCTTGCCACTGTCGCCGTCGTCCTCGGCCTGGTCATCAAGGACAGTCTTATTATTTTCATTCATACACATTCACATTTCATACAAACTTAAATAATTCTTTTGATTGTGTGAAGCTGCTTTCCGACAATGTCAATTGTTAAAAGCACTATACAAATAAAATTTAATTGAATTGAATTTAATTGGCTTGAGTTGAACACCTTTTGCAGTAACAAGGTGTGGAACAAAACAACTCAATCCCTGCAATCCTGTACATTATAGCAGCTTTAAACAGTGGTTTCCTCTCTTAAAGTTATGAAAAAATGCAGATTATCCTCATCCTGATCCTTTGTCTTGAAGACTTTGTCTGGTCAGGTTACAGAAATCGTCAGAATATAGATAAAACATTAAAATCTGACCGATCAGATTTGAGAATTTAACAATATATTATATTACAGTAACAGGCCAAATAAATAATAAAAATTTTAGCATCAAAAAGTATGTTCTAAACCAGAAGTTAGATGGAGTAAAATCTCAGAAATTTGACTTTGCTGTAACCTTGATCCTGTTCCAATATCTAATCAGAAAAATCTCATCTTCTGGTTACGGTGATTATTCCATATACTGTAAATCCTACAAGCATTCAACCACTCCCCTTTCAGATATCATCTCGGCTGCATACACAAACCTCACAGTGAAATCATAAACTCTGTCCTTTCTGGATATCCTTTCAGTGAGTTCTTTCTCTGCTGTTTTGTTGGCAAGAATACGGCCGTTAGGTCTGTACCTGTTAGGGATTTGTCTCTTCTTTGTGTCTCTGACAAAAAGGAGATTAACTCACTATTTAGGGTCTGATAGCTCTCTGATTTACTCTGCTTTGTAGTCTTACAGCACCAGTGTTCCTGATAGCACTCCTGTGATAAGCTCGCTAAATTTAGAACTTTTGCACTAGGAAGAGGATTGAAGGCCAGTTTATTTAAAACCTAATCGATGAAAGAATAAGGCCAGTTATTTAACCGACAAAAACAGCTTGTTTGTTTGTTTGTTTGTTTTCTTTCTTTCTTTATTTTCTTTAGAAAAAAATCATGTGAATCATGTGTGATTTGGTTTGATGACGCATGGAAAATGCATTGTTCAATTCTCAAACTTAATTATTTGAAATTAATTTCGTAACTTGATAATACATTTTTATTAACTTCAATATATAAAAGAAAACAAACCAAAAAAATTATAAGGTAACAGCTATCACCAGCTCCTAACAAGAACTCACTTTTTGTCTTGTGGACGGTCCGGAACATTAAAAGTAACTATAATGTGATAAAAAAATTTTTTTACAAAGCTGTTCCGTCAAAGTGTCAGCACAGGGGAACATTTGATCCACACAATAATTTGGCTCAAGTATTGCACCAGATACCTTTCCTGATGCAATGATCCCTTTTTATCCAGGTTCACATCTGGCACCAGTTTGGGTTTGGGCATTGGGTTTTTAATTAAACCATCTTATTCTTTAATCAATACAATTTCTACTGTTGCGGAATATACAGACTCAACAGACAGTGATCGTGCAGGAACCCGAACGGGCATTTTATTAACAGTTGGCGTAAAATGGAAACACTGAGATGAATAAACCGGATTGTCTTAACTGGTGGACAAGTGGAGACGAAAAGGTAACACAGAGAACATGGAGGAATCACAGATCAGGAGACTAAACGAGATGAGATGAGATGAAACAAGGAGTAGCTTTTCTGGGTACGTGGCGGAGTCTGTTGTCCATAGATGAAGTCAGACACTGAGTGAAGGGAAGTGCGGTGTATTTAAGATGTGCTGTTGATGCGAATCAGGTGTGTGTGTGATTAGAACTCGGGTGACTGGGAACGGAGATTGAGGGTGGAGCCTGGTGTTTCTGTGACATCTACTGTTGGAAAATTGTTATGGTATTAAAGGAATAAAACACAGTGATGGTTGATGTTGGGCCACACAGTTGTTGACTATTTTCCTATAACAGCATAGCACTCACTCAGCATATCATATAACTAATAAAGTCAACAAAACAGCCAATGTTTTCTTCTGGGTAGCAAGTGTGTAGATAGAACTTACCTGGAAGTCTTGCGATATGTGTAAAGCACTTATTCTCTCTCTCTCTCTCTGGGTGTGACATCAATTTGGCACTGGTGTGATACCTTGGTTTTCTGCCAAATAGTGACCATGTTGATGAAAGTGTGAATTGTATTAGCATTTTAATCAAGAAATCTCCTTAAGAGGCAGCTCTAATGCTATCATTAACTATGTAAAGCTTGTGTCTACAAAGTGTATGTCTACAAACATACACATATCCGCCATAATTTTATGATCACTGACAGGTGAAGTGAATCTCAAGGAACA
Organism: Clariallabes teugelsi; assembly: GCA_030014215.1. Taxonomy (NCBI): domain Eukaryota; kingdom Metazoa; phylum Chordata; class Actinopteri; order Siluriformes; family Clariidae; genus Clariallabes; species Clariallabes teugelsi. The sequence goes on along the minus strand of JAQMYG010000003.1, from coordinate 8,270,828 downwards.
GCAATTATACAAAAGCAAACTGGTAATAGGATCATGGACACTCAAGACTCACAAATGTCCATGGGAACCAAAGGCGAACCTGTCCGGTCCGACCACACAGAAAAGTCAATGCTGTTCATGATAGAAAGGCACCACAGAAAGGAACCACTGGGGACAGAAAGGGAACATCTAGTGCATCGCAGCCTGCCACATATGGCAGACAATGAGCTCAAGGTTGTTGATCCGGCCTTCATATTTTACAGATCTAAGTCTGACCAAGCATCTATAGAATTCACCGGACAAACGAGTCTGATCCATGAGTCCGCACCCCACAACCTACAGCACCCACACTAATATCCTAGTGCCAGACACCACAGCACCCTCCCAGAGTTCTGGTGGAATCATGTCAAAATTGAAAATTTAAATTTTATTTGTCAGATACACAGTCATACAGAGTACGATATGCAGTGAAATGCTGTTACGACCACCCGTGACCTTAAAAATAAAATCTTATAGATAAGAAATAAATATGAATAAAAAATAAATACAATAGAAAATAAATGTAACTAGGATAAAAATAAAAAAATATTCTGTGCAAATAAAGACATTCTGTACAATATAGGAAAATATAGAAAATAGAAAAAAATAAAATTTAGTGTAAATATGAAAAATGATTGGGGGGGGGGGGGTGCAAATATGCATGAAAAGTGTCTTATTAAAGTGACTTGTGTGCAATGATCCAGAAATGAAAATATAAATATGTAAGTGTAAGTGTCACGAGAAGCCAGAGATACCTCAATGGCATAAGGGGAACCTAGACAATATGTTTTGTCTTATCAGTATATGGGCCAAAACCCACTCAAGCCCACCAATGTTATAAATGAAAATAATTTGTGGGACGTAATTGAAATGAAAGACAAAAAAAAACATTCACCGATGCACAACTGAGAGAAATATAACAATAACTTCAGGACACATACAGCATACAACATACAGCAGCAACTCACAAATTTGCTAATGATGAGTGTAAAGCTCTGGACGGGTTCGGAAATGACGAACACAGAGAGACAGAGATGCGGTGAAATCACACATGCAGCGTTTATTAGTTGTTTAGTGGATGCAGCAGGTAGATTCCGTGAGGTTACGTGCTTTGTGCAAAGGGTGATGGTGAAGGTCGACAGGATGGCTTCGTGGGGTAAAGCTTAGGTCCTGTCGTGGCCCTGTGTTCTGTCGCGCGGGTCCGGGTGTTCACCGGTAACGCGGAGATATAGGTGCGCGATGAAGCTTCCGGTGTGCTGGGTGCGTGCGGTCTTTTGAGGTAGTCTGAGTCTGTGGGAAAAAGAGAAACGGATAAATCTCCTGTATACATTCTCCACTCACCGGTATGCACCGTCAAGGTCTTCTTTCATTGAGACATCGACAGGTGGACAGTGTGTGACTCGTCCTCGCTAGTACCGGTGAGATGCCGCGCCCCTTTTTGTGGTTTAGTGCTGTTCCAGGTGTTATCCGAATACCTTTTGCGCTTTCCCCACGATGAGCGAGAAAGTGTTATTCCTAAGTGCGCCTCGGGTTTCAGGCCGTCGCCACATTAGTAAGACTTCATAATTACGTTAAACCTTAGAAATAATCCTAATTAAAACAAATTCAGTTCAAAGTTTTAACATTAAAAAATGGGTAGAAGTGAAGGAGCCAGGGATGACTCTTTATGAAGCACAGTGTATGGGAAGACAATAATGTATGGGTGGAGTGTGTGGTGTTATAATGAATTGTAATGTTATGTGGATGAGATACAGTACAGTATGTTTGACTCATATGTCCAATCAGAAGAGGTTTTCAGGTAAATATTGATAAATGTACTCATTTAGGATGTAGTATTATTATATTATAATTCTAATCATTAGACGGTCTTTTGTTGTCCAACCCACTTTACATAGGACAATGTGGCCTGCAATTCAAAATAAGTTTTAAACTCTTATAGTTTGAGTTTTTGTCTGACTATTAATGTAAGCTTCAGGATTAACCAAATAGGTAGTCAAGTTCAGTTCCTGACTGAAGCTGAAGTCTACAGATAGCAGCACTGTAGGGACGGTTGTGTCAAATTTCAGAAACATGTCTTGATACTGTTCATCATGATAATGAGTACAGGCAGCACAGTGGTATATGTCTAATACTGATCTGCCCTTTTTTCTAAGCCAGCAGTGGAATTTTCTGCTCTGATTGAACAAATGAAATGTGGTTGGCAAGGTCTCCCTATGTCACATCAGGATTTCTACAGTCTCAGCCACAGTAGAATGCATGTACAGTACGTAATTGGAGTGAGAGCACAATAATTCCAACAAAAGACAGTAGGTGTGTGGATGGGTGTGGCACTGTAAAACTGGGTTTTGATATCATTAAAGATGTATATGCCATGATCCACTAAGAAAGAAAAATCACACAGAAATCATATTTCATACAGTATGTGATCTCATGAAAAATATGGGCAAAAACTTATTTGCGAGATGTGAGAGTTCAACCCAAAAATCGCTGAAATTTCATATTAAACATAAACCTGTAACATGTGTCAAATATATTATGAATTATCATATAATTAATTAATCATGTTAGGAAAAATAAAAACCACAAAAATTGTCCATGTTGAATTATTTCAAACGAGCATATATTGAGCATGGGCAAATTTATGTACTGTACACTTTTTTCCTACTATTTTTAAGATTATCATAAATTAAATATAAGAAGTTCAGCCTGACTTTAGATAAACTTATTTAAAATATATTTTAAAAATATATATATTTTTATAGTGTGGAAAATAAATTTCAAAGTAAAAAAAAAAAAAGAAAAAAATATTAATGTGAAATATAAATCACCTAAAAATTTTAATACATGCACTACAGTATATGTGAAACATTCATATGCCATATGAGTCATTCCATAATTTGGGGTACATTCCATGTCCATTGATGTAAAGTATATATAATTTTAAGAAATATATCATATTTAACTGTTAAGAGAAAGGACATTATAATATTACACAAATATTATGTGCATCCTATGCTTCATGTAGCTTTAAAAAATAATGGCAAAATCCCATTACAGTTAACAACTATTAATGAATTTATTTAAAAAGTTTAAATACCAAAAAATTATATTTTTAACTGATTTTCTCATTTCCATGATTTAAATATATCAATTTCTTAATATCTTTTTTACTTATGTAAAATCTACCCCAAATTATAGAAAGACTCAACAGGAAATTAGCTGCTTGCATTGAGAAACAGTCAACCAATCAAATATCTCTAGCAAAATAAAGACTAGTTCCGAAACCTGTTCTTAAAGTACCTCCTGTCCTGCACATATTAGTCTTTTCTCTGCTCACAACACTCACTTCTATTCAGTAAAAGCTGTTAATTAGCTTATTAGTTCAATCAAGTGTACATGGCGCTGAGAAAACACTAAAATGTGCAGAGTTATCCAGGATCAAAATTGAGAACCACTGGCCTAGATGACAAGTAACATGAACTAAATTTGAAAAATATGTTCTGTAGTTTCTGATTTAACACCTACCAGTTTGACCAACTTGTAAGGTATTACTTATAAAGTAGCAGAAAGTGTCACTTATTACTTATAATAATTGTTATTATAATAGTTATTAGGGGCATCATGGTGGTGCAGAGAATAACATTGCTGCCTCACAGCCAAATTTAGGCACTTGGTCTTGTTTGTCACCCACCAGGACAGAGCAGGATGGAGTAGTTACTGAAGATGAAGGAATGAATGTAGTTTTGAGCCGGTTGATTGGTCACAACAGAAATACTAGGAGCCCAATAAGAAATGTCACCTTCTTTTCGGAAATCAAAAACTCGCATTAACACACAAATGTGTCATCCAGACAAGGTGTCAAAAAAGATTCTATATATAGGAGAAGTTAACACTATATAGCAAAATATAACTTTCTAACATTTCTAAAAAGTGATTGTCTATTTCTAGAAGTGATTGTTCTATTTAAACAGGCACAATTATCACTTTCACCTATAATGAACTCATGTTAAGGTATCTGGTGGTATGCACACAGTGTAATTGCACTTCAAATGTCTTCTGATTGTGACCTCTTCCTTATCCAGGCATGAGAAAGATTTCAAGACATACAAAAGTAATATAAAATAAGTCTGAAATATTTTGGGAAAGTCGGTCCTCAGTCTATGTAGACTTTTAGGACATTGTGAATTAGTGTACACATTTGAATCAAAAGCCTACTGTTGTTGTTATTCTCTCAGCTGCTCCAGTCCTCACACAACTTGGCACAGGTTTTACATCGGATGCCCTTCCTGGCCAAACCCTCCCATTTTATCCAGGCTTGAGACCAGCACTTCATCCAGTGGTTGGGGTTTGAGGATGGGGGTTGGGAATTGAACTCAGGTCTTCCACATGGCAGGCAAGAAACCTACTAGTGAGCCACCAACACTGAATTTGAATCAAAAGCCTACTGTAATTGTCAAAAATATGACAACTGCTAGTGTATGCCATGTTCAAACCTCCTAACACCAATACAGCTCCTGATGCTTGTACCAACACCAGACATTACCATTTACTGAGGACACTCCTCCATCAAATAATACCTGCTGGTAATTTTCCATTAACTGCCATGTTAGAGATGGCTTAAGAAATTACGCATCGCAATAGATAGACGATAGACAATAATTGTTGTTGCCTTTTCAGCTGTTTAAACTCAATGCTAACTCCATAGAGCTGAGACATGGTATAACACATTTGCCAAAATCTATGCCAACAGCCTCCCAGAAGAGGTAAACAATCAAAACAACACCAACCTCCCTCATGCCGCACCTGCAGCTCATGATGAGCCCCTGTTTCAGGTGCAACTCGCCCTCCAGCTGTGCCCTAAACAAGCTCCACTCTCTCTTCTGAAATAGAATTGCAAGGCTTCATAGTTGCTATTTTTATTTATTTATTTTTTTAAACGAATCACATGTCTCCCCCTGTTTGCTCCTGCAGATGAAATCGCTAGCCATTTTTCCACTATACAGGGAGGTAAACTACAGTAATATCAATATTATTTCTCTCACAGCTGCCCCGGCTAGAGCAAGATGAGTACAGGTGTTCCTGTCAGCGGCATTCTCCGTCTTCACTCTGAGCTCTCTGTACTGAGCTGCTGTTTTGGGGCGGTGTTGTACGCACACTGGGGACAGCTGGAGTTTTGTCAATGATGTGATCGTGTTGGTGGGGGCTCTTAAGTAGTGGATCTTTAAAGGAATATTCCAAATTGAAACACATTAAATATGAGGGGGGATTCAAGTCAAACCGGGACTTGTGATGAAATTTCTCATGAAAGAAGGAGTAAAACTGACTGACATTTTAAGTACACTGAGGTGATGAGATTCTTAGCTGCAGTAAAGCATTTAAATGGTGCAAACGTTTTAAAGAAGGCTGTACGTCCATGAATGATGATCTTGGCCGAGGTGGCTCAGAGCCTATAGCCTGCAGAGTAAACAGATGAGAAGGCAGAATAGATTAAAATACTAAAATGACGTTGCATCAACTTTTTTTAGGTAGAGATACAAAAATCCCTCCAGTGACAAAGAAAATCCCACTGATGACAAAGGAACAAGCGAGTTAACAGCCATTTTTGCAGGTTTTGAGAAAAACAAATATATTTATTTATTTATTTATTCATTAATTAATGAAGTTATTTATTTATTTGTGTTAAATGAAGCAAGAAATACTGCACATTAATAGAAAATATTTTATAAACGTTTTCTTTCATTCACAAAGATGATAAAAATTACAAATGAAGAAATATTTTGTTCAAATTGTTATGGTAATATAGTCTGATCCATACATTTTGGAACAAACATACGTTTTTTTTTAGCATTTGGCCTCTGTAGACCACCACATTTAATTTGAAAGCACTCAAGATGGGTGCAACATCAATAATTTCAGCTGTATTTCAAGGGATTAGACAAAAGTGTGGGCTTAACCATTCAGGATTTACACCCATTTTTATACACACACCCATTTTGGACCTCATACATAACAGAACAAATAGCTGACAAACAGTTGCATGGCCAGGTGTGGCCTGTTCCCTTGTTACTCCATGAATAATAAAGTAGATAAAAGGCCTGGAGGTGGTTCTGAGTGTTCCATTTGCTTTTTGGTAGCTGTTTACTGGAACTCTAAACAGGAATTCAAAGAGGTGCTTGTGAAATTCATTAGGCTGAAACAAAATAGACCAATCAGAAAGATAGCAAAAATATTGTGAGTGGCCAAGACAACGCATTTTTAAAAAGAAGAAATTACCTGGTAAGCTCCAAAACAGCAAAAGGCCTGGATGAGCACAGAACCCTGTCAATGGTGAAGAAGAACCCTTTCACAATATCTAGACAAGTCATGAACACTCTTGAGGAGGTAGGCATGTCATTGTCAATGTCTACAGTCAAGAGACACTTTTATAAAGTAAACACAATAAGGTGCAAACCACTAGTAATGCTCAAGAACAGAAATGCCATGCTAGACTTGTGAGTGATGTATCTTTGTTACAAAATGCATGGACCTGACTGTATAACTGAATTTTGTGTGATTGCTATTACTTCATCTCCAGTTTTGTCATAATGGATAAATCAACCTGGAGTTGTGTTTGTGGTTATTTATGTATGTAATTTGATATATGTTGATTGAGTTTTAATAAAAATGACCTTGTGTATGAGAGATTAGTAATTTGCTAAAATGAGTAAAAGTCTGAAAAAGGCATTTATATCATTCTGCTGTCAAATTGTTCAAGTTAAAACCAAAAATGTCAACAAAGAATTTCATGCACTAAATAAATCTTGGATGACACTCTTGGTTTGGCCAAAGTGAAAGCTCATCTATACAGAACAGAAGCTCTGACAAATGTGTTCAGCTGCTCTGTGACATTGTACAAGCACAATTCTTTTTTTTAAAACATGGTGACAGAGGAAGTATATAATCTTGCAAGAAGTTAGCTGTCATTCAATACGAAACTTGAATTATCAGTGAGAACTAGTAATGACCAAAGTCAGAAAACGCTGTGTTAAAATCAGAAATATTTTCTGCTACGGATCCGTTTATATCCATATATTCCTAGATCAAGAACCTTTACCTGCCTTAATTTAAAATGCAAACCCATGCTGGGGAAGATCATTTATTGTGGTGCAACTCAATAAGGGAAGTGCATGCTCTTTGCAAAGACAAACACAGCTTCATCTAAAGCACGGGTGAAAAAAAGAAGAAACTTACACCTAAGGAAAAAAAACATACCGGGCTCAGAAACGCACTCAGAATACCCAAAATGCATTTTCACAATGAGCCTTGAAAATCTGCAGAGAGAAGGTACATGATGTGTGTACTGTAAGTGATAGAACTGTGACAGCTCTATACTGCAGCACATTGCATATGAAATGTAACCAATCCTGGTTTAGGTACAGCAGTGTTTCTCAATTATTTTCTGTCATGCCCCCCTAGGAATAAGTAAAA
>JAQMYG010000003.1:8200379-8219705 GCA_030014215.1 Clariallabes teugelsi | reverse complement strand
GGGGAGACACAGCGGCAGCTCAGTAGTCCGGGGAGCCGGATCTTCTTCCCTGAGACCGTGTCGGCCCAGATGTTACAGCAGGTGAATAGTAAAACAAAAAAATTAAATAAAAGGAAAGCACCTTTTTTGTTTGTTTGTTTTTACTCGAATGAATGTAAATGGTGTGCTTGGCAATATCTCAAACCTTAGTATGCACGATAATCTAGGACTAACTTGTAGCTGAAAGAATTTGTTATATTCAGCTTTTTTTTTTTTTTTAGAATAAACAGAAACAAGCAGTCACCAGGAATGGCAGATTTATGCCATATGAGTAATAAATTTATAGGAGAGAATTTGGATAAAATATATGCCCCTTACTTTTTCATGACATACAGTAACTCCAGTGAAAATATGGCTGTGCTGCAGCCTTAAAAACTATGCCATTGGTCAATACTAGACAGATCGGCAACATCACTGGCCTTGTGGATCAGTTTGTTGAGTCCGTTGTTGTCTGCCACTTACTCTCAGCTACAGCACAGAGGAGAACCCTGGCCACCACTTACTCACATAGCATCCTCAGCCTTCACAGCAAACAGAGGCGGCTCTGGCACGTCCTGCAAAGTACTTGAGTATTCTTCGTCCAGTACAGTTTATTTTCTATGGACACCCCCAGGTATTTGTAATCCACCACCACGTACTCATCAATGCTTTAGAGTCACAGACAGATAGCTTGTTGTACGTTTTAGATTCCATGAGGTAATTTGGGGGTTATAACAGCAAAAGACAGAGAAGACAGTAGAATAAATAATAATAATAATAATAATAATAATAATAATAATAAAACCTGTGTTATAAAATATAAATATATTCAAATACATAGAGGTAAAGAACAAAAGTTCTTTTTGCAAAAGAATGTGACAAGGTGCAAAACACGACCTCACACATACATTTACAATGATCAAGTGGTTTGTGAGATTTAAATTCTATGCATTTGAAGTCATTTTGTCCAGCTATCCATTCGTTCTGGGAGGCTGCAGACCTGTTGGGAGAAGGTATTGTTGAGTCTGATGGCAGCTGGAAAAAAAGACCACCAACAGCGCTTCCTAGAGCACCCTGGTGGAATGAGCCAAGGGCTAAAGGTGAAACCCATGAAGAGGATAGAATAATACAAAATGATGTAAAGCATCCAAGGACATTTTTTCCAGCTAAATGGAGGACACTCTAAACAATTACTTAAAACACTTTTGATCATTTTATCTCCTATACCACAACCATAAATCATTGCTAAAAATAAAAAATTTAAGATAAATATACTGGACATCCAAAGTAATCTTTCCAGAAAATGGAGCCTAAAAACACCAACTCCAAACATCTAAACTAAATCCCTTGGATTATAATTATCCTTACATATAGTACAAGCTGATTGATATTTTAGTGCCAATATATACTGTTTACATGATATTGACTCAGTTACTGTAGTCCTGTCAGTGTTATGTATTGTTTTTCTTACTATTTTTTATTCCAATAATGCACAATGTTATTATGACTCCAACATCACCCAAACTAGGATAACCATCTTACTGAAAAAGAATAAATGAATGATTTTGCGATTAGGATAAGGAATTAAAAATGAAGACACTTAGCACTAAGACACTAAAAAAAAAGAAAAAAACTACTACTGAATTATTTATAACATTGTTAAATTGTTTACAAAAAACTGACTATATAACACTAATTAAACAGTTTGACAGCATAAAGCGATAAACACCATTTTCAGACTTTTACTCATTTTGGCAAATTATTGTCTGACACACAAGCATGTCTATAAAAGCTTTAGACTGCCAAGTCTTGAGTTAAGCACAACACACAACTGCCTGATTTTCAGGAAAAAGACAGCGATTTCTCCCTTCTGTCACGTGATCAGTGGAGATTCCTTTGAGACTCATTGGCTGCTGTGAGTGGCTTGAATGTGTTCAAACATTTTTTTGAGGATGCTAAACCTAATAAAAGCATGTTTTACTGCAACTGCAGTCACTCCAGTGATACAGTAATAAATGACAGGTATGTGTTGCATAACATCTGCGATGCATTCTGTGAAGCTGGACATGATGCAATTTGGATGTTGTTTAAATATGTAATACACCTAAGAATCTATGTGTAATCCAGTAGTGTATGCATTGTGATGAAGCAGAGAAATATTGATACAAAGCTTTAAAGATGCATGAGCGATTAGTGTACAATCGACATGAGATGCATGCTCTGTGTGTGCAAAGTTGTTGGTTAAACAGTGCATACCTATACTTTGACTATGGTGCTGCTCCCAACTACAGAATTGAAAGGAGGAGGCTATATTGAAAAATGTTTCTCACGATCTTTAACAAGCTTTGTAAGGTTTTTGGTGCAACAAATCTCAACATATTTTTCTTTGATCTAATTTGCTCCGACTGCTTTCTGTTTGACTCCCTACAAAATCACAGTCAAAGCATGATTTACTATATTTTTAAATAAAACTATTATTTTAACTATTATTTAAAAATATATATTATTGATAATTTATTACTAAATTGCATACAGTACTTACAGTAAATACACAAACACACAAATACCACAAACACACCAGCAGACCAATTAATTCTTTGTGACAAAAGTGTTGGAGTTATAGCATTTTGGGAAGAAAAAAAAAAACACAATTCGCACTTGCAGTATATACTTTTTTCAAAAAAAGTAAAATTCTTCACTAAATATTTTGACATTCGTGCCTTGTGAATCAAAGAAAGCACACACAAAATATTCTCTATCAGTGTCCAATACTTCATCTTTCAAAAAAAAGGAAAAGATTTATTAAAAGTGCAAAAATACACTTGGCTTATTTTGCTGTCAAACTGTTCAATTAAGGACTAGAATCATAACATATTTATGGAGTTTTATGCATGAAGTAGAAATGCATTTCTTTGAAGGTTTTGTTCTATACCAAGATCCACATGATTATGCTGTTGATAATAGGCAGTGTTATATAGATTTACAGCTTAATTTACAAAGATCTTATATAATTGCTATTCTTAAATGTTGCAATCATAATTTAATAACTACCTTCAACCTTCACTGTTAGTCTGTCTTACTGTAGGTGAGCAAGTTTATGATACTGTATTTTGTGTGGAACATGTCTAAAAGTTCTATGTTATAGATTTGCAGAGTGAACCTAAAAAAGGTGGGAAAATCTTTCTTTTATGTACTTTTATTTCTACTACTTGTACTGTAAATTATGTAGTGATGCTGCGAGTTGTGTGACTGCAGCTAAATTAAGAGTTTCTCTTTATGCAATATGACAGTTGCTTTCTGTAGCTGCTAACCCTTTTACTCTGCTTGATCTGAAAACCCATCAAAGATCAAAAAGTAGCAGGAAGAAGTAACCGACTGAGGTGTTTGCAGGAAGGGAAAAGAGTAGCCCATCGATTGTCACATGCTGCAACTACCAGCCTGAGGCGATTCATAGCCTTCGGGGGGAATACGCCACACTGCACCTAGTCACATGCTGCACTGGTTGGCATAACCTAATCTAAAATAGGAGATTAACCCTTTTGAATGGGGCTTGTAAATCTGAAACCTAAAAGTGTTTTTTTTTCTCCTATTTTTTAAATCCTCTCCTTATGTTTTATATTATTATGCCAGTAAAGTGGGTTGATTTTGATAATGTAATTTCAAAGCAACTGAGTAGTCGTGCTGGCTTCAAAATCTGAATTGCACTTTTATATGTGAAATTATACTGAAATCCAATACAGATCTGATAAGTAGCAGTGCAGGCTCAGTATGAAGAGGCAAATTGGAATTCATATGACTTTCTCCAGCTCCACATTCATCATGATCTTGGCTAAACCATTGTTCCTGGGTGTCAAATATAGAAAGATTTATGTATGTTGACTAGAGTCATTGACTGTTACCACAGAAGTGAACACCACACAGTGCCTTGCTTTAGCCGGCAGTCAGAGCGTGTATGGCACTTTCATAGCAACTCACAGGCTGGGAGTTGTATTAAAATATAATTATTAACACAACTTGGGAGTTACTCAGAGCAATCCAACATTAATCAAAGTGGCATGTGAGACATGCTGCAAATAAGCAACTTAGCTTAGCGCAGGCTCAGGTTGCTCACATAGAAAAAAGTGGTGAACATTTTTCAGTGGTTGGACTAATTATGTTGACCGATCCACACCAATTTGATTCTTTTTATAGTAATTCATGTCATTTCTATTAGCATTATTGTGCCACAAATAAAAATACAAGGGGTGTTCAAGTCAAACCGGGACTTGGTTGTGTAGAATACAGAACAGTTATAAGAGTTAAAACTACCTTAATTTCTCTATATAATCCCCTGCTTCACTCAGCATTTTCTCAGTACGCTGGAGCCATGATTGGACTGCATGCTTCACGTCTGGAACACTGGCCTCCCAGGAACTCCTTTAATCACCCAAACATATGAAAATGCTTAGAGAGCTGTACAGGGGTGGCAATAACTCCCAGCTGAGTTCCTGTAATGTGCAATGATGGTGTGTACAGTTCCCACAGGCAAATGGATATCTTCTGAAAACTTCAAACAAATTATGCAACAATTTTCAGGATCAAACATTCCATTTGGTAAAAATTTACAGGAATGAAATAAGTGTGCTCAAACAACCTCGAATAGGATCATCATTCAAGGAAGTATTACCTTCTTTAAAATGTTTGCAATATTCAAATGTTTTACAGAGGCTAAGAGTCGCATCACTGTAATGTTCTTGAAGTTTTCTTTAAATGACAGTCAATTATACGTCTTCATTCGCTAGAAATTTCATTACAAGTTCCGATTTGACTTGATCACCTTGGTTATTTTCCAAATTTGGACATCGCAGGATTCTAGCTTACATGTAAATGTTGAAAATATGTTATTGTTAATAAATAAGTATATAAAGTTATTACTTTATTAAAACATCTTAAAACCACATAATTTACATAAATTACAAACCTAAAGCTGTTGATCAATTTATTTTTCCTTTTTATTTCTCAGCTTGTGTCAAATATAAACCATGTTAAAAAGAAGATGTGTAGGAGGTTTGGGATTAAAAGTTCTGGTTAGTGTTTAAATAGCATTAGGGTACAGAAAGCAAATTTTGAACTATGTAACTCATTAGGGTTTTTGTGTTGATGATCATGGTTTATGGTTGTATTTGCATTTTGGGAATCGTAAAAGCAAATTCATAGTTGCATTAACAGTTGGATTTGCTTAACAGATTAGCATTAAGGTTAGCAAAGAATTAGAATTAGTGCAGTCTGATGGTTTCTGGGCAACCTGCGATGTGGATGGAGGAAAGCTGATGTAAGGTTGTGTGTCTCCAGACCACAAGCCCTGTGAATTAGTATAAAGGGAGAATGAGATTGGACCTAGGACTGAGCCTTGCAGGACTTTGATAATAAGGGTAAGGTTATGAAATTGACCCATTCCAAGTTACCAAGTGATAGAATCAATGCTTAGGGCACAATGGAAAAAGCAGGTCAAAGCATAGGTCCTAATTCACAAGTACCAAAGGGTAGAAATGAGAATCTGGTGATTCAAATGCAGCATACAGGAAACAATGAACGAGAATGGAATATACAAAATTCTCCTTATGTAAAGCTTCAGTGAGTGCAAGGAAAGAATTTTCCAGAGTAGTTGGTATCTAGGGGGTCATTTAGTTGAAGATATAACTGCAGCACTTCAAGAACTGCACACTTCAGGGTCTTGCATAGGAATTAGTAGAACGATACATATCTCAATTACGCAACAAGAGTCTGGTTATGCAAGGGCTTTTTAAAGAAAGGAGTGATGTGTACAGTACATCTGATCATTGGAGGAACCACATATGTCACATATGGATGATATTGGATTGAGTGACCAGGTCACTGGGCAGTTGTTGATCATAAGTACTAAGTAGCATAACTACCTCTTCCTCTGTCAATTGGCTTGAATGTGTCTGTCTGAACCACATTGTGCATGTTTGACCTCAGTTGAATCATTTGGAAGGATGTCTGGATATCAGCAAACTCATATTATCCAATGTCTTTTCAGACCAGTGAATGTCAGACAGCTAGGAACTATAAATCATCAGTCTAGTTGGTTGGAAGTAAGAGGGCAGAGTCCAAAGAGAGTTATGTAAAAGTTAAAGGAAGCAGTGTCAGCAGGCAAATCTGAAAATAATGAAGGCATTTAAGGGAAGGGATAAGGGGCATGTGTGAAGGCAATTAAGATGAAGTCAAGGTCTTAAAACTTTCTTTTAAATACAAAAGTATCAGTATGAAGTGGTGGCATGATGGTGAGGACCAGTGGAAGAGAAAATGACACAAAGAAATGGTGTGTTCTTGGTAAAGGCAATGCCTTTGCATGTTGGTATTGACTTCAGGTAGTGATTCAGGTTAAAGGATCTGAGATAGTGAGATATGGTTCCTCTGGTTTGGAGCTTGACATCCCCAAGCCGGGCCAAGAGATCAACCAGACTTAAATGAGTGATTTTTAAAAAAAAAAAAATTATGATTTTGGTGGTCCTGTTGGATTATAGACCACAATTATGTGATGTATTTAAGTTTTTCAACCTGCAGGCAATTGAAACTTTGACATCTAATGTTTAGAAAGAAAAAAGGACAGCATGCGCAGGAAGTAATAATAGGCAAACCTACCCCCACCAACACCTCCCCCCTTTCAACATTTGTCAGAAGTCTTGGGGATATGTGTGAAAAAGAAAGCCATAGAGTGGAGCATGTGTGGACATTCTCTGTGGGCATTCTCTAGCTTAATCTAGGTCTCTGACAGTCTTGAGCAGAGGAGGGAGAATCTAGCAGTGTAAGCTGTGTGAAGTCGATTTTGTGCACAACCAAATGGCAATCCCAGAAGGTTCCAACAATGATCTGTAGATCTGGTTGGACAGGTATGATGGGTAAGGTCATGATTGCATGTAGAATGCCACCTACTAATGAGGACCAGTGAAGACAGGAATCTTCCAGAAGCACATGATTAATAGATGGACATCTATATGTTGGAGTAGGCAGGCAAGAGGAGACGAAACAACAGAGTAACAGTCCTCATAGTCCGTCATTGGTAGCCTTCCCTGACACTGTGTAGAGGTCTTAGATGACATTCCATAAGTCTTGTTTAGCTATTGTTTATGGGGAAACTACTGTATACGACTAGTATATTGCACAACATCAAGGGTTTTTCGAATGTTTCTGGTAGCTGTTTGAGATTTAGAAAACACTTGTAGCCCTTCCCAAGCCAATGTGGTTCAGTGCTCACAAACTCAGAACTGTGGTTTGGTGTGTTTGTGTAATGGTAAGTCATTATAATCCATTAATGTGTATGTAGGATATATATTGTACACTCAGATGTCAGTGACCACACACTTATCACTCACTTTTGGTATGAAGGTATAGTGGTTAGCGTTAGGGATAAGGGGTTAGAGTGTGGAAGTAATGGCTTGGGAAAGAATCAGAAATTATGACCTAGAGATTAGCATTATTTCATAACATTCATAACAAGATTCAGATATTGCATTTATGGTATTTGGCAGACTTATCCAAAGCAACTTATATTTATCCCATTATACATTTGAGCTGTTGAGGGTCAAGGGTCTTGCTCAAAGGCCCAACAGTGTTAACTTTGTGGTGCTGGAGTTTGAACCTATGACCCTCTGCCTCATTCATATTACCATACTGTAGATTAACATTTACATAGAGCCAGAAGATAGTGCTTGCATTGTTTACTCAGGTTGCTTTTCTCCTTGGTGTGGTTCATTTGAGCAGGTCTGAATAGTAACTATACTCGGGAGCAGAACAAAACAGCCAAACCAAGAACATTTATACTGTAGGATGTGATCTTGGCTTAGTCTCACACAAAATCTGGAGCAGTTCTTTTGTGTTGGGAACATCCCTCTCCAAAGTGTATTCTCTGAGTTTGAGCTATGTTTTGTATTCAGGTCAACATGTTATTGTACATGTACAATATTCACAGTAGGTTGCACACTAGCATTCTTTTTGTCGTAGCACACTGTCCAGCCAAAAAAATCCTCATTTCAGATCAAATAATCTGGGTCAAATAATTGGGCTGCATCAAGTAATGACAACAACTAAGGATATCAGGAATACTGGAATGGGGTTAAGAACTCTTCAAGACATTAGCAAAACCT
Organism: Clariallabes teugelsi; assembly: GCA_030014215.1. NCBI lineage: Eukaryota > Metazoa > Chordata > Actinopteri > Siluriformes > Clariidae > Clariallabes > Clariallabes teugelsi. The sequence continues at coordinate 8,211,540 of JAQMYG010000003.1, read as the reverse complement.
CATAGGATAGTGCTGAACCATCAACTTTGTGTAAGAAATGCGGTCGGAAAAAAACCATGAATGGAGATGGCTTAAACACTTGGTGAAGTTGCATGGTAAAAAAATCAACATGTAAAAGTAAAGCTATGTTTAATAGTGGTAGTAAGATAATTTCCATGCATACATAATGTGATGAAAATCAACACAGAATTTAGACTAAACTGCTGTGTTCCCATAAGAAAACATTGAGTCCAGATTGACCCTATTCCAGTTCAGTGGGCGTGTCAGGGTAAGAAAGAAAGTGAAGCACCTACAGTATCATGCATAGCGGCCACTGTAGAAGCATCTGGAGGCAGTGTTATGATCTGGGGTTTCTTCAGTCGTTCAGGTCTAGACTCAGCAACATTACAGTATGTGGCAATAAAATTAAGTCAACCGATGACCTGAATGTACTCAATGGTTAGGTTCTCATATCAACGGAGTCCTTCTGCACTGATGCCACAGGTATATTTCAGGACTCAAACTGTGAAACAGTGGTTCCGGGAGTATGACGAATCATTTTTACGCATGAACTGGCCACCATATTCAATACAATCTTAGAGTGGGTGACTTTTTTTGCCAGTCATTGTATATTGCCCAGATTAGCTCCAGTTATGAGCAAATGGCAGTTTTGCCATTTTTCCGTTGGAATATTTATCAGTACAGAACAGGGATCTTTGTCTTGTGTTTACATTCTTCTTCCAATCCCAGACTCATTTAACCAATGGGCAGAGGAAATGTGCTCATGTGAATTGTCGTGACACTTTTGGTTCGCTTGGAATCTTGCCTGTGTCCAGGGGTAGCTCAGTGGTTAAGGCATTGGACTATGGTTCGGAAGATCCTAGGTTCAAACCCCACAACCACCAAGTTGCCACTGTTGGGCCCTTGAGCAAGGCCCTCAACTGCTCAGTTGTGTAATGAGATTTTTTTTTAAAAAAATGTAAGTCGCTCTGGATAAGAGCATCTGCCAAATGCCTAAATGTAATGTAAATGTGTCAAATGAAACTGAACCAAGGTGAAAATGGACCAAAATTACCAAATTGGTCCACTGTCCTGGACTACTGCAAATGAACAACAGTTTTGAAAACTCACCTTTAATCATAAACAACCTCAATCTTTTTCTCACTTATTTACATAAAGTCACTCACTCTATTCATCAACCACTGCATAACAGTCTTCTTCACGGCAACATGTGTTTTAAATATACCACCACTGACACTTTGAGCACTTTTTAAGAATTCTAACAACTTTTCTTCCGACTATTTCCAGCAGCTGCTCTGCCGGGTGAAAGCTGCTCAGGTGGATACATTTTGTTCCCTCTCACTTTTTGAACTCCCATGGGGTTCCTGATTCAAGGCACCTTGCCATGTTGCATGTCTTATCTGTGTCTTGTCTGTAAGATGGTGAAATTGAAGAACCCTCAGCGTATGTCTGACTGTTGAGGGTATGGCGGTGTTCTTATGCCTGTCTGTGTATTTTTCCCCAAGTGAATGAATGTTAACTGCTCTGATCTTCCTCTCTCACTCTCTTTTTCTCTAAAACACAGTGAACTTGAGCCAATCAAAATCACAGAACCCGTTACTCTCTATAGAATCTGGATTCCTCAGACCACATGACCTTTTTCCATCGCTCCAAACTGAAATCTTTTTGATCTTTAGCATATAAAGCCTTTTCTTCAGATTAGCTTCACTAATAAGACGTTTTATTATGGCCACACAGCTGTTTAGTCCCAATTCTTTCAGTTCTTAGCATACTGTGCATGTGGAAATCCTTTTAGTTTCACTATAAAACAGAGCTGTGACTTCTACTGTTATTTTTTATTTTTTTTACAATGCAAATTCACCAAGCATTTCGAAGCACGTTTCTTTCTTTTTTTAGTGGGAGGATTAATATTTTACTAATATGCATATCATATTCTTCACAATGCTGTTCTAATGTCACTGCTGTTTTCCCCATTCAGTATATGCTACCTTAGGGCACATTTCTTGCTATTCCTAATCATGGTATTAGTCACTAGGGTTTTATTTTTATTGACGACACACTGCAATATGTTGAGCTTATAATAATTTGTCACATATACATTATTGGACCGTGGAATTTTTTCTTCAGATATCACAGTTAGGAAGCTGGAGTCAGAGCACAGGGTCAGCCATGATACAGCACCCCTGGAGCGGATAGAGTTAAGGTCCTTGCTCAAGGGCGCAAAAGTGGTTACCAGAGACTTAACTCACTGAGCTACCGCTGCCCCTAAGTTGACAGACACTAGCCAACTAGAGTACATTTCAGCAGGAATAGAATATAATTAGTGTGAGTAGGCTGTTCTACATGCTGTGTTCTCTGGTGAAGATGTGAAAGTTAAATAAAACGGATAAAAATGGAATTGACATATGCAGAAATAAATTGGGGTGATTGCAGTATTCATAAATTTAACCACCTGGCAAAGTCTGTTGATTTTTAATTTCTGGCACTGTTTCCGTCCCTTACCTTTTTGCTATTTACTCTCACTCACTCATCGTCTATACTGTACGTTTATATGCTTTATCCTGTATACAGGGTCGCGGGGGGCCTGGAGCCTATCCAAGGAGTCTTAGGGCATCAGGCAGGGTAGACCCTAGACAGGGTGCCAATCTATCGCAGGGCACACATACAGACACTCACACACTTATTCAAACACTACAGGCAATTTGGGAACACCAATCAGCCTATTCTGCAGAAAACCGGAGTACCCAAAGAAAACTTACCAAGCACAGGGAGAACCCAAGGTGGGAATTGAACCAAGATCTTGGAGGTGCAAGGCGACAGTGCTAATCATTATTCCATCATGCCGCCCTTTTGCTGTTTAAAAAGAAATTTAAAAAATGCCCAATGATTCATATCAGCTGTTCACCAGACAATATGTTTAATTTAACCTTCTACAGTAGCTACTGCCTAACCACTAGTTTATCTGAGTCATTCAAGACTGTTAAGTAATTTTACCCTGGACGTGGTGCCAGGCCATTGCAGGGCACACACTCACTCACACTCTACGAGTGATTTTGGAATGCCAGTTAGCCTAATCTGGACATCTTTGGACTTGGAGAGGAAACCAGAGCATCTGGAGGAAACCCACCACTCACGGGGAGAACACGCAAACTCCATAGAGTTGGGAATCAGATCCTGGAGGTGCAAGGCGACAGTGCTAACCACTAAGCCACCGTGCAACCTAATCTAATCCATTTAATGTAAAATAATGTCAAACAAGAAGCATGCGCTGTTATATATATATATGTTTTTTCTTTTTATAGTATTGGGAAACAGTTTAAAAGTCTCACAGTATGCAGAGATTAGGTTGGAAAATGCTAAATTATTCCATTAAGCACTGAGTTACTACTGCTTACATTTCTACATTTCTCTTTTTATACCAAGCGAAAGCATGTGAGTGAAAGTGAACACAGGTCTTGAGTAAATATTTTAAAGATCCAATTAGCTTTTGGCCGTTTGCAGCAGAAGTGTTACAGCATTACGGTGACATTAATGGCTGATGCTGGATTGCTGCATTTCTCTGCTCTGCCTGTTTATGGGCGAATGGGGAACCGAGCCTGTTTCCCTCTACACAGGACAGCACCATAACCATAACGAAGCCTTGTGCTGCCTGGAGAGAACTCTGCTTTACTCCTACACACACACACACCACACACACCACACACACACACACACACATGAAGCTAATCATAGCCTCCTGCCTGCTGGCAGCTAACCTCTGTGTGAACTAAAGCAAGTCACTATCACTTAATCACACTATCTGCTTTTTTTTTTTTTTTCCTTTCTTCTTTTTTTCTAACTCATTCCTGCTCTCTAACTTTGGCAGAGTGCAAGAGAGGCTCGTCTGCGTTTGTATGGAAATAAGTCGGAAATTGTGTAATGGTACATGAGCGCAGGATCGTGGCTCCGTGTTGTGGTGTTTAATCAGCAAGTCTGGAGCATGCTGCGTGATGGCGAGAGGCTTAAAGATGAGGGAGGAAGCGCAACGCTATCTGGCCACGGTGCTGTCAGAGAGGAAAAGCAATTTAGGTCTTACAAAAGGCTTAAATGTGACTTACAAAGACTTCAATATGCTAATGTTAAACAATTTTCCTTTTTTTCCCAAACAGAAATGGCTGACTGACAGGTTGGATGATGTTTGTAATATAGTCTTGCAGCTTTTCTAGATATTAGCATAATGTTGTTCTGTTTAAAGCTTCCATCTCTATGTTTTTTTTTTAACCTTGACGTGCTTATACAGTAATAATAATAATAATAATAATAATAATAATAATAATAATTATTATTATTATTATTATTATTATTATGCAAATTTAAAACAAAATAAATATATACCGCTTTATCCTGTATTCAGGGTCATAGGGGCCTGGAGAGTAGCCCAGGAGACTTAGGGCATGAATAAACACCCTGGACCCTGGGATACATCCTGAATTGAGAACGCCAATGAGCCTAATCTGCAGGTCTTTGGACTGTGGGAGGAAACTAGATTACCTGGAGGAAACCCACCAAGCATGGGGAGAACATGCAAACTCCATGCACACATAGAGGTGGAAATCGAGCCTGGCGGTTGCTATAACATTCAATAAAAATTTTCTGGGTATCTGGGATGACTGGGAATTTTGTTTAGGGAATGCCAGTTGTTTCATCCTAAACAACATTTTCAGGAAATCTGAGAACCTGGATGAATCGCAAACAAACATGGGGAGAAAACATCAGTCGATAACCTGTGCTCAGGATCGAGCTGTGAATGCTACCCTCTGCACTTTCTGATTTTGGTTCAGCAGGCAGAACTATGGAATTCTGAACATTTAATGCTTCCTTCCTAAATATGCCCAATAAAATGGAGATGCAGCAGTGGTTAGCTGGATTCGATTCCTGCCTCAGGTCTATGTGCATGGAGATTGCGTGTTCTCTGGGATTTTGGTGAGATTCCTCCCGGCACTCTGGTTTCCTCATACAGTCCAAAGACATGCAGATTAGTCTAATTGGTGTTCCCAAATTGCCCAGAGTGTGTGAACGAGTGTTTCCCACATTTCCTGAGATAGACTCCAGGCCTCTCCGTGACCCTGCATAGAGGATAAAGTGGGATAGATGATGAGTGAGTGAGAATGGAGATGCCTTGCGAGTTTTATCACAGAGTGTGTTTATACCATGTACAAATGTTGTCTGATTACTTTAGCAGTCATTTGATTAGAATTTAATAATTGAGTGACACTTTAGACTTTACTTTTTGGGGGCTGATACTGTATGTCACTCCACAGACAATCATAGTATCTTACAGAGAAGCTTAAAATACTTTGGGCATATTTTCTGGGGATAACAGTAAATTAATGTCTTTTGACTGGCAGGAGTAAACGTGCTTCTGTAAAACTATAATCTGTCTACAGCTTACACAAAGGTTTCCAAGTGGAGAGGTTAATACTGGTAACTTTTCCTTAGTGCCACATTGCAGGACCTAGTAATAAACCTGACACATCCTCACATCACACTCCCCTCAAGGCTCCGCTGCCTCCAGCCACCCTTCTATTTATAGCTCTGTTCCAATAGGTTACACTCCTCATACTTATACCATATTGAATGTAGATTGGAGGCCCGAAGGAGACAACTTTATGCCAAATGACAAGATCTATTGCTTTATAAAAACCTTGCATTATGCACTCTTCTGCTGATAATATCTCTCCTGCTTCCATAATTCTGTTAGTGAAGCTCCTGTTTATGGGTCTGGCTGCTGGCCCCTAAGCTACAGTGTCTCCTGCTCATGGAGGAGTGTATATGTGAGCTCTGGGATTTCTGTCAGGCTACAGCGTGTATGTCGCCAATCCGTGAGATTGATGCATCTCATAAGCAACTCGCATGGTCAGACCATCAGCTCCCACTGTGGTAGACATTTTGCCCTGTTTAATTCTCTCCCTGCCAGAACACCTGTGTGTCTAGGTTTTAATTTGTGGCCACATCGTGCATTTTCCATTGCATATCCACATAGAGGAATTGAACTAATTGGAAGCCAAACAGCTTGATTGATTGTAGTAATGACAGTAAAAGAAACCACGATGAGGAAGGCTAGCTGTAGATAACATTGTGAAGGATAATCAATACTGTACATTCAAAAGTGACATTTTACATAACTTGAGGATAAAAACATTTGTCTATATACATGATTTGCTATACTGTATACTGTACACGAATTATGTCATTTGTCACCACTTCAGAAGGGTCAAGTTATTGGCCTGCATCAACAAACATAACCAGCAAAGGATTTAGGTTAAAAACCTACACATAGTCAGAAACTGAATGCATAGCGCTGAGCTGTCAGCTTTGTAGAAAACATCATCTTCAAAAATCATGAATGAAGTTCATGAACTCCCAGCCTCTGGAGGCAGTGTTATGATCTGGAGTTGCTTCAGTTGGTCAGGTCTAGGCTCAGCAACGTTGTGTGCCAACAAAATGAAGTCAGATGATGACCTGAATGTGCTGAATGACCAGGTTATCACATCAATGGACTTTTTCTTCCCTGATGGTACAGGCAGTATTCCAGGACTCAAAATGTGAAAGAGTTGTTCTGGGAGGATGAGGAATCAAATTAAATATTAAACTGTATCTTTTTTTTTTTATTATATACTGTATAATGATAACATATTTTGCAATCTGTTGATGCAGAGAAGTTCAGTTGGGTGAATACATATTAGACTAGTTTTTAGACTAGTCCTTAAACCACAGTTAAATTTATAGAAGCACTCATTCCATCCCAAAAAAAAAACAGCACTCAATAGGTTGTTCTTCCCCTTTAATTCTGTTTCTAGTAAACAAATAATGATTTTTTTTTCTGTCTTTTAGAAATTTATGCAAGCACACAATTCAAAAGACACTTCACACATCCTCTGTTGTAGTTCTCACCGAGTAAAGCAGCAGAAGGCTTACCTGGGCCTGTTTAATATGTGCGTTTTACCTGTGTGTTTAATCAGTGTGTTTTTAAACGGAATATTATTATTCCATGGGTGTTTTAAAAGGAGAAACCTTTATTTTTCCAGATACACATTACAGCAAAGGGGGCAGAGGTGGCTCGGTGGTTAAAATGTTGAATTGCTGACCAGGAGGTCTCCAATTCGAGCCTCGTTGCTGCCAGGACACCACTGTTGGACCCTTGAGCAGGGTCCTTCACCCCTAAGTGCTCAAAAACAGTCGAGCTGGCAATCTAATCATGTCAATAACTGTCACAGAAACGGCAAATATATATCCATCACCCAATGTCCCGGGCAGCACATAGACGGAACCATGCATGCGTGCATTACAGCAGAATTAAATGATTTTAAATTATATATATATATATATATACTGTACATACTTTTTTTTCATTAAAAAAATCTACTTCAGACCACCTCCAGTTTTTTAATTATGCCACACAGACTTGCGGTTTAGGAGACTTATTTACAATGTAACTTACAGTATGAACATGAACAGAACTTTAGATGGTTATTATGTTGAACAACTCAGCTGGGTTTAGTCATTTGCCCTTAAGAACTTTGTTAATGATCCACATAATATAGCAAAAGACAACAGCTGGTTAATGAACACTAATTTCAGTACATCTAAAAAGTTTCGCATTACTCATGAACACAAAAAAACATACCACCTTTGTCCACAATTATGTTTGGGAATAATCTACATTTCTACATTGCTTAGATGTTGAATTGTACCAAAAAAACTAGAAATGATGTCCATGATAATTTTAACTCAAAAAACTTTTCAGATACTTTACAAAAAAAAAAAAAATGAAAAAAAGATCAAGATTTGGTAAAATATTTAAAGAAAATGTCTGTCATGAAAGAGAGGCAGAGGGATGCAAGTGCAGATCACTGATTAATAATCCAGTTTAAGGAATTTACAGAAAACAACAGGTAAGAATCAAATTTCAGGTAACAGAGCAATATCGACTGTGAAAAAGGTTAGGAAAAGTCAAAATATTACGGCAAAGATATTCAATAGATTTTTGAAATTCCTCAGTAAAAAAACACAATTTAAAACTGTGGCTTGTAATGTGAATGTACCGGACACTGCAGCGAAACATGCCAGGACGCACCTGGTGAAAACACAGGCATTGATTAAAGTGGCAGCTATCGGAGCTGGACCGAGCCGCTTGTCCTCCTAGTGGAACCAGAAAGTGAGACTCTAGCTAGAGGCATGCATCACGGGTCACAACAAAAGTGTTGTTTAAGTGGAAGGTTTATGGCAGTTTCATGCGGGTGAGCAGTTAGATATACAGTACTGTAAACCACAAAAGACAGAGAAGTGTGAACATGAACAGTTAATGTATGGTGATGTACAGTACCATTCATCCTCAGTAAATATGTATGAACAGTATAAAAAAAATAAGAACGCTAAATACAAAATCTCACTCAATCTTTATTGCAAGAAAAGGATAAAAAAGGAAGCAAAAAAATATATATATATAAAAACAACCTAAAATTGTCTGCTCCATGTCGAAAACACTGGCCTCCCAGGATCTCCTTCAAGGACCCAAACATGTGGAAATGGCTTGGAGCGAGATCAGGACTGTATGGGGGATGTGGCAATAACTTCCAGCCGAGTTCCTGTAATGTGCAAGTGGTGTTTGTGAGCGATTGTGTGTATACTGTAGTTCCAACAGACTGATGCGTCTCTTCCACAAGTTGGTGATCGATTTTTAAGGATCAGGTGTTCCACTCGCTGAATGCTCACGGAAACAACTGCAGTGGACCTTAGCCAGGATTATCATTCACATATGTACAGCTTTCTTTAACACGTTTGCACCATTCAAATGTTTCCCTGCGACTACTGTGCTTGAAGTCTTCATGTTAATGTCAATCGGCTTTACATCTTCATTCATGAGAATTTTCTAAATTATACAAACCAGTGTTAATTGCTCTGCATTTGTGCTATGTATAAAAAGAAATCTAATGTACCATTTACTTTTTCTTAAAAAAAAAACAAAAAAAAAAACATGCAGTGCGATATTATATTCACACATTTTTAAAATATTTTTTTATCTGAATTCTATAATTTAATACACTCAATAATACACTTTTCTTTGGAGGCTTCCACCTGGCCCCAAGGCTGACAGAACTGTGCACTCTAGCCCTAATTAGCCGGAGGTGTTTAATAATCTGTCCCAGGTGTGTGTTTAGGTGTGTGCATGCGAGTGTGTGGCAGCACATGCCCACTTTGCGGGGACATTAATGTCTCATCAGCAGCATCTGTTTCAGTGCTGCTAACCTGTGGCTTCTCTGCTCTGAGATTCAGCGTCTGTCTTTCCCTCTGTCCTGCTAGAGGAGGCTGTCTCCCTGCTGCTCATGGCACACACACATACACACACATACACACATACACACACACACACTGCCAGGAAATCGTAATGTGCTCTCAAATCCTCAGCACTCGCCTAAAGGTGCAGCTTTTTTTCTCCCCATTCGAGCATCTCGTCCCTGAGAATGCTGGAGTTCCTGGCACCTTTCGCATGGATGCGTCTCCTGCTGCTTCTTTCTTTCTCTCTCACTCACATTTTCTCTTATTTTCTCATCATGTGTTTTCCCCCTCCGGTTATATAGCTTTCTCTTTCTTTTGGGTTTTTCCAAGCCTCTCCACAGACCACAGAACATTACTGGTAGTAACTTTGACAAAATTCTGTTTGTGTGTGTGTGTGTGTGTGTGTGTGTGTGTGTGTGTGTGTGTGTGTGTGTCTCGTTGCCAGCCTTGTTAAAAAACGCCGGCTGCCCACGTACCTCCCACGGCCCATACTGGTGCCTATTTTCCTCCAATGTAGCACACGTTCTGCTCATGTTCCTGCGAGCTAAAAGAAAAGCCTAGCGAGCATGATCAAACTGCAAATCTCTCCCGCGAAAGCTCATTATCCTCACACACACACACACACACACACATCACACACTCGCTCGCAGCTGGTCAAAGGTGCTAGAGATCACAGGGGCAAACAGGAAACGTGTAGGTTACTTTTACAGGTGCCTACATTCAATTAGTGATTGAGGTTTTGCATTGTAATTGTATAACTTGTGCTAGAAATCCTTTGGATTCACACCATTCGCCTCAAACGTTTGGTGTCCAACATGAACAAAAGCTCACTATGTACACTGTAGTGTGAACGCTGTAACATTAACATTAGGGAAAACTGTTTTTCGAATATCAGGCTTAGTTTCTTCCTGTGTGCAGTTTGGTATATTTAAGGACAGAGATAACAAGTGTATAAAAAAAAGTAAAAATGTAATTGAAAATAAGATTGTGTACCATAACCAGGGGTGAGAAAACTACAAAAAAAAATCGAAAATTAAAAGTGAACGTGCATGTAAAGAATGTTTAAAAATAACTTAAATAGCTCTTTTTTTTTGTCAAATGTATGTTTTTTTTTTATTAAAGTTGTTACTTTTAAATGTACTTAAAATTTTTTTTTAAATAAATTATTATAACTTATAAAATATTTCATGATTTCATACCTTTGGAAACTCTAGACATGTAGCTAAAGTTCCATCCCATTCAAGTGAAGGAATCCATCCCTACCTCTAATCCTGAAGATATAGAAACAAATATGCTAGCTTTTTTTTTTTTTCCCTTGGAAATTGTTACGTAAGTATTACATTTCAATAACTCCCAAGTAGAAATGCACCTAAATAAGTACTTATATGCAGGAACAAAGTGCAGGTAGTTAAGTATTTTTCATGTCTGTTCTTGACTGTAAAGTGAAGCAAGACAAGTTTATTTATATGCATTAAAACTGTGTACAGTATGTAGTTTGTAGTGTGGCTGCAACAGACTTCCAGTATGTGTTAATTGCCTTATTGCTCTTTGGAAAAAAAAGGACACATGTTTAGGTATATTTGGGATACGAAGGGAATTTTACAAATTACATATTTTTCTAAAATTATTAATTAATTTAAATCCTTGTCAGACCCAGGGTGTTTTTTTTTTTTTTTTTGGCTTCTGGACATTAATGGGTTTTTTTTTTGTGTGTGTGTGTGTGTGTGTGTGTGTGTTATGTTTTTTCCCCTCCTACTTAATGCTTGTCAGGGCTTGACATTGGCACCCGCCCACCCGCCAAATGCGGGTAAAATTCGTCTGTGGCGGGTAATAACTTTAGTCT
>JAQMYG010000003.1:8179310-8193096 GCA_030014215.1 Clariallabes teugelsi | reverse complement strand
TCTCTGGTTTGGTTTAAATCAGCTCATAATCCTGCCTGCGTGATGATCCATCTGACTCTTCATAACACTCTCTGTGTGTGTGTGTGTGTGTGTGTGTGTGTGTGTGTGTGTGTGTGTGTGTGTGTGTGTGTGTGTGTGTGAATACTCTTATTCCTGTGAAAACACCCAGAGTGACCCATGTTATCAGTGACAAGCAGGCATAGGGTTAGACTTCATCATGTGTGTGGTGCATTGCTGGGACAGACAGAATGTTTTTTTTTTTTTTTTTTTTTTTTACATCCTATTAACTGGTAAAACAAAGAAAAAGTGAAATGAAACTAAGAAAGAACAAAAAACATTGACCAAAAACAAAAAAGTCAGGAAGTCAGTCAAATATAAACTGAACAAGAACAAGAAAGAAGATAGTAAGGATGCTGTACTCTCATGGTTTACCCAGTGGTCACAGAGGGAACTGCAGGACCCATACACACTAAATACTGTATTAACACCCCATACATCTTCAGCACTAATTTCCTAAAGATGTCTTTAGGGTGTCTTTACAAAGTAATTAGTAACATCTTACTTTCGTGAAGATGACCTAAAGACCTCTTGAGTTTTAAGGATGTTCTACAAACAACCTGAGGGCTAGTCTGCATTTCCACAGGGTATCTGTCTAATCGCTAATGATGTCAGACTCCAATGGATTTCAACACATAGGTAGAGTAACAGGTTAACTGTTAAAAAAAAAATGTAAATATACTTACTATATATATAATATATATTTTTAAAAAATTTAAATACAATTAAAATAAGATAAATAATGTTGTAATGTAAATTATGTCATTTTAATCAGTCCTAAATGAGGACAATACAGCAGAGATAATCAAACTAAACATTCTTATAGACAGTTCTGAGCTTGGGAATCCCCAAATAGGAATATTTTTATATATGATGGAGTGAACCCTCTCGAATGAATTTAATGAAGTCTATAAACACATTCTTAGTATCTTGGTATTTACCTTCATTTGCATTCCTGCCAAACGCCTGGCTGCCAGAGATTGCTGTGGCACAATTCCTCTGACGTCTTAAAAGACTATGTTCAAATAAAGTACTTCACATGCACGTAGTGTGTTCCCACTGCCAATTTCAGAAAGATAAGTATACTTTTAAGACTATGCTATTAAAATTCATACATTAATTAATTCATTCATTAAAATAATTTAAAAAGGGGAACACTTTTTACTCAGCAGCTTGTACTATAAAAAAGAATAGATAGGTCCAAACAGAAAACACTACAGTTCATTCATTCATCATGCTTTATCCTGGCCAGGGTCACAGTTGATCCAGAGCCTACCCAAGAACAATATGTGTGAGGTAGAAATCCTGCCTGGATATCACTGTATATCCCAGGGTATCTCTCGCCCTCGCTCTCACTCCCTTTCTCACACACACATTTTTTCTGCTGGTGGTTTTAAGCACTCTTTATAGCTGTGATGGGAAGAAACGCAACTCATAATGCACATCATATCAAACTTACTGTAACATAAACACTCACTCACTCACTCATCGTCTTCCAGGAGGCTATCCCAGGAGACTTAGGGCACGATGTGGGGTACACCCTGGGTGCCAATCCATTGCAGGGTATACACACATACACACACACTCATTCACACACTATGGGCAATGTGGGAACTGCAGTTAGCCTAATCTACATGTCTTTGGACTGTGGGAGTACCAAGAGGAAACCTACCAAGTACGGGGAGAACATACAAATGCTATGCACACAGAGACAGGAATTGAACTTGGCTGGTAACCGAACCCAGACCCTGGAGGTGCGAGGCGACAGTGCTAACCACTACACCAACATGCCCGTGAAAAACCTATATATACCTATATATATAAAACACTGCACTGTTTAAAAGAACACATTGCAAACCACCAATCTCGAAGATGCAATGTAACTGTGCTAAACACCCTATAATGTACAGTAACAAATAATTGTAATGTGTTCTTTTAAAATTGATTTGTTACTGTATACAGTATACTAGCGGGCAACAAATAAGTCTGTTATGAATCTTCTCTCAAACATTCAGGGTCAATATACATTTTCTTTTTCTTTCTAGAAAGTTTTAAATAAGGCAGTGTTTTTTTTTTATTTAGGTTTTTCAAATTCCAGCATGCCACACATCTTCCAGTGGTTTTCTTATAAAGACCTAGCCTTGAATATAAAAGAAGTTGCGATGCTAACTAGAATTTCTGTGCTTTACTTCTTCTTTAGTTCTTTTTAACCCCCCTCACTTTGTTCCTTCAGGATGAAAGGCACGATCAGTTGTATTGTTGTTATGTCTCACTACTATTCATAGTACTGCATCTGTGCATATCGTGTAGCGGTGTTATTTTCCTCACTCAGCCGCACCTCCCACGATCATTTCATTTAGTAGGCCTGGCTCTACTCGTTTGATCTGGCTCTTAATGATTGCCCATTCTCCTAGGTTTCTCCACTGTTCCGTGTGTCATTGTGAACGGGAAGCCATGATCCAGTGCGTCCAGGAGTGAGTAGGGCGCTATAATTATCAGAAAGCCACAGCCACCATTGCTATCTCTAATTTGCGTTTGTTACCTGGCTGCGCCTTTTGCTCAGCCACCAAGTGTGTTTGAATAAAGATAGAAATTGAAGAGTGTGCCGAGACCCTACACTCAGTTCTCCTGCCACGTGTTTGGAATTCTTAATCACGGTGCGTGTAGTGTTGAGGGAGAGCTCCATGCTTTAGCATCTGCTATGGGTTTTCAGCCACCTGTTTTTATGTGAAATTGGAATTTGCTCGCAAGAAGAAGAAAAAAAAACACCAAATACTGAGAAAAATAGAGAAATAAATAAATAAATAAATAAATAATGTTTAGCTGAGCTGAAAAGTTCATGCAGGACGTAAAATGGAAACAATCATTCTCCCGAGGTTGGAAGCATGAATCATTATGGCATTAGGGAGAAAAGTACTTAGGGGGTTAAAATGATGTGCTATATGAAGAGTTTCACAGCAAAATGAGATAACTCCATTTTTGCAGTTTTGTGGGGGGAAAAAACAAGTATTGCATACTGATAGATAATATGTGCATGTTTTCTTTGAGTCAAAAGGGTTTTAAAAAGCACAAACTGAAAAATATTTTGTCAAAATTGTATGGGTTACATTATTGTGAATTTTATGTGATTTTCTCAAAAAGCTGCAAACTCATAGTTTTGGCACATTTTAAATATCAGCCTGTCTTAGATAGATATATAGCTTATGATATGGATATAACTCATGCTTTGCGATTTTGAAACATGTCAAAGGTGGTAATAAATTAGAAGGAAAGACGACATGTGTTTAAGGTTTATTCCACATGAAACATTTTTAATGACAAACATTGTTGATAATGAGAAACATTATAAACAGTACAAAATTATTTAAAGCATCAGCCTCCTCCTGTACCAGTTGAAGTTTCCCTTTGGTACATGACATCAGCTCCTGATCATAGTGCAGGTGTGCACTAGTGATGGGAAGTTTGAATCATTTTAGTGACTCGGTTCTTTGAATCTCGTTCATCAAAATGGACGAATCTTTTTTTGAGTCATTGCGTTCATTTCGTTCTTTTGATCAGAAATAAATTAAAATGTTGCATTTTCAATAAAAAATACCCCCAATACATCTACATACACAAATTTTGGCTATAGTTCCAGTTATGAAAATATTACAGTGCAACTAAGGACATGTTATAATAAACAGAATGAGTAGCTCACCATCATATCTTGCAGTCAGAGTCGTTCATTCTTTTGAATTTATTGCACCGCATAGCGTCTATGGGAGTCACGTGGCAAAAGAACGAACGATTCGAGACTTGAAGACTCATTGCTGAGAATCCTTCAATTCTGTTTCCTGTGTACTGCACTGCATAGCATCTATGGGAGTCACCTGACAAAAGAACGAACGACTCGGGACTCGAAGACTCACTAGCAGAACCGTTCAATAATGTTTCCTGTGTACTGCACTGCATAGCGTCTATGGGAGTCAAGTGTCAAAGGAACGAACGACTCAGGACCAAAAAGACTCAAAGGTAACTACTCATTTCTGTTTCCTGTATATAACATACGGAGGTTTTGCGATGCTTTGCGCATGCGCGCCCAATAGAAAATGAACGAATCACTCTCTGAGACGACTCGTTCATCTGAGTCATGTTAAAGATTCGTTCAAAAAGAACAAATCGTTCATGAACGACCCATCACTAGTGTGCACAGAATACCAACAGCTTCCCACACACACTGTGTGCATGTCATGTCTCTTGCACACAAATCGTTATTTTGTATATATTTTGTAATGTTATTTGCATAGGATTTGATCAGACTTCTCATGGTTTGCTTGAAACGGTGAAGATTAAAGCTTAGATAGTCATTTTAAAATTAAACATTTTGTTATAGACAACTTTGTATGCCAGAGAATAATAATTGGTCAAAAGGAGTACACGTATGAAAATTGAGTTTATTGTGTTCTGCTGTGTAGTGTTGAGGGAGAGCTCCATGCTTTAGACTCCAGATAAGCAGTGAGATAGAGAGTGAGATTTGAACTGTGGCAAGGGTAAGAGGTAGGCATAAACTGTTTTTGGTTCAAAAGGGCAAACCTTTAAGGTATCCATGTGGAACCATCCACAGCAGCAGAAAATGATTCACAAGTGCTGAGGTTCAGCATCAACGACATACCTACTGTCACATGCAACATGCCATTTCAGGAGCAGAACCTTTGGAACTATTACAATAAGGTTTTAATAAATGGTAAGAATTCAAATCGCTTCAACCATGCTGAGTGCACCACTAGCACGACATCCTTTTTCATGCAAGTCGAAACATGGCTTTTAAATAAGAATTTGTTTTTTAGCTATGTCAAATTTCCTCATCACACCCCTAGTTACACTCTTAGTCTTTTTCAACTTTGCAAATAATAAACAATTATTTATCGATTTGTCAGCCTTAAGCACATAAACATCACACACAAATTTCCCTCTACATTATAAATCTCCCAGCATTCAGCAGCTGTCGCCATAAATCAAAGTGCTGAGCCTGTGACTGTGAGTGTAAAAATTAATTACTGCATACTTTACAGAATCAACACGAGTACAGACAAAAATGCAAGGCATGCATATTTATTTTCCCCTTTTATCCATCCCTGCTAGGGTGATAGACCGGAGTTATGCTTATTAGCACCGGGCCGGAGTTTTATCTTCCTGGCCTATTATTCAATAACTACAGTAAAAGTAATGGGAAAAGAATGTTAATGTTTAAAAGTAATGTGATGCTTATATACACACACAAGCACACAATATCCCCAGGTACACACCCTTTCACACTATAATACCCAGTTCGCAAAGCTGTAGATATATTTCTCGCAATAACCTGCTCCGCAGTATAAACCTCCTTAAATTTGGTTTGCTTAGAGAATAACCTCAGCATTTATATTGCTTTGTTGTTTAAATCTCATTAATGTTTCAGGCGTTTTTGTTTTGCATAAAACAGCGCTTCAAAAGTCTGTGGATGTAGTCTAGTTTAATTTTTGTCCTGTTAGTGTTGCTGTAGTTTAGCGCTGTTTGAACTGAATACATACTGTATGTCTTTGCTACAGTGCTAAGGCGCGGTCAAGTATATGACCACTTCTATCGTAACAACTTACACAGGTATACAATATGTATGGTGCGTGCTCAATGCAAAGAGAATAAATGATAATACGTTACTGTTGATATGGTGATTTTTCTTTCTTTTTTTTTTTTTTGTGAAGAGACATTCATTAAAAAAAAAAAGACTCCAGGTGTCAGTGGTTTGTAAGTGCCTGTGGTACAGCCGTAATTGTGAAAGGTTTAGGGCTTGTTAACTTCAAGAAGAATAACGCGACAGGCTGTGGGGTTAATGCATTCTTCCTGCTATAATAAATAAACATAATAGAGATTCCCTGGTTATATAAACCTTTAACAATATATGAATAAAGAAAAGTAATGTGTCATTCTTTAAGTATTTTAAAATAATTGTTAGTGTTGGAAAATCGCTGTGGTATAAAAGAAATAAAATGTGTTGTTACTAGAAAAGTGAGTTGGTAACAGTGACTCCACTCCATGTCCCCATCGCTCTGGAATAGGGTCAATCTGGACCCACATGACCTTTTTCATAGCTCTAAATTTGAGTCCTTTTCTTCTGATTAGTCTTACAGGTACAGGTAAGTGGTTTTCTTATGTCCACCCAGCTACAGTATTTAGTCCCAATCCTATAGTGCCTTGCAAAAGTATCCATGCCCTTGAACTTTTCCACATTTTGTCATGTTTCAACCTCAAATATAAATGTACTTTGTTGGGATTATATGTGATAGACCAACACAAAGTGGCGCATAATTGTGAAGTGGAAGGAAAATCATACTGTGAATGGTTTAAAATTCAATAGAGCCAATTTCCTTTTAGAAATCACCTACTTAGTAAATAGACTCCACCTGTGTGTAATTTAATCTTAGTATAAATACAGTTGTTCTGTGAAGCCCTCAAAGGTTTGTTAGAGAACATTAGTGAACAAACAGCATCATGAAACTCAAAGAACACACTGGACAGGTCAGGGATAAAGTTGTGAAGAAGTATAAAGCAGGGTTAGGTTAGGCTATAAAAAATATCCCAAGCTTTGAACATCTCACAGAGCACTGTTCAATCCATCTCAGAAAATGGAAAGAGTATGGCACACCTGCAAACCTACCAAGAGATGGCCGTCCACCTAAACTGACAAGCCGGGCAAGGAGAGCATTAGTCGTGCACTCCACAAATCTGGCCTTTATGGAAGAGTGGCAAGAAGAAAGCCATTGTTGAAAGAAAGCCATAAGAAGCCCCGTTTGAGGTTTCACATGGCTTGTCACAAACTGCAAATGGAACTTCTAATTTTGTTGCTATTTATTTATTTGTTTGTTTGTTTTTGTCTTGCTTGATGCAAGGAAATAATTTTATCCTACTGAAACAGCAATCTTTTTTCAGCTGTGAACATTGATCAGCTATTACATTACAACATAAAACATTATGCTCAGTATCGTGTAGGTTCCCCATGTGTCACCTGGGCAGATCTAATCTTTCGTGTCATGACTCCACAAGACCTCTGGGAGTGTGCTGTGATGTCTTGCACCAGGATCCTTTGGGTGCTGTGAGGGATTTCCGTAGATCGGACTTGTTTGTTACGTGGGTGCTCAGTCAATTTGACTTTTTTGGTGCATTGGCTTCTCTGTGGGATTGAAGTCGTGCTGACCTTTGACCCCTGTAGGCATGATGCTGTCACCACTTTACTTGTATACAATTGATTCTTAATATTATGTGGTGTTAATGTCATGGCTGATGGGTGTATGTGAGTTTTACATGAAACTTGTACACTTGTGGAACATTGGAAATTCGAGAATATTATGGGATATTTTAAAACCCCACATACTACGGCAGTAAAAAAAGAAATTATAATTGTATTTTATGTCATTGTATTTAATTTTATTTGATTATAAGTCAAAAAAATATTTTGTATTTCTTGCGATAAACAATGTGTTAACATTTATTTTATCAGTTATTGTACTAAAATTCTGTTGACTTACAAGGTTGTTGCCCATAACCATGTCGCCCTAAAATAAATTATTTGTTGTTGTTGTTCTTCTTTTTTTTTTTCGTTCTATAAAATTTATATACAAAATATTTGGTATGGCAGGGGTTAAACAGTACGTTGTAAGGTTGGTTAGAATGTGATTGAAACTGCCCCTACTGCGATACTGGAGTGGAAATGTGCACTGGTTGCAGAAGCAGCAGCACACTGATGATGGAAAACAGGGTATTTTGTAGTAGTAGTAGTAGTAGAGGTGGAATTTGAATGCTGCTTTATGATGTCTGTTCACTGAGTACATTGGAGGCTGTTTTGTTGAAAGACATGAACGTTTATTTAAAGAAATTAGGCTAACATGGTAAGGTCACACTACTAACCTGTTAAACTCAGACATGAATAATCATGAAGATATCCCTGCCAGCTCTGTGTATGTGTGTTACTAGTATACAGTAAGCTCGTGTGGAGTCTGCAGTGAAAATAAATTCATTCTGATTAACAGCTAAATTGTATGTAAACTCAGCAATGGAGCACTGGAGACAACATTAACTGGCAAACACAAACAGCAGTGTATAAACATGGAATAAAAAAATCTACATAAGCTGTATCAGAGATATTAGAGAGAGAGAGAGAGAGAGAGAGAGAGAGAGAGAGAGAGCTCAGAGCTTTCACACCTGCTTCTGTCCATCTGTCTGTGCAGGCCAAGCTGACCAGAGCAACACTGGACCTCAGAAAGAGCAGCATGGGCGCCAACACACACACACACACACACACACACACACACACACACACACACACACACGTTTTTTTTATTGTTGTTGTTGTTGTTTCTGTTTTGTTTGCATTTAAATTATCCTTAAAAATAAATCAGCCAAAAGTCCTCACATTATATGAACAAATCCATACTAATTTGTACACCTACACTCATGCACTTATACACAAAAATGCACACAAGTATGCACAAACAAATGCCCTGAAAAACACACACACATACAGGCACCCACACACACAACACCTCAACACCCACACACAAGTCAACCACCTAAAAATACAAAAAGATTACATATGTAATATCAGTTCAACCTCTCTCTCTCTCTCACACACACACACACACACACACACACACACACACACATATACACACACACACACAAACCTCATTATGTAGTCGTCTTGTTCTAGAGACGATGCCTGGCTGAGGTGCAGTGTCTCCTTAAGGCCCATCGGAGGCTGCGTTGGTGGCCTTGACTCCATCTGCTCATCCTGTTCGACAGGGGAACTCTAACTTTTTTGACACCAGGGAACCCTTTAACTTTTAAAAACATTCCTCAGACTCATTCCAAACAATATAAAAACTCTTCAAACTGGAGCTTTTTAACAACATTCAGTCCATGTTTTTGGGTTTTATTGGCTGCTTGATTGTAAATCGCTGAAATTCGGATCAACCCATTTGAACCCACTGAGGTCACATGACTAGTGACACACACAAACCCACAAGAAGCACACAGTTAAAAAAGAAGAGAAAAGACAGTTCATCATTACTTTAAGAAATAAAGGTCAGTCAATCTGAAAAATCTCAAGAACTTTGAATGTATCCCCAAATGCAGTCAGGAGCTCCAGAAACCACCTGTTTACAGCACGTCAGATTAGAGACCATATAAAAGCTTCTCGAACTTCAAGCAGCAGACATATTTCAACTGCGTTAGTGAGGCCTTTATGGTTGAATTGGAGCAAAGAAAGTATTATTGCAGAAGAACAACAAGCAGAAGAGACTTGCTTGGGCCAAGAAACACAAGCAAAGGTCATTAGAACATTGGAAAACTGTCCTTGTCTGATGAGTTAAAATTTGAGATTTTTGGTTCTAACAACCATGTCTATGTTAGAGGATGAACAGACAGTGTATGTATGGTTCCGACTGTGAAGCATGGAGGTGGAGGTCTGATGGTGTGGGGCTGCATTGCTGGCAACACTGTTGGTCACTTAGTCAAAATTGAGAGCACCCTAAACCAGCGTGGCAAACCTAAATACATAGAGTATATATTGGTGTGTGTCTGTTTGTGTCTGTGTGTGTTGTATCCTGTCACTGGTGGTATAATTGTATAATCATTGATATAACAATTGACAATGTTAACGTGTTAATGTGCACTGCAACAGAGCAAAAAAGAAAAAGAAAAAACTTGATATGCTTCATAGACCACTCAAGGTTTCTCATTTATCAAAGAAGAACAGAGTGTGGACCAAGCACTAAAACACTGTAATTTATCAATTGTGCACACTCACAGCCAGGGTTGCTGAATCACATTTATTACACAAATTTGAGCAAGTTTTAGGACAAGATGGAGAATGGAAACAGATTAAGTTTCAGGTGGTGGCAGGTTATAAAAAAAAAAAATTATAATAATAAATCTCATAAACATAAGCAGATGTAAGAAAAAGGAAAGAGTAACATTAAATCATAAGAGCATGTTTCAGTGGAGCAGCAAGGCTAATGATCGTTAGTTCTATGGATCCCTCATTACATATTCTCTGAAAATCAGGTAAACCGTCTAAATATGGATTGGAATGGGTGTTATGAAACAGATATTGGCCATATTAGGTAGACGTAAAAAGAGTGAAAGGCATATTACAGATATAACTAAGAAACACTGAAAACTTCAAATTTCAAAATCCCACATATTTTGGGTTAATTTTAGGGCTATTTGTGCAGTTTTTAGGATGGGAAATTGTATTGAGATCTGGCAACCCTGCACACTGCTATTAAATAAATAAATAAATAAAGTATTCTGCATAGTCAAACTGATTTACATAAAAACATTTATGGTGAATAACTTCAAGGCATAATTGTACAGCTACAGTATGAGTATGTAATCTTTTTTGCCCTACTAACATTTGAAAAATCTGTGATCACATGGAAAGCCCTCATTATTGTTGTTTTTTTTCTTCTGCGGTATTTATCAAGTAATGTACATGTAATGTCCTTCATTCATCGTCTATAACGTGTCAATCTTAAATATAACGTTTATTCTACAGTAATACAGAGTTGCTGGGACCTGAAGTCCATCCCAGGAGACTTGGGGCAAGAGGCAGTGTACACCATGGACAGGTCCATCACTGGTCACACACACAAAAAAAGGAGGGCAATTTTGGAACGCCAATTAGCCTAATTTGCAAGTCTTTGGAAACCGGAGTAGCCAGAAGAAACACACCATGCATGGGGAAAACATGCAAACTCTATCCACACACAGATCCCAGGTGACAATCGAACCCTTGACAATGGAGGTGCAAGGTCACAGTTGTAAGCAGTGCTATGCCACCGTGCCACCCAAGATGTACAATATATAGTGTGTCAATTTTTGACTTGTAGTTGGTTGGAAATTCTGGCTGTGGAATTTACTAAAAAACTTACAGTAGAAAAGTGTGTGGATCTTTTTGTTGTTTTTTCCTTTTGGGACAAGTTGCTGCCAGACATCAAATTGCACTCGGCAATAGAAATTGACTGATGAGTCCTTAAAAGCACATTCGACTGCACAAAACTGAGAACACAAAAACTTCATGCAAGGCATCTCAATCAATCTTTAGCTATGCTTTTAATCTGATTTTACTTTACATTTCATTTCTGATATTTCATCTGTCTGCACCGTTTGGTGATCAGCATCTTTGAGCAATTACTTTCCGTTACGCTGACATGATTGACAGGTTGTGTGATGAGAGCGATCAGTTTACCCATGATTACAGTTCTTACCACTAGTTTCTGCAAGCATATGGTCATGAGTAGTTCTAAATATGTACCACCGTACACACACACACATCCACACACACACACGCATTAGCTTAAAATGTGCATATGGATGCATGGTTACACACAATGCTACAGTAGGCATATCCGTGGGTGATAAATGAGACCCCAGATTCGGGACACTTTCATTGTAATTCAATGCATGCAGTGTCTGATATGTGAAAAAAGTTATTTCAGATGTTGTTCAAGATTTTGTACTGTCTGCATAACAGAAAAACACATTAAATTACTCTCAATCAGATCTGAGGCACATTTGTTTGTGTTTTCAAATCTCATTAGAATTTTTAAATATGCAACTCAATTTACAAATTGGATTTCATGTATTTTAGGAACTTGCTGAAATCAAAGATTTGTAGCATGGAGACATTTACCAAAAATGGCAGTTTTTTTCCCCTTTGTTTCAAATAATCTCAGCATTAGTAAATATACATAATGTAGATGATAGATATGTAGTTTAAGACGTGAGAAAGGGTTTTATATAATGGTGCAGATGTTGTAGTTATTCTGTGTACACAAATAACCAGTTGTCTATAGTGAAAATGTGTGTCAATGTGAGACGTTCAAAGAGGAAATAAAAGATGGAGAAACTGAGGCAGCTACAATCACCCCGTTTTGTTTTAGGCCATTTTCATTGCCAGGACCAATTGTGTGCTTGTTTGGGAGAGGGAATCGTTATCAAAGCATTTCTTTTTACTTATTTACACACACGTTCACAAAATGGTTTTCACTATGCTCAACTATTTTCCTATTCATTATTATTTTCCTGGTACCAACATTGAAGCAGTGAAGAACACCTGATCATCAAACCAATCAGACATAACATTAACATCACATGACATTAACATTGATCACCTGCAAACTGGTGACAGGATCATAAGCAGGTCAGCCTGTTTGATCCAAACCCATGGAAAAGCCAATGCAGCTGACAAAAAGTCAATGCTGGCCACAGTAGAAAGGCCTAAGAACATCCAGGGCACCACAGCCTACCACGCTCAGGGTGCATCATGCAAAGAGCCCAAGGCCGCCAACCTGGTCATGGGATGCACTAGACAAACAATTCTGATTCACGAAGGCCCCATCCCACCGCTCACAGAACCCAAAGAATCTGTTGCCAATGTCCTGGAGTCAGATACCACAGCACAACCCCAGAGGTCTTGTGGAGGCATGCCCAAGGGGCCAGACCCATCCAAATGGCACAAGAGCAATATTACACAATACTGGGAATAATGTTTTGTGATGTAATGTTATGGGGGATTTTTGTATCTGCATTTTAGACATCCCTTTCCAGAATGTCCCTCTTTGCTGGTATAATAACAAAAATGATAAATTTCACTCTTCTATGAATGCTGTTTACTAGATTTTCGTGCATGGCTGTGTGGATTTGTGCTTAGTTGAGGTCGTGGCTCTGTGCAGGACTCATGTGAAAATGTCCCATTATGTGAATGTGGGACACTTGAAGTACACAAAGATTTGCTGTTATGACAGTATAATGTTAATAATTCTCAAAAGGAAAAAAAAAAAACGTTATGTTAAATGTGATGAAAGCAATTTTTTATGATAACTGATACCAGTTTCTCCACGCCCTGATGGGTTATGCATAGAAGTCTACTGTAAAGTATGTGCTCAGCTGCTTTAACTACCCAAATAATGAGTAAATATAAGCCATTTCTACCCTTATCTTTTAGGTTATTCAGCATATTCATGATTATTTATCACCCACAAAAAGTTTCATTAAAGAACTGTTCTGAATTTTTCTGCAATGTATTTAATTGTTTACAATAAATTTATATCAAAGTAACCTTTGCAAACATTAAAATTAGTTCAATACAAGGCCTGTGTAAAATATTCCTGTTGACTTTTATTATCGAATTGCATTACTTTTGTATTTAAAAAGATTTTAAAATGTAATGTAATTAAAACAAATTTGTGTGTTACTAGTTTACAATAAATAATAAAATGTGAATTATTTTGGGTGGCACGGTGGCTTAGTTGTTGGTACTGTGACCTTGCACCTTCAGGGTCTGGGTTCGATTATGTTCTCCCCAGGATTGGTGATTCCTCCCACAGTCCAAAGACATGCAGATTAGGCTAATTGGCGTTCCCAAATGAGCATTTGTGTGTGTGTGTGTGTGTGTGTGTGTATGTGAGTGTGTGTGTGTGTGTGTGCGCCCTGTGATGGAATGGAACCCCATCCACTGTGTACCCCGCCTTGTGCCCTAAGTCTCCTGGGATAGCCCCCAGGTCCCCCTCAACCATGTATATAGTATAAAGTTTTATAGACAGCGAGTGAGTGAATTACTTTATGTACAGTACCAATCAGCCATACAATTAAAATCACTTGTGTATGTTGTTCTTGTGCCACCAAAACTGCTCTGACCTGGTAAGGCCTGGAC
>JAQMYG010000003.1:8140646-8159318 GCA_030014215.1 Clariallabes teugelsi | reverse complement strand
CCCCGTCACTCCGTCATCCTCCAACTCTGTCTCTGCAACAGAGGGTGAATTAGTCGAGTTCAGGAGTTCCTCAACATGCTCTTTCCACCACCCGATTACCTCCTTAGTCGAGGTCAGCAGTGTCCCATCCTTGCTGTACACAGCTTGGGTGGCTCCTCGTTTTCCCCTCCTGAGGTGCCGAATGGTTTTCCAGAAGCACCTTGGTGATGCCCAAAAGTCCTTCTCCATGAATTCTCCAAGCTCCTCCCACACATGCTGCTTTGACTCTGCTACCGCTGCGGCTGCAGTCCCTCGAGCCCGCCGGTACCTTGCAACTGCTTCTAGAGTCCCCCGGGATAACATATCTCTGAAGGACTTCTTTTTCAGTCGGACAGCTTCCCTAACCACAGGTGTCCACCACACCTGAGGCAGCCACAACCTTAAGAACACAGCTCACAGCTGCAGCTTCAGCAATAGAAGCTTTGAACATTGACCATTATGATTCAATGTCCCCAGCTCCTACAGGGATGCTGGAAAAGCTCCGCTGGAGGTGGGAGTTGAAGGCCTCTTGGACAGGGGCCTCCTCTAGACGTTCCCAATTCACTGTCTGAACAAATCAAGTCGACAAATGGAGATCAAAGATCTAACTCTTTACCCCATGTATATACAACGCATACTTGTACTTGCACTGTTTTTATTTCCTGTATGCAACAAAACTCATTTCACTATGCTCTGTCTAACAGAACATCAGCTTTAAAGTACTCATAAAACCTGGCCTACTACTCATAAAATCTGGCCTTCTTCTAGCATAATAATATCTTTTCCAATGAAGACTACATAGCCTTTGTGTAAATCCCACTAGATAAGGACGATGTAAATGTAAGTGTAAATGTGGTGTAGTCAAAAAGACTCTAAATGTAAGCCTTTTTTCAATGTATCATGGAGCTTTTCAGGTTTTGATCGTAGCAAGCACAGCCTGTGGCTCGAGACGAGATACAGAGAGAAGCAGATATCTCAATTGTTCTTAAAACTAACACACTGGAGAAAAGCGTTAATGTAAAAGAGCATGTTCATATCCTCCAGCATCTTTCAGCTCCACTCTTCTATAGATCGTTCTTTCAGGAAGTAGATTATTCTAGTGCTGTGACATTTGCATTGGGTGAAAATACAAAGGGGAATGAGACAGTAAAAGCGAGCAGGAAAATAAATATTTGTATCCCAACGGAAAGAGACAACACCGTGACTTTCAGCATATTTAAACTACAGATATTGTTTTAGTGAAGCAGCTTCATGGAAATGTAATATAGTGAAATGCTATTGCAATATATTTAGATTTTTGAATATAAAAGCATATTACATTGTGGTGTGGGTTTTATTACCTTTTACATGATTAAGCCATAGGCTTTGTTCTGAAACAAATCCCAGAGTCACCCATGGGGTTCCATCTTGCTGCCTGTTTTTATCTGTTTTACTAAGTTCAAAATGTTCAAAGTTCTTTCTTTAAAACAATATAATAAAAAATTATGTGTTGAACATAGGATTTAATTATACACTGCCTGGCCAAAAAAAAAGGTCGCACACTCAAACCCATTGCTGTGGTATAAGGTGAATTTTTAAGCTCCCTAACAAATTGAAGCCATTTTCTTATTAGTCTTTGAACAGAAACTTTGAACAGATTGGCAGATTTGAACTAAGCATCAGCAGTTTGTCTTAAACATGGCTACATTCCTAAATGAATCGAGTTGCTGTTATATGATTGGCTGATAAGATATTTGCGTTAACAATCAGATAAAGAGGTGTACCTAACAAAGTTGTAAGTGTACTGTACGTAACATATATGAAAACCTTTGTCTGATATATGGATATACTGATCCTTATGGTTCAGTTATGAAATTTGATCTTCATATTAAATAATCAATATCAGGCAATAGTTACGTAGTTAGGTTATTGTTAAAATGTTATCCTTTGTTGTTTTTACATTATTGTTTAGGATAGGAACTTCTTTTGCAGGCAGTATTCAGGCATGCAGAGAAACGTTAGTCAGTCACGCAAAGGCAGAAAGAAAACGAAGCGCTGTTTGGATCTATTTAACCCTCCAAAGATGTCACATATGTCAAATGTTGGTAAGGTATTGTGGTAATACCGTAAATCTAATAATATACATGGAAAACTGCCACACAAAAGCACATGAGGAGTTACAGCAGAAGTGAGGAGAAGCAGAGACAACACAGGTAGATCATCCCACATCTGACAGAAGCTTTACAGAGATATGGATGCTGTCCAGGTATCCAGTAATAATACCAGATTATTTTAGCCATTTGAAAAGTAAGCAGGAAATGCTGGGGCAGAATATTGTGCTCTATGCTCAAAGTGTAGGTAGAATTCAGGTATATTGGGGCAGTTTTTGTTGTATTATTATGTCCACTGATGTGATATATTTATGAATTCCTGATGTTTTTTAGGTGATAACTCAAAACTATTGTCCAGTGATGTGTTTGGTAATTTAGTACAGTGTGTCTGGCAACTTTCATAGACTGGATACACTTTCATAGACCTATGACATATCTCCAACAATATTTTTTAAAAATTGCCTGTTTTTTTTTTTTTTTGCTGTTTTTTTTAACCCTGAAATATGGTGATGGTTATTTGGAATATGTATTAGCCTAATACGATGACGTTATGATTTAGATTACTTTGCCATTAGATAGGCTATACCTAGGCCCTGTAGGCTACTGATAACATATGGTATGGTGATTAAAGATTTAAAATGGTTTTCAAAATATTTAGTTTATTTAAAATAGTTTTGTATTATCAAATATTTACCAACAAACAATAGTTATTATTTTCATTAGCGTATGTTCTTCGACGTATCATTTCATGGCACTGTTCTGCTTCTACTTCCCTATTCTTAAACCTAATTGAGGCTGTGTTTTTTAAGTGCTCTAATTAAAATGAAAACAAAACAGAGAAATTTGTTCTTTAATAGTTTTACATTCTAATGTCAAAGCTTTCAAGTATAATTAATTTTTTTATTTAATTTTTTTTTACAGATTGTCCACCAACCAAACAGTTTTCCTGTTTCGTGTGTCCACAAGAAGACTTTCTGAAGTACTGATCTCGCTATCGGTACAATACTAGCCGCAGAATTACTTGGTACCGGATTGAAAAAGATAATTAATGGTATTGCCCATCCCTAGAAGAAAGCCACCCCAAATCTTTATTTGTTCGGGCTTCTTTGTTTTGAATTTCCTGTATTAACTTCTGTCTTATAAACCAGACTTTAATAAACAGCTGGGATTGAGAGGCATCTTTAGGGAGAAAGTTTGCCTCCACAGAAACAAAGACAAACTGAAATGGAGTCATTCCTGAACAATGGTTTAATTAAGACGCTCTTCTGGTATTTCCTGTGGGCATTTCCTTGTGTGTTCAAGATGTGATTGCGCAAACTCTCAAACACATCAGCACTACCAGGAAGTACTGTAGAAGATGAGGAGCGGCTTCCAGGCTCACATCGATACAGACGAGTGCAAATGCTGCGTAACGTGCGATAATATAAAAAATTTGGAAAACTAATCTGATATGGAAATACATCATGCCATGAATTCTTTGACAAGGTGATGTAGGTACTGTAGCATAGGAAAAATACATAAGTAAGTATAGGTGAAGTGACTGTATTACACAGACTATAAACTACACAGAAATGTTCTAGCTGTCATGTAGTGTAGGCCATTGTGAAATTGAAATTGAAAATGTAAACAGATGCATATGTAACAAACGCAGATAAGCAAAGTAAAACAAACAGTGAAAAGTCCAGTGCTGTTTTACTGCATAGCATAACTAAGCTTTAGCTGTGGAATGAATTTGAGTTATTGCATTGCATACAATAGGTGTGATGTCATACTGTGTGTAGCCTATACAAAAGATTAGTACATTAGTAGAAATGCGTACATACTGTATGTACACCTTTTCTCCACCAGCTCTTTTGTGCATCACTTTAAGGACACTGCAATTCTGTTTTGTGTTAAATTTCCTTATTGTGATCCCCTTCCTTTAAAAGCTCTTTGAGAAGTAGGGGAAATCCTCCTATAGAGAATGGATAATTTCCATAATGTAATACCCCCCATGCTCCCTTTTCCCCTTTCCACTATTTTGCAGGCTATTAAGTTTGATCCTGAGACCCATCTCCCTGTAATCACAGACAGCTGCACGGCCTGCCTGAGTGTGTGTCCCATCATCAGGGACTGTATCAACGTGGTTAAAGATATGACGCCATTCGTGCTCAAGAGAGACCTGCCACCCATTAGCCTTGTCTGCTGAAGCCAGACCACACACACACACAGACACACAAAAAAAGGAAGGGGGGGGGGGGGGGGGTGGAGGGTGTGGTATCAGGTTTGCTGCATTGATTCGGCTCATAATTGCTGTGTAAAAAATTACCTTTATTATGAAAATGAATAATTAGCCGGTAGAAATAATTGCCTCACATTCCCAAGTCAGTTATGCAGAAATAATTGCACTCGGGCAAAAAATAGCAAGTTGCATTATTTCGAGACAATAGCCTGCAGTGCTGTTTAGTGTTTGTACAACATGCCAAGGTTTCCTCATCAGAGTGGACAAAGTTGTGTTGTGGAAAATCACAGATACAGCATGTTAATGAAGGTAGTACTATTTTACTTGCCTTCTTCCAATTTTCCGGGTGCAACTTCATAAAAATTGAGGATAATCTGGATATACTCAGGACAATCAATAAATAATTATGGACATTTAAAAAGTATGTTTGGTATAATTGGGATGATGTACAAATTTACATGATTTAGTCCAAATTTGTTCATGGCAAGCTTAATTATGATGTTTCTACTTAATTGCATTTAATTGCAACTGTAAGCAGTGTTTTGAAAATTTGAAACACACATGATGATTTGTCTAACCCTATTATTTAATTGGCTAAGACTCTCATGCTGCGTGTCACTTAATCGAACTCTAAATGCACACTTATAAACTCCGATATTAATGCAGAGGCTCTCCCACTTCCGACAAAGCATGAATCATCCAAATTGTCTTCATGACAATGACTTTAGATGCGTCCTCTGAATAGTTTTGTGGAGCACGATTAGTTTTGCGAGACAAAGCGTTCTTTGTTGTTGATTTGAATAAAAGTCAGAAACGCATTTGCACACTCTCTGTTCTTTTAACGTGTTTAATCCATGACTTTGCAAACAAACACACCATTTAGCACACTGGACTCATTTAAAGACAAAGTTAATTAAAATGCTATCATAATCATCTCTTCAGATTCGGCATGGAACGCACGAAAATACTGCTGGTGAAAACATAAGCCTATGCTTTTTTGCTAGTTTCTTTAATGCTATTATGTCTGTACATTCATAAAGAAAACATCTGTATAAAAAATGTTAAACTTGGACCGGAATTTTAACCATATGGTAATTTTTTTAACAAGAACAAAAAATAAATAAAAAAGGCTGAAATATGGTCCTATATATACAGTACACAAATCATTACATTAACATAATAAAATATTAACACTTGCTATAAAATAAACTGGTGATTGGATTATGGGCACCTAAGTCTTACCCTTGGCCATTGGGACCAAATGCCAGGTTAACTGGTCTGATCCAACAGAAAAGCTAAAGCAGCACAAATCCCTAAAAAAAAGATAATGCTGGTCATGACACAAAGGCACCAAAACAACCAGTGTACCACAGCCTGCCACACACTTGAGCCAGCAGGCAAAGCGCCCAAGGCCGCCAACCCGGGCTCCAAAGTAATGGGATGCACCAGACAAATGTGCAAATGACAGAGGCTCCATCCCACAACCCACATTAGCCAAAGGATCTACTGCCAACATCCTGGTGCCAGACACCACAGCACACCCCTAGAGGTCATTAGATAACCATCTATTTTAGATACTTTTAGATATTGATCCTAAAGCAATTTCTTTTTTCAAAATTTAGCTGTTGATCAAAAAATTATCAATAACAAGGTGGTATGATGCATAATAACATATAACTGTAACTACTGTTACTAACTCAAATTAGATTGTTTTCTATTTTTTATTGTAAAAGAAATCTTTGTTATTATTTTTTACATAGTTTAAATATTGTTTTATAATTCTACATTTAATGTTGAGCAATATCCAGTAGTATATTATTATTAATTGTGATTTATTCAAGAGCGTGAGTCAAAAATCATCCAAACCCCGGGTTATAATTTCTCTTGGCCAGTCACTGCTGTGCAGGTATGAACGTGTTGCATCAGTTGTATTTGTAACTGCGGTGCGAACAAAAATGGATGCCTCACTTGTGATTTGTTGAAAATGATGATAAGCATGCACTCGGTCGAGCTGTGGACCTGCCTCACCTTTTTCATTCAGGGAGATGGCGGGCTCTTCAACTACAGTATGTCATACCCATACACCGAAGTTTCATCACCGGTAATGATCCTTGACATGAAGAATGGGTCATTGAAACTTCTCGATACATGTCTTTTCTAAAAGTTAATAAAAATAAATTCTACAGCCAGAGTGCACATAATTTTTGACTTACCCTTGTATAACAGCTAACAACACATCCCTTACCAGCCTCTCTGCTTTCTATCTTGAAGTTAAAGATCTAAAAGTATAGAAATGGTGACTTCTTAGAACTTCTAAGTGCATTTATGTCAACATGTGACTTGGACTACTGTCAGAGCTGCTGTTATAGAGCACATTATAACCAGTGCTGTGTTATTATACAAGTAGATGTTAAATATTTCTCTATAGATGCTTGTCAGAATGATCCTTGCCATAGGTGATTCTTCATGCCAGCTTAATCATATACGTTAAGCACTGGTGACTGTAGGGTTGGCTCCAGTGACTGGAAATAAATCTGCATTAACACAGTAACCATGGAAATCAAAGTTCACAAGGTAGCAGCTCTAACATCAGGGTAGAACAGAGTGCTTGACAATTTTGCTGACTAAAAAAAAGTCTTATACAATATACTAGAAAAATGATTGCTGTAATATTAGTAGTGGCTGGCACAGATTGGAGAAATCTCCAACTTTTTTTATATGTAGTAAACCATATTTGTATAAATATGAATATCTACTGTAAATGGACAGAAAAATATAAACAAATAGAGGGTGAAGGTTTTTTTTTTTTCTCAGCAGAAACATTCACATCAATTTGATACCATGGTGCACATCAATATCTGGAGGTAGTGCAACTGGGTTAAACTTCTGTTTTAACCCAAGAAGCCACAATGGCAGGAAAGTAGATCAAATTTGCACATTTGCAAGATAGCACACTTATTTCCAGTCACATTAGCTTGTGTGTGATTATTAAGGCCTAAATTACCTAATGATACAGTATACAGTATACAAAGTCTAATAGTGTAAAAGCATCAGACAGATAAATGTGAGCAAATAATTTACAAGCCATAGTCAGGAAGTGCTTTGCATCAAAGAAATTACAGCCATGAGTACAAAAGCCAAGCTGTTATATGAAAATTCCCTGCAGTGACTCAGCTTTGCATAAAAGATGAAGTTAAATATCGGGATAAAGGTTTTACTTAAATATAATTGACAGCAAAAAGTATCAAAAAGGTTTAAGTGCTGTGTCTTCCAGTGGCCACTCTGGATGGTGCATGATGCTGTTGAGCTAATATCATACCATACCAACGTCATACCCAATACCATACCATAAAGCTTTTGCTCTGCCAACACATATCCTTCAATGACTGGTGGAACTACAGTAGCATTGAGCTGGAAACCAACAGTTAGGGAAATTAACAAGAGTGAAAGTAGTTTCAATTCTCACTGGTACTACTGCATGTAGCCAAAATTGAGGAGAACAAAGCATTTAGATGTTGGACAGACCTGTGATTTAATTTGTATTTCCATTTATTTCACTTAAGAATATCAGCTAACTTCCAGGATTCCAGGCATAAAATGGATGGAAAGCTTGTGCACTATTTAGGGTGTACAATCCCTTGTTCCACACACCAAGTAGTGCCCCTGATCAGGTGTTAGAAAGGAATGCAAGATGTCAGAGGGATATCAACCTCAAAGTTAGCTTTCTAGCGCAACAGTTTCCGAGTGTCAGAAGCAATTTGTAACAACTTAGAAGCAATTACAAAGTGTTGCTTAAGATAACATAACCTGATTAGATGTGTTTTATTGTGGTAAGTGCTTCTGAGACTGGTTTTAAATGAGAGTTTTGGTAGGCAGCTGCTCTCCCATCACTACTGCATACTGACCGACTATCCTCATTTCGCAACAGATAGTGTAATTAAGTATTGTTAGAACACCCGTAATGCAGAGTGATACATATACTTAAACATCTCAGTGTAGGTATGCTCTATCACCACCACTCGTGGACCACCTTTATCCCACTCAGATTACTTGGTAGGAAATAACTGTTATATATATAGTTCCAACCAAGCAATCTGATTGGATGAGGGGCATTCCAGGAGTGGCGATAATTCATGCTAACACCACTGGGCTGTTTAACTATATGGTATCACTCTGCATCCCAGGTGTTCCACAACTGTAAATTACACTAACAGTTGGTTGCAACATGGGTAAGAGTAGGTCCGTATGGTTCGGAGTAGTGATGGATGAGCAGCTGCCTGCCAAACCCCAGAAAACCAGTCACGAAAGCACTTTCAGCATGAAAACACATCTGATAACGTTGTCATCTTAAACAGCACTTTGTTTACTTAATAATTACTTCTAAAAATAACTGGTTGAATTAAAAACTAAATCTTTTGATAATAAATGGTGTTTGTAGAACTGTTGTATAAAAGCAATATCATAGCTATGATACTGTAGATCTGACAACATCACAGGTGTGACGATAACCTCCACAACAGCACTCCAGCTTGTGTGATATCGCTCAATTGTTATTGATGTCTATTTGAACATCCCAATATTGCTGAATAAATGTCAGTGCTCTGCTTATAAGTGCTCTAACACCAAACTACTGACACATAGCAACAATTGATTTATGAAATACCGAAACTCCCAGCATATATTGGGCACTTTTTTTTTATTATCAACTTTTATTACAACAATCAGCCACACTGAGCCAGAAAGCTACGAAATGCCATGTTTATTGCTTCCGATCACAGAACTGCCCTCCAGAGCTGTGTGATCCCAAGCTGCCAGACATCCATCGCACTGCATCATCCTACTTCCTCTCTTTGATTGCAATTAGGAAATGATGTGTCTGGACCATGGCCAGGCATGCCTGCTTAAATTATTCATAAATGTTAATAGACAGGCCGAGAGCCCTCCCCCTTCCTTCCTGTTCCTCCTCCTGTCTCACACGGAACAGAAATAATATTGACCTTTTCATCAGCGCTTCTGTGTTTAACACCTCAAAAGCGCTTGATCATAATCATCTACATCTCTCTAAAGACCGTTTGAACCATTAGGTGAGTAAGTACCCTGAAAACCTGGAGAAAAAGCCTCAGCTCGGATCACCTTCACTCGGATTGTGAACGGAAATTGACTCGCTGTGTCTTCTTAAATAATTCAGATATTAGATATGCATCGTGAATCGAAAGAAAATGGAGCACAGCCCTTTTTTTTTCAAAATCTTTAGCACATCTGTAGAGCTGTGCAGTCATTACAATTGCTCGTTAACCGATTTTAACCTGACAACACTGGTGGATATTAGTTTAGATCTCTCGGATCCTCTCTATAACAGCTGCACTGGATGAATTCGGATCAAATGAAGATCACTTACTCAATTAAAGGCTATTCGATCACACTTCTAATTTGCTATTTTGATGTGCTAAAATGATTAATTTACAGTATAGTGGTTAATCTAAGGAAGGCCCATGGATTGAATGAGAATCTGATTTGAAGAGAATTCACCTCTTATGTTCACAGCTCACTATAAGGTTATAAATTTTATCCATTTAAAATTCAGTTCTTGAGATACGCAATGTCTGTTTAAACTACAGTGTCTCATCTGATGTCTATCATGTATCAAAAAAAGAAGGAATTACAGACTTAACTTAACTTAGCAATTATACTAAGTTAATTACAAACTTACCGGTATCATATTTTTTTTTAATTCATCCAGGAGACTTTGGGCACAAGGTGCTGAACACCCAATACTGGGTGCCTATCTGTTTCAGCGTACATATACACGCACAAAACAGGAAAATTTGGAAGCACCAATTAGCCTAATCTGCATGTTTTTGGACTGTGGGAGGAAACAGGAGTACGCGGATGAAACCCACCAAGGACGGGGAACTACAGGAGCGAGGCCACAGTGATAACCACTACACCAGCATGCCGCCTGGTGTCATATTTATGTAATAAACTTGAGTGGAACTTTATGGACTATGTGTGAGTGTGTGTCTTTGAGGCGCATAACTTAAATTACCGCATGGCATATTGCGGTTCCATTAAACTGTCAGACAGTGGCGCTGAACTTAACAGCGAGTCGAAATCGGGAAAGAAAAATGTCAGTTCAGCGTCAGCTTTGTTTGAAAGCAAAGTCCAGCCTCTTACATAACATCTATATAATGCTTACTCAGTGGCAGTGACTGAGGTTGGCAATTTTTGTCTTTGGATCCTGACTCCACATGTTTAAATATTCAACTATGAATACAGCCCTAAGATAGTAATATTACAGCACTTGAAATATTTACATCATGCTTTTGTAATCACTAGCTCTGTTTTACACTGACAAAATGTCTTCAATCGGGTTGAAATCGTTCCGATTAAATATTCCAACGTAACCTTTTTAATGGACACTGAATCGATAAGATGTGCATTTAATCAGCGCATCTTATCGATTCAATGCATTTAATCAGAATGTAATTTTTTTCCGACATGCGCAAAGTGAAGCATTTAATCTGCTGGAAATGTGAGACAAGAAGGAGTATTTTTCTTTAACTTTGAGGTTACTATTAGTGGACTATTATGGTCATTGTAAACGCACCTACTCGTTTCATTTGTATGCAACAATAAAAAGTTTCCCTTAATAGTTTGTTTCTCTATATACATTTTAACTAGCCAATCCGGATACCCAGATGCTTAAAAATTAAATAAATAAATAATATAGAAATCTCTACAATATAGCAGGCAATACACAATCACAGCCTTCTCAACATCGTGAGCCCTCAAGGATGACATTTGCCTAGTCTCTGCCTGGATCAACATTTTAAGGTCAACTAAGCTCTTTTAAATTGAGTTAAAACAATGTTCTATTTCCAATATGGCTCACTTCACTCAAAGAACATACAGATACTGATGTCACTGTAACAGTAAAAAGTACAATCTTAAAAAAAAACTGGCTCTCATATTGATCTTTGAACACAGTTTGCAATCTTTTGGAAAACTATTGAAAAAAAAAGTTCATACAGTGACAGCGAAAGAAATGAAATGTGTCATACGCTCTTGATGAATATCTAAAAGCCAGAATATTCCTGCAAGTTGCCAAAATGACTCACCTCACAGCTTGCGTTCACTTCAGTAGGAATTTAAACACGAAGAAAGTGCTGAAAATTCTGCAGGATTCTGAATGCACAAAGCTTTATCTCCGAATTTCCAACTGTTAAAAAATAAAAAGTTGTTTTCATTCTCATTCTCATTCCACTAGCGTGATCTTCATGACCCGTCCTTTGACAAATCTAATTTGACAGTACGTTCAACTGCTTTTGCCTTCAAGGACATTAATGCGAAGCTGACAATAATCATTAAAGCTATTAGTATGGTGCAGCATGGGCAAATTGGAGCTCCTGGTGAGTGGTGTGTAAGCTCATGACCCTTGACCCGCACTAATTTGCATTGGCAGGAAACCGTCACGAGATCATTTCATTTGAGTCTATTAAGAAGTGATAAAAAAGCCAAAAGAGCTGTGATCCAGCATGGATGATGATTTAGGGCTTGATAATGAAGGGAAAATTGAGAACTTTGAGAGAAATTTGTCATGGGTTGTTTGTTAAAGTGCATTTCTTTTTTTCCATTGCTAGACTCAAAGTTTTTGTTCTGATTAGCTTTTGATAAGAGGAACAAATTGAATTTGCATAAATCGTATAGAAAATAAATGTGTCATCGATATCATATTTCAGAGGATAAAATCTTTACTATTTCTCCTAATGTATTCTATAAAGTAATAGATGTAGTCACTTGCAGATGTGTAAATATATACAGTATACACTGTAACAGAAGGTCCTTTTTAAATATTGAGAGAATAGAGAATGGCAGCACTCGGTATTGTTAATCAGTCACACACACACACAGAGAGAGAACAAAGCTTGCCCATGCCCCGTGTTTCCAATCCAGTGATTCCCTCCAGTCATAAAAAGGATATAAACTCTTGTTTGCTGGTTTAATTAAATTAGTCTGGTAGAGGTAGGATGTCTGTGGAACACTGTCCAATGCTAATCGCATTTTGCCCAGCATTACACTCCAGCCTGGTCGTGGCCTGGTGTGCCCTGCATGCCAGCGTTGGACACAGGCTGACTCCAAAGTGCACTTCCATGCCAAGCCCTGGCACACTCCAGTATATGGCATATGAAACAGTATGAGTTCTGGCTCGGTGATGCACTCCCAGCAAGAATCATTCTCTACATCCGTGGGTTTTTACGTACCACGCTTCAGATCGCACCACGTTGGAAGCATACCAAGTTGACCTTTTGTATCGTCCGCTTTGTGACAAAAAAAAAAGACGTATTTCCAGTGAGCCGGCGATGCCGACTCCTTTCAACACCCAGCGCGGAGCAGATGTTCAATGCCGCTCCCCTGATGGACAGACTGATAAATGGTAATGGAGGTGATTACTTTAAAGAGGGATAAAATGGCTTCAGAGCCATAGACTATCAGTGGAGTGCGCTTGCATGCCTCTCTCCCCAAGCCCGGATTTTAGCAGATCAATTGGATTTTTGAAGTTGACCGAAAGAGATACGACCCTGCAGCCGTTCACAATTGATCCACACTTTAACAATAGCCGTTAAACAGATTTTTATAGCATTGTCAGAAGGAGGACTATGATGAGAGATAGCTGGAGTCATTTGCTGATCTCTTTAATCTGGATTTGATGTTAGTACGCGTAGACCAGGGATGTGTTATAAATTCAAAGACACATTACGTTATTATAGATGGCCTACTAGGATGAATACATTCCTAATAGGAAGAAAATAAAGTGATTGCAGTTAATCTGCTGCACTTTTATTATCTTGAATATGTACAGTATGAGCATATATTTTGATACTGGTTTGTGAACACATGTAGTACAGTTTAAAAAAATTTTTTTTAAAGCTTCCAGCTTCTGGAGGCTACACATTTTCAATCTCAAACATTATTGAGGTGCAATCAAAATTCAGTGCTTATAATTTGTCACATGGCAATCTGCAAAAGGCAACAGTACCCCTGCCGACCCTTCACAATCCTGAATTTTCTGTTAACGCATTTGGTATAAAGCTGGTCATAAACCTTTGCTAATTGAAGTGTGTGCATGCTTGTGTGCGCTTGCGAGTAGATCATTAAGGGGACGACTGCAATCACATCTTAGCTGATCATTAAATATACTGAGAAGGTAAGGGGAGGAGGGACCTGAAACAAGAGCAGTGACAGTCACTCATTTCATCTCTCTCTCTCTCTGTGTATGTTAGTGTTATTAGGCTGTTGCTTTGTGTAGCAGGTTAATATGTGTTTAGTACAGGTTTTTCATCTGATGTTCCCACTGGAGCTGTATCACATATTTCAAGAGGATACTGCTACTTATTTTAAGACACCCATTTATAATGTACATTAACATTTTATTAATTTGGCAGAGACTTTTATCCAGGGACTCACAGAGCGAGGCAAAACCCAGTCCAAGCACAGACATGAGCAACACAGGCTAACGACTGATCAGTGGCAGTCTGGCAGTCACATCTTCCCTTTAGCCAGAACACATTCTTAACCACTGAGCCAGCAATATAACAACATGTAACCATCACAGAGCCGCAACTTTATCTATCACTGAGCCAACGATACTGATCAGTACATCAGCCTTATAACTATAGAATATACCTCACACATATTGGACACTCCTGATACGTGCTATAACCATTATTATACAGTTTTGACCAAGAAAACTGATGGGATGGGAATAGTGCCAATAATAGAGGATAACAGCACTGGGATGTTCAACTATATGTATCACATTATGTCAAAGGTACTATAATAACATTTAATTACACTGTCATTTGCAAGCATGGGTGAAAATAGGTTTTAGCAACTGCCTGTCAAAACTTACTTATCTATACTGCTTTATCCTGTATACAGGGTCGAGTGGGGCCTGGAGCCTATCCCAGGAGACCTACTGTAGGGCACTAGGCAGGGTGCACCCTAAACATGGTACCAATCCATCACAGGGCACACACACAAACTAGGGACAATTAGGGAACGCCAATTAGTCTAATCTGCATGTCTTTGGACTGTGAGAAGAAACCGGAGTACCCGGAGGAAACCCACCAATTACGGGGAGAACATGCAAACTCCATGCACACAAAGGTGGAAATCGAACCTGGCAAGGAATCAAACCTGGACCATGAAGGTGCCAGGCAACAGTGCTAACCACTAAGCCACCGTGCCACCCAGTCTGTCAAAACACCACATTCAAAACATTGATGATTAAGCAACACATTGACCCCTTAATAACTGCTTCTAAGTCACTCTGAATCATCTCTGAATTATCCATGTTCTTTTATTCACGGATACGTTTGTAGCTAATTCAAGGGTGAATTTCTAATCGCTCTTTAAGCCCCGATCAAGGGCGTTACTTGGTGTGTGGGACAAGGGATAGTACACCCTATCGGACTTCCATTTAACGCTATATGGGATTGAACTCCAGAATAAGTGCAAATATAAAAACAAACTTTAGAGATTTACAGGACTGTCCATTAACCCCATCTTTTTTTGTCGTCTCACCTTTTGGCTACATAGCATTAGCAAATAATTTAAAACTACTTTACCCTTGTTATTATACCAATTGCCATTCGCTAACTGTCGGTTGCGACAGTTAGTTAGTCTAGCCGGTCACTAAAGGATATGTTTCAGGTACATACTGTATAAGGGGTAGAGTATCAGGGGTAGAGTATCAGTGGTTAAGACATTGGACTATGGTTCGGAAGGTCCCAGGTTCAAATCCCATGACCACCAAGTTGTCCCTGTTGGCCCCTTGAGCAAGGTCCTTAACCCTTAACTGCTCAGATGTATAATGAGATAAAAATATAAGTCACTCTGGATAAATGTAAATATGTGTTGCCAGAGCAAAATAACTGGTTAAATAAAGAAAAAAAACTGTTGATAATAAATGTTGCTAGTGGAACTGTTGTATATAAGCAATATCACACTCACACTCATGCTGTTGCGCTGAACATTAGCACGAGGGCGTAGATGGGAGTTATCGGCACATCCCCCATACAGTCCTGAAATCGCTACAAGCCATTTCCACATTTGTCCCTGGGAGGCCAGTATTTCAGATGTGATGGTGTCCAAACCCTACTGAAATTCTGAGATAAGTGCATTAGTGTAGCAGGGGATTATATAGAGAAATAAAGGTAGATTTTACTCTCATACCTGTGTTCTGTTATTCTATTCATTCTATTATGTACAATTTGAAGTCCCATATACTGTACGCCCCTCATATATTTATCACTGAGCCATGATTATAACTCTATATTATAACTATGACTAAACCACAAAATAATTATCACTATATACTGTATACTCTATATACACACCACACCTATAAGCTATCACTGAAAGACCACTGCCCTCACTCGACTTTTTTCATAATTTCATTATAATAGATGAAATGTATTATTTAATGTGTTAATTATAAAATGTATACAAATCTATTTCTTATGTTATTCTAACCACCAAGTGTATTACACCAGATCCCAAACACAATATAATGGTAAAGTGGATTATTTGTCAGTATAGTAATATTCTACCTGTTCGACTATACAGTAATAATACATGAGAAATGTGCAAACAGTATCCACAACTATAGCATAAGGACTTATCTCATCAGACATTCACAGATAAATGTACACCACGGAAAACAAGCTTCACATGTGACAAATGGTGTAAGGTGCTTGGCAGGCAAGATGATCAATGCAAGATGATCAATGTTTTTAATATGTGAAAACAAGTGTGTAAAGGGAGGGAGACAATGGGTTGCCATGATAAGGCTGTTATTCACTTTTGGAGATCAGGCATTAACTCATTCGTCGTAGGTTACCCTCCTTGAACAAAACCCTAGCACAGCCATCCACCAATTTCACAGGGGCCATTAATAATGAATGCGAGAGGTCCATCATATGATTTGCATTTAGATAAAAGTTCATTTGATTTAGAAAATCCCCCAACCCCCCAAAGTGTGATCTGAGAGATTTGCCTTTAATCTGTGAATAAATGTCCTTTAAGACTCTCCAAATCCAAGTTTTAGAAATACGCCTGTGTAGGTGAGTAATGATGTCATTAAGGAGTTTCTCAGTTGATCTTTAAATCTCCAGTTCACTATAATCCCCAATTCGTGATTATTTAGAATTATGCACTTACATTTTTTAAATAGAGTATTATAACTATGTGGAGCTTATACAGTACCAGTCAACAGTGTGGACACACCTTATAATTCAGTGTTTTTTTTTGTTTGTTTTGTGTATTTT
This sequence comes from Clariallabes teugelsi, assembly GCA_030014215.1. NCBI lineage: Eukaryota > Metazoa > Chordata > Actinopteri > Siluriformes > Clariidae > Clariallabes > Clariallabes teugelsi. The sequence continues at coordinate 8,142,660 of JAQMYG010000003.1, read as the reverse complement.
CTGCATTCTAGAACAATACAGGTTTTTCTTATGCTATGAAATAACACATGAAATTTAGTAATTAAGTAACAACTACTACAACAACAGTCAGTTATTATTCTAAGACATGAAGGTCAGATGTTCGGGAATAGTTCTTGCAAGAACAGTATCATCAAGTGCATTTGCAAAGTCTCATGAACATCTCATGAAGACCTTTCCAGGAAAGCAAGAGCAAAACTTACCTCTGCTGCAGAGGAAAAGTTCATTTAGAGCTACCAGTCTCAAAAATCACCAATTAACAAACTACAACTCAGATTAGAGCCAGAGTATACAGTAAGTAGCAGAAACATGTCAATATCAACTGTTCAAATGAGATTATTGAATATTTTGGACACCCGCTGTATTGTTTTAGAAAGAAATAAAAATCTGGAAAGACCATGGAATTAGAACGGGGGTTCAAACATGTTAGCATAGTGTGTGTGTATAGGTCCTGTATTTGTTTTCTTTGTAAACACTGTGTATATAAAGATCATGCATTTAAAGCCAGTATTAGCATAATGTGAATACAGGTCCTTTTTAGACGGTGTATTAGCTTAGTGTAGATAAATCCTATATTTAAATCCTGTATTTAATGTAGGTCGAGTATTAATATCCTGTTTGAGTGAATATCCTTAAATGTAGCACATGTATAACTCCTGTATAAATTCCTCAGATTCCAACCCACAACCAACAGCACTGAAAGGATCCACTGCAACGTCCCAGTGCCAGACACCACAGCACATGCCAGAGATCCCATAGAGAGATGGCCCAAGGTGGTACAAGAGGGACCTAAAACCTAGGTGATTTTAATGTTATAATTGTTTTTTAATTCTGTATTTACAGCTTATTATGTAGCGTGTGCATACGTCAGAGCATATACAGTTGGTGGCGAAGTGGGAAGGTCTGGATTAAATTCTCAGCCAATGCCCAAACCCCAGCCACTGGATGCACTGCCAGTCCCAAGGCCGGATAAAATGGGAAGGTTGCATCAGGAAGGGCATCTGGCGTAAAGCCTACAGTATGCTAGGATCAAATGGTCCACTCGATAGGACCAGCTGAAACTCCAGCATTCATTATATACCTTGCACTAGTTCTGTGTTACTGTTCTGTATTAATATGGTTTATTAATGCTGTATTGTATGTAAGTTCGGGATCACTTTCTAACTCCATGGTCATTGCTGATTTTTATTTCTTTCTATAAACAATACTAAAGGCATCCAAAATATGCAATAATCTCATTTGAAAAGTTGATATTGAGATGTATCTGCAACTCATGCACTGTAAAGCCTTCATAACGGCTCTAATCCAAGATGCTGTTTGTTAATTGGTGATTTTACAGGCTGGTGACTCTAAATGAACTTCTCCTCTGCAGCAGAGGTAAGTTTTAGTCTTGCTTTCCTGTGATGGTCTTCATGAGAGACATCATGGTGCTTGATGTATTTTATAAATGCACTTGACAATACTGTTCTTGCAAGTATTCCAGAACAGCTGACTTTTAAAATAAAGACAATAAAAATTGTCTTAAAATAACTGACTGTTGTTGATGTTGTTGTTAGATAATTACCTAATTCCATGTTTTATTTCATAGTATTAAAATCCCAAGTATTGTTGTAGAATGTAAAACTCACAAGTGATCCCAAACTTTTAAGTGGTACACAGTGTATATCATGTATTAGGGCTGTGTTGAAATTCTGTAGTAGTCCAGTGGGTCCTGTATTACCATTCAATATGTTTTGGTCATATGTAACACTTGCATCTATTCCCACCAACCTTAACCAAAATATATTTTCCCCAAGCCCAGTCTGTGGCTGAAGGTTAAGATTTACACCCTCATTCTATATGATATTTCACTTATGGAGGAAAAAAAGTTCTATAGCAAGTCTGAGGTACTGTTTAGGCTGTTAATAACCTTTCCTTTTTCTCTCTCTCTGTCTCACACACACACACACACACACACACACACACACACACACACACACACACACACACACACACA
>JAQMYG010000003.1:8093809-8104668 GCA_030014215.1 Clariallabes teugelsi | reverse complement strand
AAAAAAACGAACGCGATGTTCACCAGATGATACGATCTTTAGCAGACGTCTCCGCGACGTACCTGTGCTATCTGGGTCACAAACAATAACATTTTGTAATAAATTTTTTTTTTTGTAATTTCCCATCAATATCAATCATGTACATTATTCTGCTAATTTGTCCAATGCTAGAATGGGTGATAATATTCAATTTTATTTGTATAGCGCTTTTAACAAGCGACATTGTCGCAAAGCAGCTTTACACAATCAAAAGAATTATTTAAGTTTGTATGAGATGTGAACGTGTATGTCAAAATGATAAGACATGACTAGGTATTCTTTGCTCTGGCGTGTTTTAGATAGCTACTATAGCTTATGACCTGTAGTGTTTTTGCTAACTACCTGATGACCTGTAGTGTCTTCGCTAGCTACTGGACCTGTAGTGTTTTTTCTAACCAGCTGATGACCTGTAGTGTTTTTGTTAGCTAGCTGATGACCTGTAGTGTTTTAGCTAACTAGCTACTCACTTGTAGTGTTTTTGCTAGGTACAGAAGCTGTTGACCTGTAGCGAAGTAGCTACTGATCTGTAGTGTTTTTGCTAACCAGCTGATGACAAGTAGTGTTTTTGCTAACTAGCTGCTGAGCTACAGTATATATGGGGATTTGGATGGTACTGTACAGTGTGAAAAATAGAGTGCATATAAATAATATAAAATCTACAATGTAATCGTTTGAGGATATGACTAGGGTCCATTTAAAAATACTTTATTGTGATTGTTATTTATTGACAGATTTTGCTGGTTGCAATCATGACAGATTGAAATTACATTTTTAGTTAGATGTGTACGAAAACCATTTCATTCTTTACAAACCATTTTAAAAATGTAGGAATTGATTATTTCTTATAGTCCTAGGTAATGCTTTATTTATTTATTTTAAGATATTACAAAGGGGGCACAGTGGTGAAGTGTTTAGCTCTGTGCCCTAGAGTCAGGGTTCGAGTGCTGCCTCGGGTCTGTGGGTGTGGAGTCTGCATGTGCTCCCTGTGCTTGGTGGGTTTCCTCCAGTTTCCTTCCACAGTCTAAAGACATGCAGATTAGGCTAATTGGTGTTTCCAAATTGCCCGTAATGTGTGATTGAGCGTGTGCTTTGTGTTGTCTGTGATGGATTGGCCCGCCTAGTGCCCCAAGTGTCTGGGATAGACTCCAACCCTGCTGCAACACTGAACAAGATACCCGGTATAGAAAATGAGGGATTGAGGTAAATTTTACAATGAAAGATTTAGATACGGTTTTTAAAAAAAATAAAAAAAATTTGATCCATCTTGCACATTAGAAGGTGTGAACTTGTGCATCAGAGGGTTAAACTGGCAAATGTACTAGGTTTTCCAGAATTCAATCACGACTAAATCTGATGGGTTTTGCAAGAATGCCAAACAGAAAACAGATATGTTGCTATACATTTAATACAAAACCAAAGAAACAAAAGTCAGATTTTGAAATATTTTTCTCTTAGCTGAATTTTTGTTTGTCAGAAATTACAAAAAAATAACTACTTACTGTAGAATTTCTATTTCTACTTGGTCATTTTTCATTTTGTTAAATTATTAATAGTTTTTTCCTGTTGTTTACAGAAAAATTAAATAATGATATAAAAAACAGAAGTATTTCTTAAAAAAAAAAACATAGAAAGAAACTGTAGATATCACTAAATGTTGTTAAATTAAATATGTGCACTTCACATTTAATCCTGTGGCTATTGAAAGGGCATGCTGTTATGTGGTTAAAACAGCGCTACATCTTGTGTATGTGCAGGCCGGTGATAGCTGTGTATCCATAAAGGGGGGGGTCTGAAAACCATCAGAGAACTGCTGCCCTGAAGGCATAAAGCAAAATAAATGGACCTTCAGGATGCTATGTGGAAACTTAAATAAATGATTCAGACTATAGGAATAGGTTTCTCTCTATGATAGCTTTGCTTTAGGGTTTGGTGGAATAGAAAACTGTATATTGTTACTACTGTATTCAAAACCTGGTTTGTTCATCTATTATATGTAAACATGTTTTAGTCAATAAAAATAAACTTAATAGATAAATATTATTGCCTAATAATGCCACTATGCAGCATGTTCAACCAAGTGGCCTTTGATGGTGACTGTCTATGATTTGAGACGTGTCTGCAGAAATGCCAAGGGTGTCACATTTTCACCTTACGTCCTTCAAACAAGAAGACTCTCATCCTGAGGAAAGGGCATGTCCGACCGATATTATTACACTTTTTGTTGATACAGTGATTACTGTAGGTACAAATACAAAGAGAAAAAGTTGGTACACTGGTATGTTTTAAAATTTAATCTTAATTAAATATACAAAATAAAATTGGTAAGTTGTGTATCAAAAAGAATGAATATCAATATTACTACAGAGCTAAATGCACATGATATGTATACATGACCATCACTAGCAATGCTACTTTAGTGGTTAAATGTTGTCCTTCTGAACAGAAAGTTGTGAAATCAAATCCCAGCACTGCCAAACCGCCACTGTTGGGCCTTGAAGTAAATCCCAGAATATCACCTTAACTCATCAGTTGTAAAAAAATAAAAAATAAAAAATAAGATAAAGTAATTCTGGATAAGGGTATCTGGCAAATGCCATAAATGTAAAATCACATTGATTTAAAATCACTTTCCAGATTTATGCTCCCCTTCCTGCTGTAGGCCACACTTTTCTGGAAAGGCTTTCTTCTAGATTTTAGAGCATGGCTGTGGGGATTTCACTCAGCCACAGGATCTTTGGTAAGATCATCACTGATGTTGGGTAAGGATGCCTGGAATGCTTTTGTTTATCGTGTTAAAATGAGTATACAGTACTGGGCAAAAGTCTTGAGTCACCCATCATTTCCTCATATAAAATTTAATTAAAAGATGCAAATGGCCCGGGAATTGAATCTGGACCCTGGAGGTACAAGCCTACAGTGCTAACCACTAAGCCACTGGAGCCGCACTTAATTTTTTCATATTAAATTCAAGTATATGAAATTAAATTAAATGATGTATGCTAAATGTAAGAAATAGGAACAAATATTTTACTGTGACAGTCTGCAAAATGCCTAAAGATACAACTGAAAAATTGGTTGTTCATTTAACAACCTCAGCAGCAACCTCATTTCCCCTCTCAACTGTTCCAACCACTCAGCATTCAGCATCACCAGTATAATAATCACCGGGCTGCTCATCTGTCGTCATCTGGACCTGTTTCTCACTTGTTGATGCCTAAACTTACTGTTTTTGGTGAAACATTTTTACACTTAAAAATACTGAGTAAATGTAAAAGTTGCAAAATCGTATAAAATATACTTAATGAATTGAGTACAAGTCAGTAAAAAAATTAAGTAGACCTGAATAACTACATTTAGTACAATGATGTACAAAATTGAGTAAATGTAATGAAAATCAGAAGTTAATGCAATGGTTACCCTAAGTGAAAATGAGTAAAATAATTGAGTAGATATAATTGAAATGCAAGGTAGAAGAAACTGAAAATTAGATTATTATTTAACAAACAAATGTGGTACATTTACTAAATATTTTAACTGAATTTATTTCATACTGCTCTATCACAGAATTAATATGTTACACTTGTTTTTTTTTTTTTTTTAACTACATTTACCATTTACTCAAGGGGAATTTTAATTCAGGTCAATGTATCTAATGACACCAAATTATAAACAAAGAAACAATACACACATTACCATTTTTATTAAACATTTATTTGCCAAATTTGACAATACATGAAGTCTAAACTCAACCTGGTTTACTTTACAAATGACATGTAACAAGATCATAAACAACTGAATTGATCTTATTAGTAAACAGTCTCACAAACAATACTTCTGCCACAAGTATTATACAGTTAATATGTGAAAAGTAGACTTATGTCACATTTTACATCTGAAAGATTGCACACCTTCACACTTCAGTTTCCTGCAAACTGTGGGATCCATACAAAGTGTGTGCAGACCTTCTCAGGTCTTAAAGAAGCAATGACAGTCTAAATGAAGACAGGACACTGAATATCCTTGACCAACAGTACCATGCTTCACTCGATAATGATCGAAATTCTTTTTGATGATCCGACAAATGTGCAGAGCTTACACTGCCATCCCATAAGCTGGCGCCTTCAAAATGAAGTACTGTATAGTATACAAGTAAGTACAAGTGTGACTGTTACTGTAAAGTCTACCAAACTGGTAAAATAGTACTTCCGTTCAAATACATACTTTTTGGATTAATATACATCACATTGATCTACGAGTGGTATTCAAGTTAAAGCGGGACTTGTGATGAATATTTTCTGAAACGAAGACGTAAAACTGATTTGATTTTACAGGGCCCATTGCTGGTAAAATTCCAGTTAACATTCCAGTGGAATACTATTACAAAAAAATTGACTGCTTTGATAACCAAAGGCATGTTTCTCTTGCAGAACAATGCACAACCTCACATATAGAGAAAAAAATATAGAGAGAAATAAAGGGAGCTTTTACTCTTAGTGTGTTCTGTTATTCTGCACAATCAAAGGTCCCGCTTTGACTTGAACGTCCCTTGTACATGTCTTTGTCTCGTGTATAAAAATGATACCCAACTTTATTTACGCATTACTATCAACTATATCAATTTTTTTACTTTAGTTAATGGAAAATCTAGTATATTCAAGTGGAAAACTTGTATATTACGGATTCATTATAGGTAAAGTGAAAGAAATTAAAACAAGGCTTAAAATATATCTTTGATTTAATGGTTACACATTTAATATTTCTGTAACATTTATAAAGTTGACATTGACCTCCTGTTTTATTTCCATTCTAACTTCTCTTCTTTAGTGGTAGATATTGAAAATATATAACATGTTTTACACACAAAAAAAATCAATTGAAAACCAGTTTTAGTTTCTTTTACTTACATATCACAACATACATAACATATTTCACTTCAATCTTTTAATTTCATATCACTTTCTCCCAGAAATGTTGTACTTTTCCTAAATCTTTATATTTCATAGCTTTAGTTACTAGTACTTGGCACATTTATTTCATCAAGTGAGCACATTTATTTTTTCAAGTACACTGTTTTTTTTGTGAAGTACTTGTAGTACTTTTGCACTTTTATAAAAATCTGAAGTTTAGAACATCATGGACTTAGGACTTTAACTTGAGTAAAAAGTTTGAAATTCTATTCTACTTGAACTTGAACTTGAAATTCTATTCGTTTAAACATAGCTATGCAACATTATACTGCTAATTAAACTGCCTGCCTCTAGTGCTGTAAATCATGACATCTCTGCAATGTTACTGCTGCTAGACGTACATCTGATGCATTTACGTTTTTCAAACAGTTTCAGTTTCTCGCATTTGGTGAGAGGAATTAAAATATTGCGGCACAACCGCAGCCGCCCACACCGAGAAACCCAAAGGAAACCCGGACATTCACGCGCATGCTGCTCGAATAAATCTCTCCTTTTACACCAGATTTTAAGTATCTGTATTAACCATGCTTTAGCTGAGCAGTTTGGGGGTTGGATGAAACAAGCGAAATCACAATGAACACCAGGACTGGCCTATTGGTAGCTAGCTTCACCTATGGAGCACGGCTGTGACAGAAAAGTAACTTACACCCTATAAAGTTGTGTATGCATGCAGACAGAGTCATTATTTCAGTAACATGTGTTGTCAGTCTAATGTCACATCAGACTTCCCATGAGCACTTGCATGGGGCAATTTACTCAATTATTTAAGTTTCTGTTGTTAAACATAAAGAATATTGAGTTGGAATGAGTGATGATTGTAGTTCTTTAAACTAATCAGTATAATTACTCCATTTTTATTGAAATGTGTCAAAAATATTACTGTAAGTGCATGTTAAAATATAATTCAGTTCTATTTGTGAAATAAGACAAAATTAATAGTTGTTTTTTTAGCCATTTATTTTGATTTGTCTAACTCAGACAATCATGTATGTGGTTTTTAGAGATTTTATTAAGGTAACATAACCTTTTTATTACTGTGAAATTTACAAGGCCAAAGAATCATTTTTTAGAGTGCAATTTTCTTTTAAGTACATGCATTCAATATAAAACACAACTAGCGATAAACTGTAATAAATGCTCCAAGACTGGAGACTAAGATTTTCCTTCTTGTTAATCACATTTAAATAAAATGGTTACCAATATTTCATGCTACTTAATAAGAGCCCTTTCCAAATGTGTTAGATATGTGACAAAAAAGCTGAAAAGTGCATCTTTTTTTGATCTATTGTCATTTAAGTTTTTCTTCACTTCAGTTCACTCCACTTTTTCTTTTTATACTGTTGCTTGTTTCATGCTTCCACACTCACACACTCTATAAATACCTTACAGTAATTATATACAGCAGATTGACATGCTTAGAAAATGTCACCAAACATGAAGTCTTCCTTCATTACACGTTATAGGTATTAATATGTTATGCTTTTTTTTTTTCGCTGTATCTCCGCGCACAGCGACCAGATCGTCGGTTTAATGAGTAATCATTTAACGAGAGAACAAACTCCTTGTGTATGTTTTTTGTTTTTTGTCAAAGTGAGACAAAGCATGCCTCGTCTCATACTTTACAATATGTAAACATGTCTTTATCGCCTCATGATTGTGACACCAAGACAGTTTCCATGGAGACTTTTAGTGGTACAACTCGATCTCATTAACCTCTTCACCCTTGCCCACATCCTCCGGGAACAGTGCTGCATAAACAAGAGCCGGTTTGCCTAATCCTCTCACACCGTTCCCTTTTTAGCATCTCTGGAGCTGACAAGGTGTCATAAGGGGGGGCGAGTGCAATTCCAGGGTCATCTGTTTCTCAGAAATTGAGTGCACAGTGCTTACGGTTATGCGATGCCTAACCGACATGATTTCCGTTTAATGACTGTCCATCTGTCTTTGTTTAAACGAGACCCATATGTACTCGCTGAATGAGGATATTGCAGGAGTTGAGTAGAAATTAGCTGATGTTAATTTGTTAAGCGCTAAAGTACTTTGTTGTGAAAATTGTACTGCATTGTGTTTCACCGGTGGATAATGGTGCGATAACTTAGTTTGGATAAATTCCCTTAAGATAAAGTGGTTATGGAAGATGAATAAATGAATGAATAATTGCTCTTAAGTAGCTCAAATAGCAAGAGCTGATTTCATGATCGAGGCCACGGAAAGGCAGTAATCATCCTGGAAGTGGGTTATTATTATTATAAAGCATATAAGGCTTATGAATCATGTGAATTAATCTAGAGCTTATTTGTCATAGGAAATACCTATTAATTTCCTTAACATATGTCTCGTCTCCCAGATCTGACTAAAAATATTACTGCCAGCCAAGCAGAGATCGATTGAGGTCTCGATGAGCTTTTGTAGCTTTCCCGAGGATGTTCCTGAACAACTTTGAACTGTAAAAAGCATGCATTGTTTATTAAGAGATTGACGAATCGTTGTGGTAAAGGAACAATAAAACATCTCAGGGTGTGCTGTTATTGGAAATTAATCCACTTTGCGGTGGCATCACACTCCTTCAACGCGGCGTATATTCCACAGCCTGTCGCGTTTATTTCTTCACCACCTATAGTGTAGCAGTCCTTTTATTCATCTTGTTTTAATGTTGCAGCACAAAAGCAAAGCTTTAACATCAGTTTAAATGCCATTTTTTATGTTGCCATGGTTACATACGCACGTTATATAGGGGTAGGTATGAGGAACATTGATTCGATTTGATCTTGTCAGTTGAATCTACATTGGAGTTGCTCAAAAAAAAAAAAAAAAAAAAAAAGTAGCTTCCAGGCTGAAACGGTGACATCCATGGTTTAAAATATCTACTGACCATTTTAATGAAAGGTATACAATAAAATTTTTTATTTTTTAACTTCTTTGAATTTTTTTTATTATTATTATTTTGTGAAGATACACTAGTTGTAATTGGATTCAATGAAATGTAGAGATTAAGGTAGTTACTGTATGTAGAGCAACACTTCCCAGTACACTCTCTCTTTTTTTGTTGTCTACATTATTGTCTACTATTCTTCATGTGAACAATAACATATAACACATTTATAACATGTACTGTATGTTGAGATACAACAAACCCTTTTGTGCATTTGTGTGTACACGCCATACGTTCTAAAGCATCAGGGTCTCTCGGGGGCCTTTGGGGGGAACTCAGCTTGTTATCCTGTCATAGGAGACATAGTATGACAGCCCTTTAATCCGTCCAGCTTTGCGCCCCGGACCCTGACACCATGCTAAATTGTGTTTGCTTGAGGAGGCTCTCAGAAGCGTGGAGCATCCCATGACCTTGTGCAGTTCCTGGAACAAAAATACCACAGAGACCGTGCTGACGCCAGACTTTCCAATCTTCCATGCAACCAAAGGCTCTTTTGTCATAACTCTTCCTTTGATGGCATATGACGTTCCATCTTCCACTTGAGAGGGCAGGAGCTGAACTCAATTCTCTTCAAAGGATACAACAGCATGGGTCTGATACAACAGCATGGGTCTGATGTTCTCGTGATCGGTGTCTGTGTAGGAAAGAAATCATCACCTTTTCGGAACTTGGATGTGAGTCCACGTGGTTGGCATGCAAATCTTTATCAGCATCAGGCATGTAAGAGATCCACTTGCTATGAGTGTTCACCTCTCATTGATGTGGTAGGGTCATTAATTCTCTTCATTTTTGCTTAAAAGTGTAATAAAAATAGATTACACACAACATCCAGAGACCTTGGTTGTTTTGACCAAAGAGAGTTGAGATGTTCAAAAGCACTACTGTACAATAAAGTATTCAAATACTTTACATTTCTTCCAACAAATATCATGCAGAAGTTCAAGATATGCAATTCTACACAACATCTAATAACTCTTGAGACAGTAGGACACAACAGATATGCTCAGGGTGTCTGGAGGCTTGTGCCATTTTAAAACTGTAGCCTGTGAACAAAACAAAAGTAAAGACAAGTAACACTCATGTTTCATGACAGAATATTACTCAGCTTGCACAGAATGTCCAGATCACCCCCTCCAGACGCAGGAAATCTTTAGCGCCATACAACACCTGGACACAGCGCTAGCATTACCGCGAGCTCTGCGGGGATCTGCGGCGACATCTGGGAACTAATGAAGCCACAGATGAGCTAAATGTTAATTAAAGTTCCTGTAATAAAAATCCATATGGTCTCTGACTGATCTACATGGTCCTGATGTAATCTGCACGTTTCAATTTTGAAGCGCGAACCTCTTATTAAACTTCTTCATTCTGCCTGGAGTCTGAAGCTGTCTGGGGAAAACAAAAACTCCTGTGCTTTATTGCTTCATGCTGAAGGACGGTCTTTTATATTTCTTTACTTTTTTTTCTTTTTCTTTTTTCTTTTACATTTCTTCATAAACCTCCAAAGGAGCTCAAGGATATCACATATTCATGCAGGATTGAATTTAGCCAACAGAGTGAAGGTCCTCTGTGAGAAGCAGGTGTATTCTCCTCCTGAGCTTTCAAAGTTTTGAGATGAACTTTGCAGAAAGGTTTCGTTTTGTATGTGGGGTACTGTTAACGAAACCGACAGACACCTATGGCATGTCAATGTGTTGAGGTGTTGCACTTAAATAGACGATGACAACATGGTCAAGGAGTGTGTGAAATTAAACGCTTATGCCTTTGTCAGGAGTTAGTCTGCTGAAAGTCACTGGGAGAGACGACATTAGTGTTGTGCAGGGAGGAGGGGAAGAACAGGCTTTGTACTAATTAGGACACACTGTGATGAATCTGTCTTATCTCTTAGACAAGGTTATGACCATGACAGGCAGAAAGGAAGCGTGCGACTTTGAGATTTTGATGGCGTGTAATACTTTAGCATTACCCTTATCGTTTATATACAGTACTATTTATTCATGTGAGAGACATCGCATTCAAAGTGAATTACAAGTGAGACAGATTCCAATCCATGCACTGAGTTCTTAAAGGAACCAACACTGTCACAAGCACTTTAAGAACAAAGCTGCCTGTCTAGCATCTGTGGCTAAAGTCTGCATCTTACACACCACTGGCACACTCGTACGCTTGTGCAAAATACAAGTTAGGGGTTGCTTCAGACGTTCTACAGAGTAATAATGGATCTAGTTTTCTGTTGAATACCTGTCTGAGACCTTTCATAACAAGGAAATCTTTAGTCACGGTATATGGATCTACATATGGTTCTACATATGAGCAACAAACTCCGGGAATACATAAAGGAGTTATATGGCAGGGATGTTTTGTGTTGTTTTGTTTTATTCTGAGAGTATAATAAGCAAGGGTGACTCTAGGATCAGATCTTTAGAGAATGTAACATGTATAGTGTCTTTGCATTTAATACCTTGCTATTAATAGTAATTGTTATTTCATAAAAACATATAATATATTAGCACCAATATTCTATTAACACCAATATTAGTGTTGAAGAAAATGAAAAATACAATTTGCTGCCTACAAAAGTCTTCAACCATTTTATTGTTGTCTATTGTGCTACTTGTAAGTCCATGCAACTTGCCTCTCAGACTGTTTTGCCAATGTGCACATAACTGTGTGGCTTAGTGTAATTAGGAGTTTTGTACAATTACTCTCTGCTGACCATTTTTTAAAATGCTCACAACAATATAGTGAGCGTTTAGATATGCTCACAATATCGATGAAAATGCAAAAGCGTTCACACCAGACAGGCACCTCTACCCAATAATGTAGTTATAACAATTTCTGTCTTATTTACACTACCGTTCAAAAGTTTGGGGTCACTTGCAAATTTCTTTGTTTTTGTTTAGTGATTTATTTTCTACATT
>JAQMYG010000003.1:8058731-8088097 GCA_030014215.1 Clariallabes teugelsi | reverse complement strand
TGCCAGACATCTGCAAGACATCTGCCCGATGAAAAAGACGACGTCGCATAGACGTCTCCGCGACGTGTGTGTGCTATCTGGGTTAGCTAGCAAGAAGTTAGCTAGCTAGCTGTTAAACAGTGCACATACAGTATCAGGTTAGCTATGTGAACATTTGAGAAGATGTTCTTTAAAAAAGAGATAGACTCCCTTCAAAATCCTCTTAGAAAAGTTTGTGTTAGCTAACCAGCTTAAAAAATGTGTCTACACACTCATCATTTATACCGCTTTATCTTGGGGCATTGGGGGAGGGGAGTAGATCCTGGATGGGGTGCGAAATCCATCATAGGGCACACACATACACACACTAATGGCGATTTGGGAACACCAATTAGCCTAATCTGCATGTCTTAAGACTTCCTAAAATCTGGAGAAAACCCACCAAGCACGGGGAGAACATGCAAACAGACCCAAGATGGGAATTGAACCCGGCTACTTTAGTTGCAAGGCGACAGAGCTAACCACATGTTGTCACATGTGTACACGCACAGTACATTCTATATATAAATGTAAAGACATTTTATTTCAGGGAGACACCAACATGTTGCAAAATTCTGATATTTTATAGGATGTTAACCTGAGCTAAAATAACCCTAATGCTTGAAGGGTCATAGTGATGCTGCATCATTAAACTGTCCAGAGCGAACACCTGTGTTCATGTGTAGGCACCAGCAGTGATGCTGAATCAATGGCTTCAAGAATATGGGTCAAAGGTCAACTGCTGTAGAGACACTGATCTAACATGAAGGCCCATGAGGAGTACCCCAGGTGCATGTCACCTCTCATTTTCCCCTCACTATTACTGTGTACACCAAAACCCATAGAAATACGTACTGCTTTGGTTTCTCTCTCTTATATACATCATGTTTTATAGCGTCATTCGGATCAAGGAACCATGATCTAAATTATTGATTACACAATTTCCCCCTTACACCAAATATAGCTGAACAGCTAAGATATGTTTAGTGTCTGTTTGCTTCATTAGTTTTGCACTAGATATGAAATAAAAGCCTGACTTAAAATCTTTTTTCTTTCTGTAAATAAATGCCCAAATGGCTTCCAACAGCACTAAACAGCATTTCATAAATAAATGTAACTTAACAGATATGGTCTATATTTATACTTTGACATATAATTTTCAGAATGAAAATTCATTTGATCTGACGTCTGCCATAGTTCCACCTTCAAACTTTAGGAAAGGAAAAAGGCGTGATGGTGAACTCTGAAATGACAACATTTATGGTCAAAACAACATTTATGGTCAAACCATGCCTTGAGCCTCACTATAAAAAATGGAAAAAGGCATATAGTGTATCTTAATAATCTGGAGTATCAAAAGGTTTCCTTGGCTACATGTTCATAAGCATGCTGTTTCTTTAGAAACTAAAATTGATATTTCTAAATTTATTACAGAACTACACTACAGTTATTTCCTTGTTGCTCTCCATGTAACCCCATAAACCTCAGTTCAGTGAAACAGGGAACACTTATATACAATTTTATAAAACTATTGTAAAAGCAAGTTTTGGATCATTAATAAGGACCTGAAATGTGGGCGTTCTTTTGAGATGCTGCTCCCAACTGTCCCAAATCTCCTGCTACATTTATTCATGAAACCACTCAATCGTCCATTAACTTGAGTGAGTCAGTGAAGGCTGAGAGCTAAAGCTTAGCACAGAATCCCTATGGCATCTGCGGAGTAATCAACTGAAGTGAGCTTCCAGTCCTGAAATCACTTTACTGCCCACATGGAAGGAAGTGCTTGCTCTGCAGGCAGGTCGTGTCAGTTGGCTGGATCGTCCTCACGTTGGCCCTTATTGCTCTGCTTTAGGACACATCTGTCTACCATAGAGAGGCGTGATGGGGCTGGAAATAAGTCGAAAAGAGTCTTGCCTAGCATGCAGAAAGACCTTGATTCTCTGATACCATTGTTACATGTCATTATTACTTTTCAAACATCCAGTACAAAATTCATAATCTACCTTAAAAAGGCTATTGCACCAAATGCAAAACATATCTTTGAAAAACAAGCCCAGCATGGTACAGTAGATGGGGTAGTGTATAGGCTAGATTTGGGCTATAGCAGGCTTGGCGGATCAAAACGAAAAAGGTGAAAGAAAACTATGGTGTAAAATGTCTTTTGTCAGTCTTACATACAGCAGGTGTTTGTTTAAAGCACAGATCATGAATAGCTTGCATATAATTATTTATAATCAATATATCACTAATATCAATATTGCTCAAAGACTTCCTTATCTATTTCCATTTTGATTATTAGCAGGGGTGAAAGCAGTTTTAAATTCTTCATGGTACTACAGTATGTAGCCAAATGTTAAAGAGAATAAACAATGGAGGTGGTGTGCAGTCTTGTAGCAATGAGCAATGAAAATCTTGTAAGTTTCTTTTTATTTCTCAATTTATTACACTGTAGAGTAGCCTCAGCTAAGAGGTGAATCCCAAATAGTGTAAAAAGGAAAGCTAGTGCTCTATGTGAGGTGTAGAATGCCTTGTTTGCACAGTAAGTAGTGAATTCGTTCAGGGGTTAGAGAAGGATTTGGGATTCAGCCTTGTGTTAGAAGCACGTTAGCTATGAACAAAGCGGTAAGGTGATTCATAAACCTGTCAGCTTGTGCTCACATTAACTAGAAGTAGTGAAGATGGATGCTTCAGAGGCAATTTGTAAATTCTTTGAAGCAATTACTAATGAGACAGTGTTGATTAAGATGACATAACATTTTCGACTGTTTTTTTTATTTGGCCAGGTTCCTGCTCTTCCCTCTTTACAGTACCATTGTGCTGACATTACAGTATGGTACCGGACCGGACCAGCCTACTTTCACTAGTGTGCATTACCCAAAATGCCATTTGACTCACTGCTGAATCTAACCCTAGGGTGCGATCAAGAATTCATCTGTAAGCGAACAATCCAGCAATACTTTCGTCCTTCTCCTCACCTTCTTAATTTGTCCACTATGCTTAAAAAGATAAGCTTCTGAACTTTTATTCTAATATCACCATCACTGGTACATTGCTCATCATGTCATAGACTGCTAACTAGCTAAAGCAAACCATTATTTATCAGCATTATATTCGAGAATATGGAGTCCATTGTTTGTTGTCTCTACTATGACTCTGTTAGATTTCTCATAACATGACATTGACTGTCATTGGAAAAATCTGTCTTTCTCCGCACAAGACAAATAGATATTATAGCCCAAAGGACATTAAAAGGCGTAGCAAATTAAAGCAGATGTTTTGTTCACTACTTACTGTAGCAATGTCCCAGAGTCCCAGTTGAGACAGGCCATTGAGTAGCGATTCAAATATAATTCATGTAGTAGAATGTTTTATATATCATATCTTCATCAAAGTTATGAACACTATAAACAAAAGCCAAATCTCCGAAGCCATTTTTACACTTGAAGTAAAATTCAACTGATTGCAAGTGTGTTACCCAGGTGGGAATAGAAATAAAAGTTTGAGGAAATGGAGAAGCAGCTCACACCAATCTCTTTGCACAAGATTAACAAGCGATAGTCATTACTCTCAGAGCATAACGAGATAGACATCATGACTTTTAATCCTACCATGATTACTGTGATGGTCATGCTTAGTGCTATAGAGAAGAACAATAACAACAGACTACACCAGTTCTACTCTTTCAGAGTGGTGAAGGAAGCTAAAACAAGGTTTCCGTCGTGGTATTGTTTTTCTCCTCAAGGACATTTATTGACGGTTGATCAAACATGACTGTTGTGCAAAGAAGTCTGCATTTATTCACTTCACTAAGAGAAAGCGAAAGATTCTTTTCTTCTTTGCAGTTGCAACATCCAATATTTTCATTCCAAGCAACAGTCCTACTTACTTTATTGCAGTGACGCATTTGCATTTTGAAATAGTTTGGCATTGTTACCATTCATTACACTGACATTACGGTGAAGCAGCAACTTGTCCTTCAGGCTTCTCTAAATATTATACCTATATTTATTTGAATTATGTACAGTACAAAACATGGTTTCTTTTATATTCATAGCTGTGTATGTATGATAAAGTATACGGTTTGAAGTCTTTCTTTAGCTCGCTAAAAGGGGTTTTGAGAGAATTCTTTAATAATCTGTAATACAGGGTAATCCTCTCGCATGTGTCTTCATTGCTAATCCATTTAAGGTTTAATTATAACATCATGTCTTTTGTCTATAATTACAGAATTGCAGAACAGGACAAAACATTCAACATCCTGCATTTACCCGTGCGATTTCTGTGCTGGACCACACATAACATTATTTGTATTTTTCTGAGACCGAGAGGGTGGTATGCTCCTAAATCCTGTCTGACAGTCCGTGAAAGTGGGATTTGCAAGCTAAGCCAAAACCAGAACTCCAGCAGAGACGAACGCAGAAAGCAGAAATCAGAAATCATGACAATATCTCAGTTTCAATTTTTCTCTTTCTTAAGGATTGTATAGTATTATTTCCACAACGCTCACATCTCTGTGCAGTAGAGTCAGAGGGAGCAGCAGTAATAAGGCTGAATGTACCAGGAGACAGTGGAGACTGAGGGCCACCGGCTGAACTCTAGAGGAGGTGAGAGGAGTTAGTGAAGAAGCTGTTGCTCGTCAAATGCCAGCTCTATGTCTACCTCACCCTCACAATGATGCCGAATCACAGGGAATGGACAGATTGAACTCTTCATGTTGTCTGGTCTTGTTTTCTTTTTCTTTTTGGTTGAGAGTGGGGAGCTCTTCTCCAACTTCACTCTGGATTTCCTCCCTGACAGCAGAGTGTATAGCCTGTCTTAATTCCAGCTGACACTGAAACACTGCAAGAATCCAAGAATTAAAGGTGCAGCTTGGCATTTCTGGTATAATAATACAGTTTTAATGATAGATTAAATATTAAACTGAGTTTTCTCATTCTGAAATTAGATCTGAGTTCTGGCCAGCTTTACCCCTCTTCGGCAAAAAGTCAATCCATGAAGCAAACTAAACTTCAACTAATGGTGCATAATTGATTTTTTATTCCTGCAATTTCTATTCACTTTCCAAGCAGCACAGGGCTTCAAATAAATGTTTCAGAGAAAAAATATGCATCATAAATATTCCACTTCCATCAAATGTAATCAACAGACATGTTTTGCGACTAATTTTTCTTTTTTTTCAGTTTTATGATGGTGCTCAAAGACTAATAGACGATTAAAGAGTGCTTATGGCCGATATGCTTGATGTAAAACTGCCCAATGAAGTCATCAGATGCCCATCATAAACCATGTTATGTGTTCTGATTTGTCTGGGTTGTCTCTGCAGCTATATCGCATACTGTTTTCATGCCATGCCTTGTGACAATCACTGCCGCATCCACCTTCTGTGGACCATTGTCTATAACATGGTGGCAAAAACAAGACAATTACCCAGTGTTCAAAAATAAAAATGAAATTTATTATTAATAGTACACACAATAAATCATTTTTCTGCCATGCAATGTAGTCAGTTAAGAGTAGGTTAAGAGTAGCCTTTGGTTGCTAAGCAACATAACAGATATGATATTAGGGCATTATATAGACAGAACAATCATGTAATGGTTTTATTGATTTGAATCTTGGTGCATTAATACAGAACTCATATACAGTTAGGTGTGTTTATCCAGGATTTTATAGTAATGTCAGATATGTAGGCATAAGTGTACGCATACCCGGCTTTATTAAGCTTGGCAAAAAAAAATCAAATCAAGGTTAAGATTGGGAAATCGGGACAGTATGAAGAGCATGGACTAGGGCAGACAAGAGCAAAAAAGACCATGATCAAAAACAACGTGACTATAAAAATAACAAGGCATGGTAAAGGCTGCTGATCGTTGTATCATCTGTTTAAAACCCGTCTGACACAAACAGTTTCACCCAGTTTCATAATAAATATGACCTTCATGTAAAACCTTTCAAAATCAGAAATACCATTTTTAAGAATTTGATTCCACATCTCTACCATAAATGTTCAAGATTGTAGCCCTTTTTCTATGATGTAAATTAGAAGGAAGCTTCAGTCTTATGTATATGTGACTGCACTTCGGTTTAACCCTCTAAGTTGAGACAGACTTATAGTATTCTTCAACAGCAGGGGGGAAGCAAAAGTTGCATGACATATACGTAAACCCATTTATAGAATAGGTTGTAATCTCCAAAGTGTATATAATCTGAGAAAGAGCATAAACTTTGTAGACAATGTCTGAGAGAAAGTCCAGTAGCGAGTGTTTAATCAGATGCATGAGATGCTTTGATTGTAAAATCTGCTGATTTATCTGATGAACATAGATGTTAAAAGAGTGATATAACTTACGTCTGTTGTATTGTTCTCTGATGAGTCCACCTTCACTGTCTTTCCCACATCTGGGAGAGTTACGGTGTGGAGAAGCCCCAAAGAAGCGTAACACCCAGACTGTTGCATGCCCAGAGTGAATCATGGGGATGGATCAGTGATGGTTTGGGCTGCAATATCATGGCATTCCCTAGGCCTAATAGGGAATACTTGTCATACTTGGGCGTGTCACTACCGAACCATTCTGGAGGACCATGTGCACCCAATGGTTCAAACATTGTATCCTAAAGACGGTGCCATGTATCAGGATGATAATGCACCAATACACACAGCAAGACTGATGACAGAGTGGTTTGATGACTATAAAAGTGAAATTGAACATCTCCCATGGCCTGCACACTGACCAGATCTAAATATTATTGAGCCACTTTGGGGTGTTTTGGAGGAGCGAGTCAGGAAACGTTTTCCTCCACCAGCATCACATAGTGACCTGGCAACTATTCTGCAGGAAGAATGGCTCCAAATCCCTCTGGCCACTGTGCAGAACTTGTATCTGTCATTTCCAAGACTAATTGATGCTGTATTGGCCGCAAAAGGAGGCCCAACACCATACTAATGAATTATTGTGGTCTAAAACCAGGCGTTTCAGTTTCATTGTCCAACCCCTGTATACCCACAATGCTGCCTTGCTGTTAGCAATTTATCGCACATCGGTAGGCGTAGTAGAGGAGATTCCATCCACGTGCCATTATGTTCATCAGGCAAGTATCCTCCTCTCATTCCTTCCAGTATGTCCATCATTTTTCTGGCAGTTTCGTAAGGGGTTGGGTTGTGGGCTTGATGCCTATTTGTATCTGAGCAGTTGAGAGTGAAGGATATGCTGAATGGTGCTGAAAATGCTAGGTCAGCCGTGCTGGGACTTGAACCAGGTCCTCCTGATCAGCAGTTCACTGAGCCACCATTGCCCCTGGTGTAGTACTCTGTAGGCAAATAGTATTCTTTGACAGTCTGTGATGATTGGTATTGATTATGGCAAGGTTCATACCTGAGTTGTAGGTGATTACATCATAACTGTAAGTACATGAGTACATCAAATGATTTCATAGCTAATGCATAGGCAATCGGTAGATGAACTTGTCACTGGACTCTCTGAACTAGAACTGTCAAGAATTTAAATTCTGTGCACTCTCATGAATACTTTGTGAATGCCCTGTGTATAAAGATTTGTTTAGCCCTTGCTAAACATCTCTATACTCCTTTCACTAGTCATATGCCTTTTGATGGAACCTTTTCTTACTTTTGGCACTATTTTCAGACAGAAGTTTACAAAGCAGGTATTAACGGCTTGAAATAAGCACTTGAAGGATCTGTCATCCCCGGGAAAAGCATGTCTTAATAAACCCTCGCTTCCAGACAAATGGCTTAGGATCGATATGTTTGTCTGGGTGGTGGAGCGTATATCAAGTGCGTGGTGCTTTGGACTAAGACAAGGAAAAGAACGTATGGTCTTAAAGACATTTCACAGAGAGAGAGAGAGAAAGAGAGAGAGAGAGAGATGTGTTTTGGTTTGATTTCATACTAACATAGCAGTTTGCATGGACTAAATTGCATACAAAGATTCAAAAGCTGAGATTAGGGTTATAGATTAGGGTTATACGGTTTGCATATTTTTTTTATGGATATGAATGAATATTTTTGCTCAGTCAAAGATAGGAAATTCTCCTGATTTATATGTAATAGCTACCACTGAATGCATGTCTTCCACTGTAATAACAGCTTTGAAGAACGACTTATGATTAAATGTTTCTCTACTACAAATGTATATAATGATGTTAATGTTCATGTATAAATTTATTGAACCAAATAGCAAGTCAAGTTTCTTTTTAAACAAGTGCTTGTTTTGTTTCCTGAAAGTTTCACCTTCCTGTTTGGCGAATATATATAAATATATTGTGCTTTATTCTAATGAAATCATAGACATCATCAAACCAGACATCGAATCCTCTGTGCTTTATCCTAGTAAGGTAAACGTCTCTGATACCTGTTCCTGTTACTATTTAAGTTTCACATTTCTGAAAAAAATTCTGAATATGCAATATAATGAAACAAAAACTGAAACTATTACACAACATATATTAATGAAATGTTTATAATCTTTTAATAAAAGTAATTCAATTAATTTCCAAGACATACTGCACTGCAAATCCAAACTTGCTCACTCTACTTAACGTTTTTCATAAACAGCTTGCCCTCAAAACTTTTAATACATTAACATGAAATTTATTACTACACCTGATACAAAGTTATTATGTCCTATTACCCTCAAAATTGTGTTAGGTCAACAAATATATATTTTTTGTTCACACATATTAAATATGTTGCTTTTTCTTAGGCAGTAAGAAATTATGTTTACATGACATGAAATTAAGAAATGAAATTAGGAACATTCACCAGTATATATTTTTCTTTGTACAACTTATTCTGTGTCGGGTCATAGGGTGCCAGCTCAACAACAGGACAGGCATGCAGCATGCAAATTCCACCCACACAGACCAGAGCAAGATTCAAACCTCCAATGTGGAAGGCATCCTATCCAAGTGCTAAATGAGGCTTGACACTGTGTACATATTCTTTTAGATTTTTTTTTTATTAGTAGTATTTTTCGAATACCTGCGAACCTGAATACAGGATAAAGCTGATATTGTTGAGGGTTCGAGCATGTTTTCCCTGTGGTTCGTGAGTTTCCACCGGGTACTCCGGTTTCCTCCCACATTCCAAAGACATGCAGATAAGGTTAATTGCCGTTCCCTAAGTGGTATAGAAGATGAATTAAAAAAAAGAAATGAATGAACAAATGATTAAATACCTATGCAGATTATGTAACATTTCAACAATTTCATCTTTAATAATAATAAATGGTGCATGAGCTTAATGCCAGGTATAAACTCCCTTTTCACTCCAGGCAGGCGCAGTGACTGATGGGTAATCTTGCATGTCCGTTTCCAGTGAAGCAACCAGAACCGTTATTCAGTTCTTCTCTACATTGTATACTAATCCCTTTGAACTGAGCATTTCTGCTTCCTGTGGTTTGGAATTTTACTTACCATGGCTGAGTTCTCCATGCAGTCTACATCGCAAGGAACTACCACCCATGGAGCTGTCACTCACTTGTGTTTTTTCTCCCCCTAGTTCTGTGTAAACTCTAGAGACGGTCGTGTCTGAAAATCCCAGGAGATCAGGTGTTTCGGAAATATCTGCACCAGCCCATCTGGCACAAATGACTATGCCACTAGTCACTGAGATCTAGTATTAGACATCATTTTCCCCCCATTCTGATGTCTAATGTGAACATTAAATGGAAATTATGACCTGTGACTGCATGATTGTGTTCATTACATCTCTGCGACATGATTGGTTGATTGGATATCTGTATTAAGGAGCAGGTGTACCAGTGGCTTTCCCCCCCCCCCTATCCAGGGTTAGATTAAAGTTAGCATTATTTTCCTTGTGACATAAATATTAAGTTTTTTTTCCTCTAAAAAAAAAATCTGTTTTAAATATGCATGAAATGATGCGCCAACAATTTTATCTAGCCTTTTTGTCTCCATCACTGTCTTACTTTCTATAAGCTGTAGGCCCTTATGAAATCCAGACCTTGTGTCCTTATGAAAGTGTCCTTATGTACATGTTTTAAGTTCTCCATGCTATTATCACATAGCAAGTGAAAACTAAAGAAGCCAAATAAAGCCTCAGAATGGGGGATGTACTGTACAAAAACAAGGAGTTACATTTTTACATTCCGCTTGTTTGTCATGACTTAAGCTCAGTGCTTCTATTGGTAAGACAGCTATATCCTTACATCTTCTCAAGAATTGCTACAAGTATAATAAACCAATCCAAATATTCTGACAGTGTTGGGGGAAAAACCCTTTTACTAGTGCACTGTTAATTTCTGAGTACATGTTAACCGTGATGTTACGCTCTGTAGACGTTTCTCACAAACCGCTCCACCGGGAGCTCTGACAGCGGCTGTTTTTTTTTTTTTTTTTTTTTTTTATTTCTCCCTCACTGGCTCTCTGTTTCTCTTCGCCCCGCCGGCCTCCCACAGCTTGTTAAATCAAAACATGTCACTGCACTTGATTGCAACAGTCAAGATCTAATGTATGCCACCTGTGGGTGTGCTCCAAGGCCTGTAAATTATATTAAGGCTATAAAAAAAGATCAGCCATTGCACACCCGTGATGAACTGAAATAATTATTGCTGGTCTCATTTTGACTGTAAACCTCATGAAAGACAAAAGATTTGACGGGGAGAAAAAGAGTATAAAACCTTCTTCAGTGCCCCAAGTGTGTAAACATTGTGATTTGGCATGGCACCCATTGGTCTCAAGATAGGAAACAAGATGTATACCGTAAACAATAGCTACAGTATTATAATGTTATAACTTCATGATGGACCCAAACATATACACTTATGTCCTTAAGACTGAAATCTTCCATGAGCTATGTAGGCAACATGCTTTAAGTATTTACATCCATTTACATTACTTTACAACATTTCACAGACAGCATTATACAGAGTTATTATACATTATACACTTACATAAGTGCTTTGAATCCTTCATTAATAAATATATCTTAGACTGGTTCACTAGGTTACTCACTAGAAACAGATAAGTCTTTAGACGTGGTTAAAGTGACTCAACTGTACAGACATCATAAGGAAGTTCTTTCCACCACACAGGTGCCAGAATAGAAAACCATCAAGATGCATGTCTTCCCTGATCACTAAGATATGGTGCGACTAGTCGAGCAGTACTGGAGGATCAGAGGCAACATGGTGCAGTGCGGGGTGTTATAAGTGGGTGCTGGGCCATTTTTAGGTTTGTAGGCAAGCATCAGTGTTTTAAATCTGATGCGGGGAGATACAGGAAGTCACTGAAGAGAGTGGAGTAGTGAAGTGATGTGGGAGAATTTAAGAAGGTTGAAAACAAGTCATGTGGCTGCATTCTGGATCAGCTATAATGGTCAGATGGTGCACAGGAGGTAGACCTGCCAGGGGTGAGCTGCAGTAGTCCAGTCTTAAAATAACAATGGACTGAACAAGCACCTGAGTGGCATTTATGGAGAGAAATAGATGAATCCTTACAAAGTTATAAAGAAGAAATAAAAATGAGGGTTAGCAATGTGGGACAGGTGATTGTCCAGGGTTACCCCAAGGTACCTCAAAGAGTTGTCCACGGAAAGCGTATAATCCTGATGAGGAGATGAATAACCTAGAATCAACACAAAAGGCATGCTGAGATCTGAGTAGAAACATGAGTGTCTGAGGGAGGAAAGAAGAGAATGAGTTGAGTTTCGTCCACATAACAATGGTATGAAAGCTCATGTGAGGATATGATCTTACCAAGAGATCGAGTATAAAGGGAAAACAGAAGAGGAGTACCAAGCCTTGTGGGACACCAGTAAAGAGTCTGACTGGAGCATCAGGAAATATGTCTCAAATATTAAACAAAAGTCTAAAGACAAAAGCTCCACACATATACTTAAATGAGTACAAGATGAATTGATATCCAAAAAGCATAAAGACTATTTATTTCTTTAATATCTTAAGCAAGAGTAATTTTTCCCCATCTTATGCAATTCAAAAATAACAAAAAAGTAAAAGGGCTCAAAGCAAACATTTTTGCTCAGTATTT
Organism: Clariallabes teugelsi; assembly: GCA_030014215.1. Classification (NCBI taxonomy): domain Eukaryota; kingdom Metazoa; phylum Chordata; class Actinopteri; order Siluriformes; family Clariidae; genus Clariallabes; species Clariallabes teugelsi. The sequence goes on along the minus strand of JAQMYG010000003.1, from coordinate 8,076,052 downwards.
ATCACTTAGTAACAACCCTATGGTAATATCATAGCTTGTAAATGCTTTCTGTAGCCAGCTAAGGGTTCTTCAGTTCTTGTTTGAAAGATTTCTGCCCATTCGTCCTTGTAGAAGTCTTTTAGTTTTTTAAGATTCTTGCAAGGCGTGTTGTTTTGATGTTTAGGTTGAGGGTCATGCCGAAACCTTCAGCTTATACCTCTTGAAGGTCTCCATTGTGGATTTTGAGATTTTTTATTATGATTATAATAGGATCATTATCCTGTTGTAGAAGCCATCCTGTTTACATCTTCCACTTATGCAGAGTTTAGCTTCCACAATTTTTCTGGTATTGAATTAAATTAATTCATCCCTCTACTGTTAAATTGTTCCTTGTGCCACTGGTTGCAAAGTCCAAAGTATGATCAAGTCAATCACATGTTTAACAGTAGAAGAGGAGTTCTTTTAATTAAAAAATATATATATTTTTTTGCTTCATTGTGGCCCAAAAATTCTATTTTAACTTCATCAGTACATAGGACATAGGACTGAAAATGCAGGAAAGATTTTCTTATGATGCAAATGGCTTTATGAGTGACTAGATTAATAAAAAATGATTATTTTAAACAAAAAATAATATGAGGCAACACATGTGAACCAATGCAGCATATGCTGAATTTTTTTTTTATCACATCCTATAAATCATAGTGCATTTTTAGCATTAATGATATCATAATGAATCAGCATTTTTTTTTTTTTTTTAAAGATGCCTGATGGTAAGTACATGATTTTTTTTTTTTATTTCTGCTGCCTACTATTTGATGGTGAGGCACAAATTCTGACTTTGTACAGTTACCTCTAGTGCAGTGTTCTTTCATATAACATTTGGTTGATGTGATGGAATTCTGAGGCTGAAATACAAATCGTGTATGCAGGTTATGTTCAAGCCCTGACCGGGGCATCATCGTGTAAAATTTTATATTCGCATGTGTGTTTTTATTGGCTAACTTGTGATCCTTGCATCCCATGAGCTGAATATTTTCCTAGAGTGGCATTTGTAACTGGCAATGAGGTCTTATATCAAGGTCATATTTGTGCAGGCGTTGCTGCATTGTCCCACAACCACAGAGTCCACTAAATTGTCCCGAAGGGCTTTGGTGGTCAAACAAGTCTTTTGATTTTCCTTTCTTACAATCTAACAAGTCATTTCTTGGTCTTCCAGACCTTTACTTGACCCCACCATTTCTGTTAACTGCCATTTCTTAATTACATTACGAACTAGGGAAACAGCTACCTGAAAGTGCTTTGCTGTCTTCCTATAGCTTTCTACTGCTTTGTGGGCATCAATTATTTAAATTTTCTGAGTTTTAGCTTGTCTTCTGATTGCTTGGGAAGGGTTGAGGAGGAAGACTCTTTATAAAGCTTTAAAATTTGCATCACCTGGCCTTTCCTAATGATGATTGTGTACAAGCCTAATGTATAATGAGCTAATTAAGGTCTGAGACCTTTGTAAACATTCAAATCTCTTGAGGTGCCCAAACTTTTGCATGTTGGTTCTTTTCTTTGTTTACACTTAAATTGTGTAAAAAAATAAAAATAAAAATAAATACAAATATAATAATAATAATAATAATAATAATAATAATAATAATAATAATACACATATCTTGCTTTTGGAGATCAATTCGTCTTCAAATATTTTTTTTAAATGTGTAATAAAATTATATATATATTTAAAAGATACGGATCTCAAGTAATTTGCAAATTGCTAATTTTGTCTACATATTGTTATCTACTTGTACACCGTACTGATTTTTTAATATTAAATGTGGCACATTTATTGGTGTATAGTGTTATTCTATTCCTAAATTAATCATTAAAATGTAAAAACATAAATACACATAATGGTTAATCAGTGGGTCAAAAGTCTGGCATGGGGTGGAGTAGTGCAACAACGTCCATCATCAGCATGAGTTTCTGCAGCATGATTACTGAAAGTATTCTGCAGTTATGTCTTTTTATTATTCTGTGCATTTCCCTTTACACACAGTGAATTGCTGCTTTCCTGTATAATGATAGATTTATCCTTGTTTATTGGGAGAAACTCACTTATTAGTCGCTAGTCGTAGTAATCAAGCTGTACTGCTTTTATTTTTGGACACAGATGATGTCAATTTTGTAGAGCTTGTCTCTGGCAGCAGTCTGTGACTCTGTCACTACTGGTGTATCTAACCATTCACTAGATGATAGGGGTCAACTCAACTAATTAACTCTCCAGCCACGGATTTCATTACCCACGATTCTATGGGCGCCATCATTCCCATTCCCTCTCAAGTTCTGCCACGGTCTCCGAGGAACCACATCAATGATTAATGAATATTCGTCAGGAGGAGCAGGTGAGTGATGGACAATTTAATGGATGCAGTCCCATTCATTTTTTTAAGTAACAGTCCAGATTTCATTTTACTTGTTTACATCGTTCATGGACAAGCTGGATGTGTTTACAGTGGTACAGCATTCTGCAAAATTGGATTGTCATTGTCATGTACTTCTTTTGTTTTACTTTCTCTGGCCATTTTATTTATATTATAAATATCTCAAATATCCCATCGAAATCAGTTCCTTCACTGCTAACAACAAGACTTATGTCAAAACGTACCTTTTGCTTCAAATCTGTTTGTTCTTGGGTTATACTTTTCTTAATTAGATTTTTTTTCTGCAAGGTAAAGATTCAAAATTGATATATGCATCCATTTATAGTAGAAATAATTGCATTTCTTTTTCACAGTGACAGATGCACGTACTGTTTAAATGTCATTATAAAAATTGAAATGTTAACAGTGAAAATCCATCAAATGCTGAAGTGCAGGTGATATACTTTATACCTCCGATGCGGTAAAATCAATGATTTGATCAAACGCCTACATTCAGATAGATTTTTTTTTTATATTCATGTTCATTACAATACTAAGATTGATATTCATTACCTAATATCAAGTGGCAACAAAATTTTATATATAGCTTACTTTTACCCTTAAAGGGCAACACAGATGAAAGAAAGAGGGAGAGAGAGAGAGAGAGAGAGAGAGAGAGAGAGAGAGAGAGAGAGAGATACCTTTTCTGGAAAAAAAATTAACTGGTGCAGGGGATCAACGAATATAGGTGTGCAATCGTCTTGATTTTAATTCTTCTTATCTTATTTCAGATATGCTTGACAAGCCCTGAGTGGGGCAACCAAACACACTAAAAGCATGCCTACTTGTTAAACAAATAGGATTTTAGGCTTTATGGCAGGCTTGAAACTGCCTAGCAATTAGCCAGCTACATAAGCTACAGCTTACTGAGGAACTAAATATTGACAGTGAGAGGTAAAAGACCCACCATTTGGATTGCCAAGTCACCAATTCCCTGCCAAGTCTGGTTCATGTTTTTTCATTGAGAAAATCCTCATGCTTGGGAACAAACTATGAGCCTTTCAGCAGCCATTTTTATCCGAAGATCCTCAAGAGTTTCATCCTTTAAAATTGGTCAATGCCCTGTGGCAGAATTAAATTTGTCGACTTGGTACGTTGCCAGAAGGTACACCGTGTGTGTAAGTCTCCTCTATTTTTTCATTCTTACTAACTATTTTTTTATCCCGGTCAGGCTTCAAGGGGATCCACAGCCTATCCTGGGAATACTCGGAACATCTCAGAAGACTGTGCACACACATTCATTTAGACCTAGGGGCAATTTAGGGTAGCCAACCTACCTACTGTCATGGGAGGTGAGTTGGAATCGGAGAACTCAGAAACTAACCACTTGGGAGCGAGCAATAACATGCATAATTCCACAAATACAGGAACGTGAGCTCAGGCTCGATACAGTGACCATGGAGCTGAACAACAATGCTAAATATTATACCACTGTGTTTCCCATGTAATTCTTTATTGAGCATATTTTTGTCAGTGGATTGCATAACCTTGGTGGAAAGGCTTTAATGTTTAACAACATATTGTGTATTGTGTATTTTCTACACCGTCTGGCCAAAAAAAAATAAAAAATCAGACGGGTAAAACTATCGGCCTCCATCAAACAAAGAAAACAAGTACAGTATGGAGAATTAAAATTAGTGGACTTGGGTTATGAACTGTTCAGTATGTTAGTATACCATGGAAGGATCCACGAACCCTCAATTTAGTGGAAAAAGGTGGGTGGAAAATGAAGGTTGTAGTGTAAAAAAAAATTACAGTAGCAATTATAGCTATGATAGTAAAAGTAAGAACATTTTCATTTGCACAATGTGATGAGAATTCACAGGAATTGGGACTAAACAGCTGTGTGACCATAAGAAAACCACTTGTACATAGAAAAAAAGGCTTTGGAGCAATGGAAAAAGGTCATGTGGTCTGATGGGTTCAGATTGACCCTATTCCAAAGCGATGAGTGCATCAGGGTTTTTTCCAAGTAAGCATTAAAGTAATTACACTAGGCTATGGTTGCTAGTTTAATTTTAGTCTATACTTGAGTGCTAACAGATTCAAAAAGGACATGACTTTGATTAAAGCCATTTGGACAGTGCAAATGATGCTGCCCTTGGGATCAGGGGGATAAATCATTTTGGCAAAATTTTATCCAAGATTCGCCCTGCCCACTTTACATTTTAAGGAGAAAAAATAATTTAAATAGAATTTTAAAAAAAAATTTTAAACATGGTTTTCGGTTCCCTTTAGTGCTGACATGACATTGTTTCTGGGCTATTAAAAATAATAAATCTTGCAAATTTGATATACCTCAGTGGTGTACCTTAGTACATTTCTCATCTCAACTTTGGATTTTAGCCAACAGCTCAGAGCCCGTTCCAGTGATCCCTGACTTCTTTATACACAGGAGCTGTGCATCATAAACCTGTACAGGACAGCGGGGGATCTGTAACATAATCAAAAAGCATTTTCAAGTTTAACCGTTTGCATTCTGTGCCTAACAATCCCACTTTAAAAGCCCTGAGCCACCTTGTTTAAACATGGGTGAGATGTTTCAATGGGTTAGAGCAGTGAAAATAAACCCTGGGGCCCTCATAAAAGTTTTCATGATTTGTTACGTGGTGCTCATTAGTTTCAGCTTCGTATCTTCTGCCACGTGAATCTTTATTGCCCAGGTTTATAGCCCATATACAAAAACACTACTAAACCAAAAGAGTTCCCATAGTCAGCAAATATGAACTCGGGTGAACTGAGAGAAACTCAATTTGTCTGATCTAAGTATTTACATTTATTTGACTAAAAGATCTAAGGTGAATTATAAGCCAGGTGGCAGAGTTGTATTCTCACAGCTGCAGGTTTCGGGAGTGAATCCTAAGCCCTGGTTACTGACTGTAAAAGTTTAACTTTTTTTTATTTAATTTTTTTTCTGTTACATTTTTCCTGTCATATAAATTTCAGTATAAACACATTTCAATTGCATTAGAGAGGAGCTTTATTTTTTATCCTACTAATTAACAGTTTCTTCATTTTTAGTTTTTTTTAATTATGAGAGAAAAAATATATTAAAAACTGCACTCAAGTTTTTAATTGCTTTATGCTTTTTTTATGTTTAAATTATAATTCACCTAATTCAGCTAATGAAACTTAATATACTGCTACTGGGAGCAACTTTTCTCTTTCTCTCTCTTCATGTCTATTCCTCTTCAAATAAAGAGATTTTTTAATTAACTTTTTTAATCACCAAATAAATTATTATTATTATTATTTATACTTATTTATTATTATTATTTATTTATTTATTATTATTTATATTATTTATATTATTATTTAATAATTATATGTAAATTGTACATTGCCATGTATATGTTTTTTTGGCTTTCTAATGTGAATCTTTGCCTTTGTTTTATGATTTTTATCAGTAGTCAGTTACAACGTTGATGACTAAGGTGGCGCTGAACAGAAGTGTGGTTAAAAGCAAGTGTGGGACAGATGGCGAGGAAAGAAAAAGAATTTTTCGATGAGTCACGGTCACCTTTCCTAGTCACGGACCATGGCGAGGTTTCAGCAAACGGATGCTAGCATGTGTCCCTGAATTTCCCATAATCTTCTCCATTCTCCTTTTTTTTGTACCCTTCTCGTGCCTATGACCCATCTCCTGCACCATCATGGCTTGTACCTTCTGTTCATACTTTCACATCATTGATTTAGTACACCAATCATGATTTAATCGTGTTGTAAATGTGTACACTTCAAAGCCGGAACATGGTCCAGACGCACTTTTCACTGATAACACAGTCAAAATGACTTGTAAACCTAATTCCCCAGTGTGATTTGCTTTGTTCGGGTTGCCTGCTGAATAAACCAGTTAATCACTAAGTGCCGGCTTTGCACTGCCTCTGCTTTTTTTGGACAAGGAATTAAATCTTGCAGGCTGTTTGTTGATGATTAAAATTTAGGTATGCATCAGCGCCAGTCAAACATGTGGTTAACGCCTCCAGACGTCTGTGCTACCTGCGTTCCGAACTGCTCACGTCCCATGTGAAGGCAGATCATCTGTTCTCTCGCTGAGATCATCTGTTATTCAAATGCGCACCCTCTTTCTGACCTGCAGCTCGAGCCAAGAGGACGTGATGCGGAGACGGAGACTACAGTATGTTTTAGCTAACGGACTGCATGTTTAGCATTTAAATGACAAAGGGGTCCCGGAGTGCAGCTCAGGATGAGCAATGGATGCAATATGTTCAGTGTGTACATGCTGTAAACACACATAGATTTCTAATCATTTAAAGCTTTCTCCTTCCTTCCTTTCTGCATTTATATATAACTTTCCCACTGTGTATGACAGGAGTAAAGCCTTCAGTTCATGAAATCTTTTTATAGGAAACTTCTCATGATGAATGTCATGGCTGTGTAAATAAAACCACCAGTGGAGGAAAGAACAGACTGTAAGCCTGCTCAAGAAACGACTTCTGTTCATGAACTGGAGAACAAAAAAAAAAAAAGAGGAAAGAATTTTGGCATTTACCTTTGTTGACTCATCTGATATTTGCATTTGATTGCACTTTATTGATCCTGCACAGAGCATGGCCTATTCTTTGAAGGCAAAGATAATATATTCATATTTTATGTACTGAATAAAACACACCATGGCAAAATATATAGAAGAATAAACAATTTCAGGGTGGCGTGATATCCAGTTACCACCCTAAAAGTGTACTGTATATTTTCCTATAACCATACATAATTTATGTGGAGCATCTGCTATATAGTAGAAATTAGAAATTATATAGGATGTATTAAAACAAGTAGACATTATGGAAGATGTACGCTGTGATCCCAGATTATTAATAAAACCTATTATATACTGTAGTATGTAATAGTAAAAGTACTGACTGTAGCTTATGTGCTGAGAAAAGAAATGTAGTCAGAAAAGATTCATGAATGGAAATCATTTAAACACTTGGTGAAGTTGCATGTTAAAAAAAATCTACAGTAAAAAATAGGTTCGTTTAATCGTAAAAGTGAGAGCATTTCCATAAGCACATAATGGATTGGGACTAAACAGCATGGTGGACATACAGTACGAAAACCACTTGTTAGTGAGACAAATCAGAAAAAGGCTTCAGTTTGCTAGGGAGTATAAAGATTGGACTTTGGAACGATGGAAAAAGGTCATGTGGTCTGATGAGTTCAGGATGACCCCATTCCAGAGCGATGGGCATGTCAGGGTAAGAAAGGAAGCACATTAGATTAGGTTTAATTAGATTAAAATGTTAAGGATCATACATTGTTGGTCATTCGGCTGCTCGCGGTGAGGGGTCACTACAGCGGACCATCCGATCCACCCAGAACTTGGCACAGGTTTTACACTTGACGCCGTTCCTGACCCGACCCGACCATCCCAGTTACCTGCATGCAGTGGATTGAATCATTAAATCTTTCAGTCTTGCAATTAAGTCTATACATTGTTCTATATAATGCATGCATAAGCCTTCCCAGTGGGCACTGGTAAGCACGAAGGACTTTGTCTGAACTACAGACCTATTGGGGAGGTTTTCAGGACCCATTAAAGCCCTAAATATTTTAACACCCCAGGTGTCCTTATGGACTAAATTCTATAGTCCAGAGACTAACGCCGTCTTCAAAAGTACCCAAAGACCACCTAAGGAGTCTTGCATTTAAAATACAGTACCTTCTACAGATGACCTAAAGGCTAATCTTCATTCCCACTGGGATATATTATTTTTTAATAAGTCAATGCTGTATGCTGTGCTTATGTTTAAGCTCATGTCGTGACAGTAATGCAATATATGACTTTAGATGAAAGTCTCTCAAAGAATAATGGCATTCTTCTCAGTAACAATGCCGTCATAAGGACATTTGTGCATTCAGAAACTGTAATAGCAGGATTGTACACAACACACATAGTTTTGCATCATATTTGTTTGAATGGCATGATCCAAATCAAGTTCTAAACTTATCCAGTTTAAACCTCACAGGCAGTTCCAGCACTCTGATAGCAGCGGGTGTATTTGAGCATCTCAAAGAGCTGAGGTGACACATACAAGAAAGTGCATTTAAACTGGCAGGTGGCCCAATTATCCTCTTCCCAGCAATTAGGCAGCACACATCATCATCATCATCTTCAAGGGCATCGGCAAATATGTTTTCACTCTCGTTTTCTGGTAGAATGAGTCAGTCACGGCCAGCATCGGATTTTCCGGATTTTTTTGTGAACCTGACAATGACATTGCCCACCCCCCCAAACAAAAATGCCGTACCAATGTCTGGCACTGACACCCAACAACTTGGATTAGTTGTTTGTTTACTTGATGCCAACAGCAACTATTGGCCAGTTTGCATGTGGCAGAAGGAATCTGTTCGCAGCATCCTCCGCAAATCATGTAGATCTGGCAAACCTTAGTTCAGGAGGACATTGATTTGGCAAGCTTTGTTGTCCCATCTGGAATTAATGATGTGTTGTTGAGAGACGAAGGGACCACAGAGATGCACTAGTCCTTCAATGTCTGGTCTTGGAAGCATGGACATTCTGGCTAATCGGAACATGCAGATGAGGCCATGGAGGATCATTGTCCATTCGACAAGCTGGAAGCACACACCTCTATAAAAACAAGCTGTTGACGGATGCATGCCAGTTCGAATTTAACTTTCATGATCTAGCAAAAAAAAAAAAAAAACTGTTACATTCATGAGCATAAAACATAATAATGAAAGTGGACATGAGAAATGGAGGAATGGAGAAGCTGACTCACACTGCCTGTAAAACAACATCCCCAAAGGACGCTAAAGGTAAAATTAGATCACAGCAAATTGCACCACCATTGACTCAACAACCTGGCCTTCATCACTGGTATTCATTGGCTTCGACCTGGCAATAATCACCAAGGAGAAAGGACAATGAGAAAGCCACAGGCACCGCAGTGACCCGACCATCTGCACTCTCCAGCAGATCCTCAGCTACTTCATGTTGTAGGAGCCTCAAAGCGTGTGACCTTGCCACGGTCATGCCTACAGTCCAAATATTTTTTTTGCTTGAGTTACTATTCAAATGAATGGCTGTTATTCCACTGCAAATATGGAAACAAGAAATGCTTCAAGCTGCATCCAGGCAAACATGAGGTTCAAGATCTAGTTCATTTTCCAACTTGAGAGAAGACTGCATGTAACACACAAATGGTGCACGCGATGTTGAAAGTGATTGAAATTGCATTGTGCCTTTGTTTAAAATCCACTAATTAATCAAGTCCTATACTTTTAGCGATGAAGGAATTTGATATTTTTAGAGCAGCCTATTGAGAGGGATGGGTTAATAAATGGACAAATATTGTTGATATTTAGCAAAGTATAATCATGGCATGGCTAATAAGGATTTGTGTAGTTAACATTTATGGAAGGAAACTCCAGTGTCGCTGCTCCAGTGTAACAGTCGGAGGTCTATAACAACAAACCAATGAAAAATCAAACAACCTTTTTGATTATTATTTTCCTATCACACCATGGCCAGTTCTGTCCTATACCCTACTTATTTTATTCGATATTTATATACATTATCACATATTGTCTAATCCATCAGCTATGAACAGTGAACAGTGCTACCCCCAATACTATCAAGTCCTGTTGGTGAGCAGGAAAATGATGGATGGTTGGTACTGTTTCCAGTTTTGTGGTGCTCAAAGTTCTAGTACTTGCGCCACGAAAAAAAAAAAGACTGATGACTAATTGGCAAGAAAAGTGTTCTCTGTAACTGGACCTGGAAATACGCCAGGCTTCTGACACTGAGACATGCATTTTACCAATGTGGAAATTGCCTAATCTCGACCCACTTCATTCATCACACTCGAAAGAGGCCCGATCAGGATGCACCCGGATCACCTGCCGGGATATGAGGAGATTTGAGGGAATTAGATTGGCTCTCTGCATCGGAAGGTATCTTCTCAGTTGGAGTCATGGGGGGAAGCTCAGTTGAGGCTCAGCTGGAACTCTCTGCAGCACGGCATGTCACACCACGGAGAAATCCACTCACTTCACTGCAGGGGTGGCGTTGAAGTGCATAAGCAGCACGACACACACAGTGACAATGAGTGAAAGGAGAAAAAAGGGGGATCGAGATTCAGATATAGAGTCTGAGTTCAATATATCAACGACATGTGCAAAGGTTTTCTTTTGCTGAGGACTGGTATATTTTATTCTGCGCCAACATGCTGTATTTCTGTCACAGTCTTTCTTGCTTTCATTTCTTTTCTTTTCAATCTTTCAATATAAGATAACAGCATGTTGCTGTATAAATTGAGCAATGAATATTAATCCTTATATATAAATATAAATACCAATGTTTTTTTTCCTTAATGTGACCTCACATAAGAAGATCCCCTACCCTCGCTTGTTGCTCAGCATTGTTGTTCTCTGGTGGGTGTGGCTCAGCACTAGCTCATTTACGTAGACCAAAAAAAATGGTGCATTTGGAGGAGGAGTGAAACAGAGGGAGAAACAATTGTTAATATGTGAGGGGTATTTCAGTTGCAGTGTTTACACACACACACATACACACACACACACACACACACTTTGGGGGAGCTCTGAGACCTGTGTTAAAGAAATAGTAAAATATGGGACCTTTAACTTTTATACCAGAATAAAAGCAAGGAGATGCCATGATCAGCAATATAGCAACCATAAAGTAAAACCATATTAAGCGCTATTTACACTGGATCAATTTTACATGAGGTGAAGAAAAGTCATTATTTTTTTAAGGGCATCCCAGTGTCTGTGCAGTTTTCCCTACTGTAAAAGGACGTGTATTTCTGTCTTTTTTTCATCAAAAATAAACACAAACCAATAAAAACTTCAAATGACATTTACTGACTTCCTAAAACATGTTCAGTCCACATGTATAATCTGACATTCACAAATAACCATAATGCAACATAGTATCTATGGTACTATATTATAATGGTGTATCCTACACTAATCACATAACCATAGCAATATCATTCTAATATCACGGCTTATTGTTCAATAACAATAATCACCGTAAAGAATCAAAGTGTATTATAGTAAAACCAGAGTAAACTATATGAGCTGGTGACCCTGAAAACCTGCTGCAAACCCATACTAGTCCTGTTTTAGAAAATCCATAGTTTTACTGCAGTGGGTGAAGCAAAGTGATGATGTAATATTGATCTGCCACCCTTTTGGCTCGAGTTAAAGTTGCATTCTTTAAGATTGAATCGCTTTCTTCTATCAAATTAGTCGCTCAGAGAATCTGCTGCTTTCACTCTGAATGATTTTAGAAATTTTCAGCTTCAACCTGAACCTGTGAGAGGTGTATGGTATAGTATAGTATAGTATAGTATAGTATAGTATAGTATAGTATTGTATTGTATCGTATATATATTTTGTATTCAAATAATTTTAAAAAGCAAAACAGTTAAGAAATAAATTCTTGAATTAAATTCTAAAACCTGAAATCACAATGGAGGACTAGGGTTAAGATACATTTTATTATCATTATTATTATTATTATTATTATTATTATTATTTAATTTTAGACGCATGTGAGATTGTTTACTAAGACCTGACTGAACTAAAGAAATTGCCAAAAATAATAGGCCTACATTATCAAATAAAAGTCTGGACACCCCTGTTCCTACAGTGATTTCCCTTATTTGTACTTTAATAATGAATAATATGAATAATGAATTAACACATACAAAATCATGCAAAGTGATTTTTTTTTTTCTTCTGATTAAAAGTTTAATTTGTTAACATTATTCCTTAATGACACTTTGTACACTCTTCTACACAATCTTCTCAACAAGCTTTTCTTTTTTCTATTTTCCAAATAGGCCTCGGTGCTTCTCCTAATTTTATAACAAAAAACACTTGTAGCATGTTAGAAATTTTGGTTTTTAAATATTAGTTTGATCATCAAATAAAATACATTTATATTTGGATATTATTATTGTCACATATGTCATATGAATCGCCATAAACATTTATTCCAATGTACAGCTGTGAAAAGTATATATTAAATGTAACGTGTCCAAAATTTTGACTGGTGTTGTACGCCTCCACGGTATACTGTAAGTCCATTCATATAGATGTGATGCATACCTAGAGACCGAGATTTGGTATAAAGGCAAGCTGCGAATAGAAGAGTTTTTCCACAGCACAACAGCGCCCTATACTGTCCTCTAGCAGCACACGCAGTTCGAGCTACTACCCACAGTGTCTACGTGGGACATTTGTCCAGTATTCAGTGAGTGTGAGTGTGAATAATAAGGTGTGAGTTATAATAGAAATATAGAATTGCATGCAGAATTCAACGTAGCACATAAGAACCCAAGACAGAGGTTCCTTATTCAGCTTTATCCTTGATTTTAACTCATGAAGTTCCTAAGTTACAGCTAATGCATGTCCTGTTGGAGTTGTATGACAAACTGTGAATTTGTGTACATCATTAACCGAAATGATGATGTGCCTGGATACATTTTATATATAACCAGTTCTGACTGCATTTCTTAAACAAACTGATTTAACACAAATTAAAAAAATATTGCTGTGACGTATGTCGCATAAGGCGTTTAATACTAAAATTGTCATGGAAAATGCCATGTGACGTCTTCCAAAATGTGTTTAATGTGGTCTGTGTTATATCACCCATAATTTCTTTTTACATTTTAACGGGAAAATTGAGCTGGGTTCTTATTTAAGTAATCTTTTAATAGTAATAGTATTCATATCACTGTTAAAATAAGCCTGAGAAATATTAGCAGGGATTATCCAACCGTATAACATTTAAATGTTTATTTGAAATGTTATTTCAGTCAATATGGTTCTAGAGATGCTTGAAATAATTAATATATTGAGAATAGGATCAATATATTCATTATTTCACTATTTCATTGCCGTCATCAGTATTTCGTTTTAAAGCATGTCCCATTGTGTCTAATCTAATGTCTGTAATCTTTTTATTCTTATGATTAACATGAAAAAGGTTTAGTTACCCATAAATCAGAGCCTGTCATATTCTTTTAATTAATGTTAAAAGTAATAAATCTCCAGTGTATAGAGGTCAGCAAACTCCTAGAAAAGGCATCCTAATTATAGTTATCCACTATAAATGCTACATAATTAAATATAATTATGATGTATGTGTCTAAAACCTGTATGTGAATCATTTTAAAATGACAACACTCCCATGAAAGCAAGGCTGAAAGTCTTGAAGCAAAACAACATTCGCTGGACAGAGATAAGACTGTTTCTCCCATTAACCCAAACAATCAAACCTGCCCAAATTCGTTCCTATCGACCAAAGCCCAGACTTCATCACAAATTAAATCCCAAATTAAAGCGCAGCTTTCCCTCACACCATCTGCTGAGCCTCTCCAAGTTGTCTTCACAAAGCTCAACCCGCGATATCTCAGTTCTCAGTTAACTTCATTAACATGTCTATCTCTCACCTAAAACCGTCCTCGGCACTCCAGCTTAATTAAAAAGGGCTGTGTTCACTCACTACATTATCCTCGAGTGTGTGCTTGCATGCTAAAATGCCGGTCTGTCTCTCTGCTCTGATGAAGAATGAGCGTGCCGGCTCACTATCTGGAAATCAGATAGCTCAATGACCAGGAGAGATTGCTGTTTTCTGAAATTACATCTCGTGCCTCTCAAAACTCCGCACACTGCGAACACAACTTGCCTGTTTCTCCCAATCCTCCCCAGAGAGTAAGCAAAATAAGTCATGTACTGAAAAAATGAAATAAAACTCAGCATCCAAATGAGACACCCACACTAGCATTGAACCAATTGGTTTTAGTGATGGGCAATTTAAGACTAATGAGAGAATTCCAAGGCAGTAGAACAAGCATCTCTAGGACCATCTTAACCTGAGCGCCTGTGACTTCAGGTAGGCACTTGTTGCAAAAACTAAACAAAATGCTTTTAGACTGTATATAGAACAAGACAAAAGAAAATTGAGAATCTGTATAGCCTCGAGGAATGAAGTGGACTAAAATTGCTTGAAACTCATTTCTTGTCTGGCACTATCACTCCATCTATCCCCTGTGCCGCTTACTCTGTGTAGGGTCACAGGGGGCTCGGAGCCTATTCCATGGAACAATGCAGGAGATACACTGAATAGAGTGCCTACACATTGCAGGGAAAAAGCACACACATTCACACCCAATCATACACTAAGGCCAATTAGGAAACATCAGTCAGCCTACAATGAATGTCTTTGGAGGAATGTTGGAGGAAGCACATGCAGAACATGCAAACACTGACCACTGAATACTACAGTACAAGCCACCATGACACCTTTCTAGGTATACAAAAAAACAAAGAAAATGGTATAAAACATATAATGTGGATCTCAGGATTAGTAGTTTTTGACTACAAGATGAGAGAGAAAAGAATGCGATACCTGCATGTTCAGCAACAATCTAGCCAGCTAATTGTATTTAGTGAAATATATTTACTTCCCCAAAACTGTATAGTCAGTGTTAAAGATTTCCAGAGTGAAAATCTATATGCAGTTGCTGCAGATTTGTTGGTTGCACGTTCAGGATGTGAGCCTCCTGTTCCACCACATCCCAACGGCGCTCTACTGGATTGAGATCTGGAGGCCATTTGAGTACAGTGACCTCATTGTCATGTTCAAGAAACCAGTTTGAATTGATTTTAGTTTTGTGACATTGCATGTTATCCATTGGTCATAAATGGATGGATATGGTCAGCAACAATACTCAAGTAGGCCGTGGCATTTAAATGATGCTTGATTGATGTTAAGGGTCCCAAAGTGTGCCATGAAAATATCCCCCACACAATTACCCCACCAGCAGCAGCCTATACGATTGATATAAGGCAGGATGGATCCATGCTTTCATGTTGTTTACTTCAACATCGCAGCTGAAATCGAGACTCATCAGACCAGGCAATCCAATTTCCAATCTTCTATTGTCCAATTTTGGTGAATCCATGTCGATTGTAGCCTCAGTTTCCTCTTCTTAGCTGGTGTAGTTTTCAGCTGCTGTAGCCCAACTGCTTCAAGGTTTGATGCACTTCAGCACACCTTTTTCTAACAAAATGCTAATGCTGTAGTTGTAAAGTTCTCACTTGTTGAGGAGAACATTACAAATCTCTAAGTAGGCATTCCAAGTTGAGTTGTATTTAAATGTAGCAGCAAACCTTAGAATAAGCCTATATCTTATAACTTATTATAAAACCTTAGATATACAGTAACTTATATCTAAGATTTTTTGCTTTTGGTTGATTTGGCTTAGATTGACACTGCACATGATGAAACAGCCAACAACAACAACAAAAAATAACATTGGCTATGGGGTGTGCTTGGACCTTCGTGATAAAATGCTTTTTCACAGTAATAACTATTTGAAAACAGCCATTTTTGGGAGGATTGGGAACTTTCCACAGCCTTTAAATGGAGCTGTTCGAAGTGTTTATGAAGTTCCAGAGTCTCTGTGGGCTAATAAATTAATCTAAGCAGACTTTTACTAACTTCTACAGCTTCCGTGGTTAAACAAATGTCCGGTTTATATCAATGCTTCAACAGTGGATCGCAATTAAGAGTCCAATATCTGTAGAGCCCAAATGTCATTTAGCCAATACATGTCCTAGCCCATTGAACTCCTTTGCTCATTTAACCTGGGTCCAGCTAAACTTTTAAAACGGTTTTGTATGCCTATCACCTCACAGCCCTGATGTGCTCTCACACTGGATCTAAAGGCGATTTTATATATTAAGTAAATGCCACTATGTAGGTGACATTTAAGCTGTAATGTTTTGGAAGAACACCTCCGGGGAAAAGGGGTTAGGTGAATTTATTGTTTGGGAAAGATGATGTTAAAGGGCAATAAGGTGATTTTCATTAAGCATCATTAATCATGATATACAGACTGGAATGTGACATAGATCCCAAGTTAAAGCACAAACCGCTGTCGGTATTTTAAAATGTAAAAATGTGAATAGATGGATCCAGGAGCACAGGAGCATTAGAAGTTATAAAAAGTCATTTGGTATTTTCTGGAGAAGTCTTTATTTACGACAGGTGTTTTTATTTATACTTATTATACTTTATACTTTTTTCTTCACTTTTTATTACTAACTATCACCAATTCATCATTAGTAACTGCTTTATCCTAATCAGGGTCATGTTCTGGAGCCTATCTTGGGAATAAATGATGCATGTTGAGAATATATCCAGGATGAGATTATAGTTAGATGGCAGGAAACCATAGTTTTAGTTTATTTGGTGACTTACTGCACCTTTGAGAAAAGATACTACTGAGGATTAAAGATCTTGATCAAGATCCAACCATGGTTCAGGTATTTAAACTTACAACTTTCTGATTATTGGCCCAAAGCCGTATCTACTTTAAAAGACAATAGTTATTGTATTTTTACATGGACAAAATTTCTTCAATCTGATTGGGATCGTTCCGATTAGCAATTCCAACTTAAAAGTTTACATAGACACTGATCTCAAGTGCAGTTACATGGTCTTAATCAGAATATACAGTACTGTGTAAAAGTCTTTTGCTGTACAGTATATGTTTATCATGTCTGCATAATTATGTACAAAATCATTCAGTATTTCCATATATAACTTCAAAATGTATAAATAAATAATATTACAGGAGAATATATGCATGGCTGTAAAGAAATATTGACTGTTTATTTTATTACTCTTTATTGCTCTTTATAGAAGTTTTTTTTATGCAGAAATGTTTTCAAAAGCATCTTTTGCTCATACCATATTTTTGTATGAGCCCAAGACTTTTGCACAATACTATAAGTAAAACAGCTGTTAGGTTTTACTGAGCTTGCTGGAGAATATGAGTTCTT
>JAQMYG010000003.1:8006311-8024163 GCA_030014215.1 Clariallabes teugelsi | reverse complement strand
GTACTGCCATGCCATGAAAGCTCGGTCTTGCATAGCGTGCAGGTTACGATGGAATTTACCGTCTTTTTAGAGGCGTTTAATGTAAATTGCTCCCATACCTTGGAGGACTTTGGGCACGCTTCTTCCTGCAGACGCTTCTGTAACCTCCATTGCGCGAGCGGCTGTGTATCTGTGTGTATCTTTGTGTATTTGTGCATCGTGTGGTCGCGCTCCTCAGTAACGTGAGCAGCCCAACTAATCGATAACCGCATTCGTTGACAACGAATTTCATTATCGATAATTATCGATTTTATCGATTAATCGTTGCAGCACGAATTGACTGTACAATATAATACCAATAGTTTGTACTAACACAGCTGATGATTTAGTGTGGGTTCCAATAAGTACCATGGTATTGACCAAAGTATTGTACACACCATAGCACGGTTAAGCACAATAGCATGGTTTCCACTGAAATGCCATAGTACGTCTAAAGTCCCCAGGTCATACTATGTTGTCTACTATAGTCTACCATGGTGAACTATAGTACATGTTAGTCTTTCGGCTGCTCCCATCGAGGGTTGCCACAACAGACCATCTGATCTACATAAAACTTGCCACAGGTTTTACACTGGATGCCCTTTTCTGACAGATCCCAGGCTTGGGACCGGCATTGTATCCAGTGGCTGGGCTTTGAGCATTGGGTGGGACTTAAACCCAGGTCTTATGCATGGCAGGCGAGAAAACTAACGCTGGCCCACCAATGCCCTGGTAAACTATAGTACACACCATAGTAAAATCCGTTAATCTTTTAGGTTTAAGGTCAAAGTTACAATAGATCAAATTTCCGAAACCAAAAGTATGCCTGTTTGTTATAGTGATTTTTTTGGCAGCCGCTTATCAAACTTTTGTTTCGAATATGGTCCGTAAAACAAAGACGACATGCTGAGGGGAAGTCTACAAGGGTGTGCGAAAACAATATTGGAATGCAAGTGTGCCTTTGTCTAGAGGCAGCTGTTTATTTCTTAGTTTTTCAGTGTCAAAGTAGTGTATTGAATATGAGAAGTAAGTGCATGCAACGACAGAGACCATGAGTTCACTGCATCCTTTTGCTTTTTGTTTCACTTCTTTGAGAGATTATTTTCTTTCTCTCTTGTTCGCTTCTCGTCGCTCGAGGCTTCAGCAACCTGGCCGTTTATGTCATTCGAGTAGTGCATTGCGATGATAAACGTGCTGCAGTTTCTTTACTTTCCGAGCAGTTTCTTTATTCCCTGTGGTCCTTGTTGTCGCATCACCTCTCCCACAGTCCTGGAGACCTTGAGCGTAGGGCGTGTGAACACTGCGCCAATGTCCTGTGGTGTTTACTTACACCGTGTCACATTAAAACCTCAGTGTTTACTCAACATTTTGATTTCGTTGAAGTGCTGCTTCCTGTTGGCCTTGCGCCGTCACGGCTGAGGTACAGCCGGTTATAAAGCAGTTTCAGTTAAACAAAAAAAGGTCTGGGTAAGAGAGCTTTGTGAAGGTCAACGTTTGGGTCATTTCCATCCTCATTGTAAATTTGTTAATGGGGTTCTAACAAGAGCGGCAGAGTATTTAGCACACGCTAAAATCTATCCAAGTGCAAATCTGGGTTTTTAAGCCAGTAAGAAACAGGCTGAGACAGTTGTCTCTTTGCTTCATTAAAAAAAAAAATTGAAGTTGGTGCTTTCTTAAAATCACACCAGACATCCACTGTGCTATGACCAATCCAAATTGTTGTTAATCTGGATCATAATGCACAAACCGTGTTCCAGGCAAGAAATGTCATTGAGCGTCATTAATCCAACCAACCATGGGGTGTTTCGTTCGTCCGAATTCTCCAATTGGCTGTTCGGCCCAGACAAGAATGTACCAGAGTGCTATTTGGGACGTTTTTATTCTAAGACTATCCCGTAAAGAATGTGAAGAATTGTGTGAATAATTCTTTCCCTTCAAGGCTTGGAACATAATTGCATGTTGGTTGTCATCTTTTCATCTTTTCTTTGTGTTCTGGTGCAACTTTTCCCGGAAGGTGTGAGGCAACAAACAGCCAACTCATGTTTTGTGTAATAGTTCATAGGTTTGTAACCTTGCATGAGGTTTGATGCATTTGACCAAGGTTCTCGGTTACTCCCTTGGCACTGGATTTTTTCTCCTCAGTTGGAAAAATATTGCCTGCTCTTTTGCAGTATTCGCTTGTCTAGTTTTACTGGTCCAGTGTCCACTGTATCCTCACATTGCTGTTCCTTTCTGATGATGATGGACGCCAATGCGGTGTGACTCCTGCTGTTGCCAGTCCACCTCAAAGTGTGATATGTTCTGCCTTATGTGAGATGCTTTTCAACTCACCATGGTTAAGTGTTTTAGTTGAATTACAGAAGTCTTCCAGTCAGTTCGATCCAGTCCAGTATGTTTTCTTTTTCTTTTTTGTACATCATACCATTCAGTGTGTAGTGCAGACACTGTTCGCAGCACTTATGATCAGACTAAGGCTATAATCAGGTGAAGGTGTACATTTTATGTCCTGTGAACTTCTACTATACATTTATGCCATCTGCCCATAACTTGTGGTACCATTTACAGTTTAGATTGTAAAACAAGAATGGTAGCATATTCAGTTTCCTTCCTCATACTTGCGCTGTGCCACATGACATTTGGTAATCTTTATTGCAGACAAGAAAAGCTGCAAACAACCTGGTTAACTGATCACTCGGTGTATTGCGACATAAAATTTCCATTATTCTACTGCGCGCTTGGGCACATTGAATCGCCTCCACAGTTCAACAGACGCAAATTGCTACGCTCGTAAACCAGCGCGAGAATGAAAATGTGGAAATGCTATCATTGTAGTACATTCTGGTTTCAATTCATGCTTGAATATTTTCTGTGAATAAGGTCTGCAGATGTTTCTTTGCAAAGTGGATTGTTGTCTTGTTGGATTGAGCTCACCGTAATTCTCCATGCAGTTTTTTTTTTCTTCTTTTTTTTTCTTTTTGCTTTTCAAGCGCAGACTTGTCGAGCTTACTAAAAGGCCGTTAGGTGTGTCTGAACATGCAAAGGAAGCCCTTGAACAATTCTACCTCTGCTTACTCAAGCCGAGTCAGTTGCCTTGTTGTCGCTTTGGTCTCTGTTGACCTCGTAATGACACCCTGGTATTACTAGACTAGACGATAAGGTAGTGTGTTAATAATATCACGAGGGTTTGCATGAGGATTTTTGCATGCATCGTGTATACCTAAAGTGCATGAAGTGGTAACTTAAGAGAGATACCTTTATACAGTCTATACAGCACTTTTACTGCTTTCCTATTTGTCAGTTTGTAATGGTTCCATGTTATGAAATTGAATTTGTCTAAACAATGTAAACCGAATATAATAGGAACTAAAAGACAGATGTATTTTGAAGTTATTAATTTTATTAAAACAATCACCGATTACATAAGGTGAACTAAACTAAACTGTCAGGAATGTGAAATAAAGACTGAGGGATTAAAACAACTTAAAGTGGATATAGTTGCTCTTTGATTTTAATGGGTTGAGTCGCCATAGCACAACCAGTCAACATTTGCTTGACACGCACAACCGTTTCTTAGGATTTAGGCTCTCTGCACGCTGCACTTACTCATAAACTCCCATCTGCATCACAACACGGGTGTCTGACCATTTTTCCCAATGCAAACTGGCCTGGTTCACTAACATTCATGCACATTTTAGGGGAAAAAAGCACATATTTTAATGCTTGGCTTGAGTCGTTTAAAGTTTCTTGATTTCATTTTCCCATGTCACTCCCCTTACACTTTATATTTTTTATTATTAAGGATCAATTATAAAGCATTGAACTTGAAATTGCATCCAGAGTCTTGCTTTAAAGCCACGGGTCAGAGGTCAGGCAACCCTCAATGCAATTTCCTGTATAAAGCACGAGTTCTGGCACTGATCCTGGATAAACATGGCCTGGGCGAAGAGGAAAAACATTTTCCTGACTTGATCTCCAGTAGCTTGACTTCAGAGACTGCTTTGTTTCTGAGTTACTGAGATTTAAGATAGAGTCTGGTTTTCCCATCTTAGACTGATTTTGTAATGGATTTTCACATGCCTAATATGCATATTTATATACAAGAGGAGTTGGGGTCAAACCGGGACTTTTGACTAAGAATACAGTTGAGAGTAAAAACTCCCTTTATTTCTCAATATATTCTACACTCATGCACTTATCCCAGAGTTTCACTAGAGCTTGGATGCCATCAAGCAGAAAGTTCTCTCAGTATGCTGAAGCCATGACCAGACTATCCGCTTTAAGTCTGAAACACTGGCCTCCTTTAATGGCCCAAACATGTGGAACGACTTGGAGTACGAGATGGTGCACTGTCCTGCAAAAACGGAATGCCTTTGGCAATAAAACCAGGCTGTTTTATCCATTACAGGAAAGGGACATCAAAGGAGTTCCTGGGAGGCCAGTGTTTCTGATGTGAAGCAGGCAGTCTGATCATAGCTCCCACACATTGTGAAAACCTTCTACTTTGTTGGTATCCAAGCACTAGTGAAACACTGGGAAAAGTACATTAGTGTAGCAAATTAGTTTCTCTCTTTGATGTAATAAGATGAAAAACAAAATGGTCTTTTATGTTTCTAAGAAACCATTAAATGTAAACATTTCCTTTTGAACATCATAAAGCCCTGAGACTCCCTACAAAAAAGCCAAACTTCTCCGCAGCGAACTTAACATCAATATCAGTGCTATATGTTAAATTGATAAACATTTTAACGGGCCAGTTTTTGATTCAGAATCGATTCACACCTCTAAGGTAAACTTCCAACCTTTAAGTGATCTAAAGCACAATTCCTTAAAAACACACCTAAGCTTTCGTGGAAAATACAAACCTCTTGCCTTCTTTTTCCAAGATTGTTGCTTTTTTTCTTCTTTTTGACTTCATGGGCAGTGGCTATTTGAGTGGAGTGTAGAGCAGATTTTTATCAAGAAAAAAAAAAAAAGATCGCTTTTTGTATAACATTATATTTTATACAGTCAACAGCACAGTCAAGTTACCGAGCATTTCACTGCTTATTAAATACTTTTAGTATTAAAAAAATCTACCAAGTCCAGCAATAAACATTAATACTGAATCGAGTCAAACCAAAAATCGCACTGGCCAAAACTCTAATCAAATTTACCCATGATTTCCAGGTCTAGACCAAAACTAATGTGGAAGGTGCTGTTATAAACCTATACATAACCATATACATATCTTCCTATCTAATATATAACCAATTGTCCGTACATTAACACTGTTTTGTGCTCTTCTTTTTCTCAGATCGCTCAGAAGTATGACCTACAGAAGGAGGAAGAGCTGCGCTACTGGATCGAGGAGGTCACCGGCATGCCAATTGGAGATCACTTCCAGGTGGGGCTCAAGGACGGCGTCATCCTCTGCGAGTAAGTTGTTGTCATGTCTCATGTCTTATATATGATAACACAAGTCCCTGATGAGTAGACATGCTGCAGTAAATAAATGTATATATTTTTCAGGAAACGATTGTCTAAATTTCCTTTGAGGATTCCCACCCGAAACGTCCCGACCTGATTTCTTTTTTTCCACGTCATGGATTCTTCCATGGAATAGAGAGCTAATTGGCCTGTTCTCTACACATGAGCTAGGAAGGCTAGCGTGACTCAGCAGACTGTTCTTCCATCCCAGATGGCTGCGGCGTCACGGGGCTTTGACCTCACAGTCTCCTGATAATAGACAACCACATAAAACGGTTGCACCAGTCAGGAGCCAGCTGTAATTCTAAACATTTCCAGCCAGTTAACGGTGATTGTTTTCAAACCGTTTACTTTGAGAAAGAGCACGAAATTCCTAACGTTGTTTGTTTATATCATTTGCAGCTGGCAACATTGTTTTAATTTCCTCATACTTCCAAACAAATTTCGCAGATGTGAATTAGTGTTTGGGCGTCGCTGCCTCGCAGCTCCAGGGCTCCTGGTTCGAATCTAAGCTTGAGTTGACTTTGTGCCAAGTGTCACATTTTCACCCAGAGCCTGTGTAGCAGACCTTACACAAAACATACCGGTGTGTCAATTGGCTGACTCGGCTCGCCCCTAGGTGTGTGCATGGTACCGGCATAGCGTTCAGGCTTCATTTCCTCTTCATGCTAAGTGTTAAGTGTTCCTGCGATAGGGTTGTAGTGTGATCGGCTGATCCTTGGATAAAGCAGCGCCTAAATATTATTGAATAAGTGCATGAATGATTTGCTGTTTTCATTATTTATAGGCTGATCAACAAACTCCAGCCTGGCTCTGTACGGAAAATTAACAACTCCAAGCTCAACTGGCATAAGGTGAGGTTTTTCTAGTACAAAACAAAGAGATTTTTTTATTTATTTATTATTATTTTTTTTTGTACTATTAAGTTTTAGAATTTGCAAGATATTTAAATTTTGACCTCAAAGTAAATTTTTTTTGTATGCAAATGCACGGCATCAAAGCTTGTTTTCTGTTGTTAGCTGGAGAACCTGAGCAACTTCATCAAAGCCATCCTCGCATATGGCATGAAGCCGAACGACATATTCGAAGCTAATGACCTGTTCGAGAACGGGAACATGACGCAGGTCCAGACCACACTGCTTGCTCTGGCTGGCATGGTGAGACTTTCACTTGTGGAGGAAATTCACAATGTGATGACTGTACAAAGCAGCAGTATTGTGGTTTCAGATACATTATAATATCTAATTACAACTTCGCTTCCTTTTCAAAGCGCATGACTTTAAATGGCATCGCAACACAATAGGGTTTTTTTTTTTGTTTTGTTTTGTGCAGTAGGTCAGGTATTTGTTTACAAAATAATGTCATGAATTAATAGGAGTGCTATTCAGGAGTCCTATTGCATACTATTCAGATCACATTTCCAGACATATAATTAATGCAAATTAACGTTTTGAGATGACGTGTAAGTTAGATCGTGAGTGCGAAAGTTGTGCCTAATGATTATTAGGTCACATGACCATAACATGTACACGGGAACCAAGTCAATTTTAAATTTTCTCAATTCACTTCCATTTCCCAGTGTAAACCTGGTCTGGTCCAAATTCAAATTTTCAGAGATGCAATCACTTTCTAAACGGGAAAAACTGGCAACCTGACATAATGTCTGTATGAATGTCTGTATCTATATGTATGCATGCACGTTTTCTTTTGTACTTGAACTACTGTTTTCATTCAAAGGCAAAGACCAAAGGCATGGACACCAAGGTTGACATCGGTGTGAAGTATGCAGACAGGCAGGAGCGCAATTTCAACGATGAGAAGCTAAAAGCTGGAAACTGCGTCATTGGCTTACAGGTGTGGCTTCTTCTACCCTAGTGTGTGTGTGTGTTCAACTTTTCTCCCGTCCCATTCCCTCATTGTTGATTGAAGCACATACTGTATCAATGCCTGCAGGATTTCTAACGTTTTGTTGTTGTGTTTTTCTAGATGGGGACGAATAAATGTGCCAGTCAGGCCGGCATGACGGCTTATGGCACCCGGAGACATCTTTACGACCCAAAGACCCAGACAGACAAGCCGTACGACCAGACTACTATTAGCCTGCAGATGGGCACCAATAAGGGAGCGAGCCAGGTGATTGACTGAATGTCTCATTTTACCATCTTTTGCACTGTAATAACATTTATGTCTGAGCACATCATATATAATTTTTTTCTTTCTCCTTTTTTTTGGGTAATAATCTTGCCTGCTTGGCTTTCCTGACTCTTCAGGCTGGCATGGGGGCGCCCGGTACCCGGAGAGACATCTACGACCAGAAGGTGGCCCTGCAGCCGATGGACAACACCACCATCTCACTGCAGATGGGCACCAACAAAACAGCATCACAGAAGGGCATGAGCGCCTATGGCCTGGGCAGGCAGATCTACGACCCCAAATACTGCCCCATGACCGGAGAGGCTGGAACCCACACTAACGGAAGCCAGGGCACAGGAACCACCGGTTCCGAGGTCAGCGACACCGACTACCAGGCCGACTACCAAGCAGATTACCACCAGGAGTACCAGCCACAATACGATGAATACCGTGGCCACTACGACCAGGGCATCGATCAGTAGATGGCTGAATTACAGTGTTCAGATCAAGATGTGTCCCGCCCCCCGCCTCCAACCTGTCCCCCCCCCTTGTTTTTTGGTTCTTATTTCAACAGAGCAAGATTTCTTTCCTTGCTGGCCTTAAAGAAACTGATACAGAGGGAGCAAAAGTTGCCTTAATACTCATTCCTGTGTAGATTATCAGTATTGTATTTTGTTTATTATTTTATTGCTGAGAATTATGTTTGAAATGTTTTTATTTTATTTTATATATATATATAATTTTAATTGTTTTAAGACTATTTTAGCCTGGGTGTCTATAGAATGCCAAGAGTGCAGCCTCTGCTTCAGAGTTGTCTTTGTTCACCTGAAATTTGATTTACAGGATGTTCATCTCATTCTGGTTGTCTGATTGGCTCAGTGTTCTTGGACTCTGAGCTCAAGGAGATTTGGGGGGGTGTATGTACCTCTTCCAGAAAGTTTGTGTAGCTTCCCATGGCCAGATGGGAAGCTGTCGGTTAGCGAAGCCTCTTTTAGATTCATATGCTTATTAATTGATTTTATCTAATAGCGGTTTTGTTACTTGTGCCATATCTTTCCTGTGTTTTAGGCAACCTTTACTTTTCTTTTATTTTCATTTGTTGTTTTTTTTTTTCCCCCTTTTTGTATTTATTGCCTCTGGCAGTCAATATGGTCCTGTCAAATTATTTTTTAATGAATAAATTTTTACATATCGATTACAACTCCAGTTTTTTTGTCTTTTATAAATAAGACCAACATCACTGACAAGCTCTCACAGACTTCATAAGGATATAACTTTCCTATACACAAGAGAATCTGTTTAGCAAAGATACGCGGCCTCCGGAACGAGATCTCTTTCCTCTCGGGGATAATAAAGGGCCGTGTGTGTGTGTGTGTCTCAGCTGAAATCCTCTCCCATCCATGCCAGTAAGTCCAACTCTGTCCTGCTACAGTGTCTCTGTAAGACATGACGAGGAAGTGAGCTGCCCGATAGGTTCATGGGAAAAGTCCAGTAGCTCAGAGTTTCACTCCCTCCTTCTTTTTTCCCCCCTGAGAATAATCCTCGCTTTGTGTGGCTATTCAGGCCTGATCATAATACAGCTCTCAGTTAGAACAGAAGCTGAGCGACAGTGCAGGTTCTCTTAGCAACTTGGCCTTTCAGGACAAAACGAATGCCAAGCTGAAGCACAGCGCGCACACACACACACACACACACACACACACAAAACTTCATCTGGATTTCTGTTGTGGAAAACTTATCATCGGATAATATGTAACAAATGGTTTTCTTGTCTTTTTTAATAAGATGAATCTCCACTAGGGGGCACTGTGGAACATTAATGCTTTAGTTCAGCAGCCAGATCAAACTTGTTATAATTTATTGGGTACATCTTTATTGAGAAAGCAATGATAAAAGCAGCAGTCACACATGCTTGGAGAATTTGACTCATGTGGCTGAAGAATGAGCTACGACTGCAGCAGTAGAACAACCCTTGAGCTGTTTTGGATGATACTTAAGAAGGTTAAATATAATCACATGTCTTTTGAATACTGGGTGCTCTTCCATAAAACAGTTTAAAAGCTCTTCTTGTTCCTCTCTTGTAAGCATTACTGGTGTTAAGTCCACAAGAATCTTAGGAACGATTTTAGGCCCAGTCACAAAATGCATTTGTGCCTTACAGACGCTGCAAAATTCACGACAGCAGAAAGTGATTAAAGCATCTGTGCGGTGGCCTGGGACAACCCTTCATATGGTCGAACGGACATTTCCTACTATATATAATTCTGGAAATTACAGACTTTGCTGAACTGAACTGTGTTTCTCCTTTGGTATGTGTCTCAATCATATATAACGTTTAAACATTTTACAGTCAACATGCCCCAATTCCACTGAAACACTGTCCCAATCTAAACACTATTAACTGATTTAACATGCAAGAAGTATTTTACTCTTATAAAAAGCTATAATGTGTTGTACATTGTCAAAGAATAATACTGTACATTTACAAAGGGAGACGAGTTCTCACTTCGATCATCAGCATTTCTATCTCGTCACCTGTTGTCATTCTTGCATGTGGGGAAATAAACATAATGTAAAGATCATCACATTAGATATTTTGTTCCACATTCGTAGTACATTGTAGCTATTAGTGTATCTCCTCATACGTAGTAGTAGTACACTAGGTCTTGCCATAACTTGCCATTGTGTGCAGTAGTCACCCATAGGTGCTACCATAATCACGGATTTAGTTTCCGAGCCCCAGGGGTTATGTACAAAAAACATGTGGTGGATCTACAGTAGCAGAACTACAGGTAATAAAAAAGGTGTAGATTTGCAATGAGGATGCTCAAAATATTTATAGCCCATGCTGGCAAGATACGACTCCCTATGAGCCACCCTGGCACACCCCAGCAAGCCAAATCTTGCCGAATGATTACCGAAGACTTATTGTTAGATTATAAGTGAATTTGTGAAAGGAAGAAATGAGCAAAGGCTAACAAGAATAAGCATGTCCTTAGCACTGCCTTAGTTGTGTTAGCTCATTACACAGCATATCTGCAGGCAAAAACCAAGGCAGGGTTCAAAGGTAAATATAGTCTCAGTGTCTTTTTGGTGAGATTGTCAAAGTTTTTTATTTTATTTTATTTTTTTTACATTTTTGGCTGCTAAATTCTGCCACGGTGTCATCTGACTGGTTTTATCCCAATCTGCCCCAAGCAGGAAAACTCTGTGCCGGTTTAAAGCAGACTGTATGAAATCTTGCTTCACTGCTGAGCGAAAGTCCCTGAAAGAGCACCATCTGAGTACAGCCGGCAGTGGTTTCAGTAAATGAGACTGAATTGTCTTTGTACTTTAGTGAGGAATATTTTCCACTTGTGGCTCAAAGGGAATTCCTCACAGAGCACAGCTGCTAAGGGACTGGAAACATCCCTCGCACTCTCTTCTAATCACTCTCAACTCCTCTCCTTCTTTGTGTATCTCACTTCTGCACAGTCTGTATATGTTTGCCTGGTTTTAATTTGGGTATAAAATATTAACACTGCTCTACAGTGATTATAAATGTTAGTGTCTTCTGGAACAATTGCTTTGAGTTAAGAACTTGAATTACAAGAGCTCCACATCTGGCGGCATCTTGTTGGGTGGAGTGTTGAATAAAACCAGGATTTTTTTGATGGTCTATTCCTCTTTACCATAATGATTTTGAGAGGTTTTAGGGATGAACTAGTCACAGAGTGGATTGCAGAAGAACTTTTCACAGTTATGCAGCATTACAGCAATGTAACGTTGTAACAGCTTAACGTAATCTTAATAATAATAATAATAATGGTTAGTAGAGTAGGGGCAGCTCAAGTGTTCCTGGTCATTCCAGGAGGTCCCTGGTAATAAGAAGCCCAGATGCAATCCAGGCTGCCACTGTTAGACCCGTAAGCAAAGTCCTCAAATAAAATAATGCTTTCAGCTGGCAACCTCACCTGTAAGTAACTTCCACAGAAATGATGGATACAGTATATCTCCAAGGTGGAGTGTATCCATCCCAGAAGGCACATAGATGTACCCTTTCACCCCTTTCACCAATGGTAAAAGGGCCTGTTTCTGCAGTTCAGTTTTATTGCATTTCCCACATTATCTCACCAACGAGCCAGTTGTGAGGCTTAAGAGTGAAGAATTCAGTTTGACGCAACTGCAGTCACTTTCTTGTCCAAAGACTTCACAACTGCAAGAACGAGCTCATTATTTCTCATTTTTTATCTGCAACCTAATAGAAAACAAGGTTTACTGAAAATCTTTGTAATTAGCATATATTATGATTATACGCAAAGTAATACAGCTTCATTTTAGTACCTTTTTATAGAAGTTACTGTCATCTGTTGATTCGTATTCCTCTAGATCAGACTTGTTTGTCTTTGTTTTATGCATTTGCACATCAGCTCCTTTTAATTCCCCAACTTTACTTTCAGTCACTGAGTTGAGAAGTACTTTGCATTTTAAAGTTTCATTTCTTTTCCTTTTCTCCATTTCCTCAGTGTGGTTAGCATCTTCATTCCTCCTGGACTTCTTAGGAGTTTTGAAGGGAGGTGTTTATACGTTATTTGTTCTCTGTATCCTCCAGCCAAGGATGAATGCATCTTTCTTAGGAAAAATCCTGGTCTCTGGTGTTTTTTTTCCCTGAAGAATGGATGACTTTAGTATGTTGATCAACATCTCCATGTGGCAATTTTCCCCATGAGTTACAACACTAACCCTCCTTTGGTCCAGTTCCTCATTTTCCCCAAGGAGGACCCCACTGCATGAAGGGACCATACGCATGAAATTAACCATCTGAGCTTTTACAAATCAAAGGACAGTGGTATACATTCTTCATTCTTAAGTGTTTGGTCATCTTCTGCACATGTAAAACTGAGTGACTCATGATACACTGATCTGAACACTTTACAGTAGATACAGTCCCATAAGGGTCTTCACTTGCTAGCGGGGATCCTCATCATCCAATGTTTGGATTGAAACAAGAGTCATTCCCATGTACTTAAGGTACCATTGTTGTGGCAATAAGATCCTCATTGCTTGGTCTGTCTGTCTTGGGTGTGGTGTTCTGCAGACAACATGATGCTTATCTGTCTAAATGTCAATGCTGCTTTTCTTTTGCAGATTTTGAAAACCCTTTCAAGATATGTGTGGATGGATTCTTTGTTAAATGCTAGCAACACACTGTGCATTAAAGCCCAACCAAAGTCTGTCTCAACTTGCTTCGCTCTTAAAGTTGAGAATTTTCAAAGACAACTTTCCAAAGAAACTGCATCGACAAAAGAAATTCCCCATGGGTGCCGGGTGCTCTGTAATAAGCATTTCAGCCCCGGGTAGGTGGGGAGAATACGGACCATTGCCAGGCAGTGTGAATGTGTAATACAACACCCTTTTATTTTGTCCTGGTCTTTTAGATACAAGGCTACCTGTTGCATCTAAGTAAAGTGTAAACAGTGTCTTTTGTTTCAGGTAATGTGTCAGAATGATCAAACATGTTTCAGCCATAATTTTAAGTTCAAATAAGAAACAATAAAGCTACGGTACAGTATATAGACTGTTGTTGTTAGCCCTTCAGCTGCTCCCAGCGAGGTGTCGCCACCATTCAATCCAACTTGGATGCCAGGCATGAATGGTCATGATGAGCTGCTTCAAGCAGCTGAGCCAGCATCTATGTATTTCCAGAAATGGTATATATACATTATGACCAGTGACAGGTGAAGTGAATAACACTATACACCAGTAAACTGGTAACAGGACCATGGTCACCCAACGCTCACCCATATCTGCGAGGACCAAAGGTCAGCATGTCCAGTCTGATCCCACAAAAAAAAGCCAATAACCACAGCTCAGACTCTAGGAATCTCTGTAATTCAAATGACTTTTGATGGTTTATATTAAAACGCTCGTTTGATAGTAGAGCACTGAATATCTAGGAACTCCCTATAAAAAAGTAATCATATAGTTTAAGAGTAAGGGAATATTATTATATTAATATTTAACAAAGGAAACGTAAATATTAAAAAAAAAATACATTTAATTCACATTTGCAGGTAAAATATACATTCAATACAGGAAGGTACCCGAAAAGTATGCATACAACAAAGAAAGGTAACATTTTGGCCCCTTTTTTGAGAATGTAGCAGTAGGCCTCATGACGCGCAGGCTTTTCCTTTTAGGAAGTCTTGTAGGTGGTAGTATGGCGCCACATGCTGTTTATGAGTGTTGTAACACTTACTAAAAAAAATTGTGTTTTCTACATATGCCAGCTTTTCTTTACAATTTACAACTTCATACCATTACAAAAGATCAAGGATCAAGTGATTCTGGCAGTTTGAAACACGACAGGACGCAGAGGTTCTAATCCTCTGGCTTAGATTTTTACTAAAAGAACCTCATTAGGGAAGTCCAGGCACTGAGGAATGTACACTGGATCTTCGTTAATGTAAGCACAACACTGACATTTCAATTCAAGTCAAGTAGATCTTTATCGTCATCACAACTACATACAGTGTGCAGTAAAGAGTGAGATGAAATAAGCACTCACTGGCCATTTCATTAGGTACACTATGCAAATACTGGGTTGGACCCGGTCTTTTACCTTCAGAGGTGCCTTAATTCTTCATGGCAAAGATTCAACAAGGTTCTGGAAACATTCCTGGGCAATTGGTTCATACTGACACGATAGCATCGCACAGTTGCTGCAGATTTGTCAGCTGCATATCCATGATACGAACCTCCTGAAACATATTTCAAAGGCGCCATATCTCAAAGGCGCTCTATTGGATTGAGAACTAAAGACTGAGGAGGCAGTACAGTGATCTCATTATCAAGTTCGAGAAAGCAGTTTCTGATGATTTTAGCTTTGTATTATCCTGTGGTCGTAAAAGGGTGACTGCGGTCGTTAACGTTACTCAGGTAAACATTGATATTTAAACGAGGCACAATGGGTACTAATGGGCCCAAAGTGTGCCAAGAAAATAATCCTCCACATCATTACATCACCAACAGCCTAAACTGTTGATACAAGGTAGGATGGCATGCTTTCATGTTGTTTATGCCTAATTCTGACCCGACCATCCGAACATCAGACAAGGAAATGTTTTTTCAATCTTCTGTTGTCCAATTTTAGTGATCTTATGCAAAGTTTAGCCACACAAGATTACAGGAGTGGTCTTCTGCTGCTGAAGCCCATCTACTTCAAAGTTCGACGTGTTGTGCATTCAGAGATACTCTTTGGCAAAGAGGGTATAACAGGATGTTATTTGATTTACTGTTTCCTTTCTGTGAGTTCAGGTCATTCTCCTTTGATCTCTGACATACTGTAAACTAGACATTTTTATTTAAAGGACTGCTACTTCCTGGATATTTTTTCATTTTAGACCATAGTGTGTAAATCCTTGAGTTGGTTGTGAGTGAAATTCCCAATAGAACAGCAGTTTTGGAAATACCAGACCAACCCATCTGGCACCAACAACCATGACCTGTTCGAAATCACTTTAATCACATTTCTTTCCCGTTAAAGAACTAGTCTTGACTATGTCCACATGCCCTAATGCATCGAATTGCTGCCACGTGACTGGCTGATTAGATATTTGTGTTAACCAGCAGTTGAATAGCTATACCTAATAAAATGGCTGGTGAGTGTACTGTAGGTTAACATTTATTTGAATGTTTATGTTGATACTTGATATTTGTTTATTATTTGATTATTTATGACTGGAAATAAATAATCTAAAAAAAAAAAACCCTCATGCTTCTATTCATGCCATAATAAAGGAACAAAGCAGCTAAGTGTTGTGTACAGTACTGTATGTGTTTGAAGTTTTTGTTTTTTAATTTTTCCAATACATTTTGTAATTATGAAAGTTTTTAATTAAGGCAAACTTTTTATATAAAAATTAATATTGTAAAAAAAAAAAAAAAAAAAAAAACATATATACATACCCAAATGATCTCTCCTTATTCAAAAACTAGTGCGTTTTGTGTGTTGCATTTTGGCTTCTGTGCCTTTAATGGAAGCCGAGACCATTATCCACTTCCTTTACAGACTGACGTTTTTTATTGGTAATCATTAACGCAGAATCTGAACAGAAGGAGCCTCAAGTGAAATTCTGTCTCTTTAGCACAGTTACTAATAGCTTTTACTTTTCGTTGGTTGTTAATTGCTTTTTGGTGCACTTAGTCATCTGCTCAAAATGAATGAAAAATTATTAGGAAACTCACTGGCTATGTTATGCTGTGGGCTTTGTTTTTGCTGACAAAGTCAATTTACAGCATATATAGGATGCAATTTCTTTTTATGCCAGATCACATAAATCCTATAATAAAATGTTATACACTATGGCCTTCACAGTACTAAAAATTATAGAAGATTTTGTACTGATCTTTTAAACAGTCGTCTTTTTTCAAAGGGAATATTATTTGTAAGGACAATGTTCATCCCTCCATTATACCCGTAGAGCCATTTAGAAATACTGCCAAGGGGCATTAATGCTGGTTTGAAAGCTTGTAGTTGCCCAACACCTACATTAGTTTGTGCACTGACAAAAAAAAAAAAAATCAAAGCACAACCAGGTCAGCTTGAGGTCAGTCTGATAAAGGATCACCACCCAGATATGATCAAGCAGTGGGCTAATGTTTCCTTTTCATTAAAATGGGACATTAGAAAAGAATACATGCTTTTAATACACCCAAATGCAACTTCCATCTCATAAACATAATTAACACTACTAAAAAGATTAGTACACATGGAGCTCTGTATGTGTGTTCAGTAATATTTGCATATTAGCAGATCTCAATTTGTTTTTGTCACGTGAGCTGATGTCATCTTATGCTTGCCACAGCTTGTCATTGGGTATTGTTTCCCTTGCTCTACCATTTGATTAATTCATTTATAATAATTAATTTTTTAGATGAAGAACATAAAAACAGGACACTTCAACTTCTTGAGAACACACACATACACACACAGTCAGTTATTGATAATCAGGTTAATCAAGATCTGAGTTGTTTCCAACAAGCTGAGACAGAGAGTTAAAGAGTTAAAGAGTTAAAGGGATTCAGAGAAGAGTCACGTGATGACTGGGTGGCTCAAAGAGAGGAAACGAAACAGAAGCAAACACGATCTGTAGATGTAATGGAGCCAGTAGGAGTATTCAGAAAACAGCTAAAAATAAGATGATCATATCAAGTCAGAAATGCAGGACTGACAGTGAGCATTTTGTTTTCTACCAATAATATTTGTCTAAATATCTAAAACATTTTTATGCAGTATTCATATCTGTAGGGTTGCAGGTTCTGGACATTTCCTTACTCTGTTGCATCCTAATCTGTAATGAATGAATTTAATGATATTGATTATTCATGTAGCAAAAAACTTTATCTGATTTCAAAGTGCAAAGTGCTTTCAGCTGTGTCGTTATGATGTATGACATCATACCGTGTTATGGTGTGTCCCTACACAGGATGGCAGCTATGAATGAGAGCCCATCATCAGAAGTGCCCCAGAGAGGGCTGGAAGATTCTGAAATGACAATTAATAAACACCAAGCTGGTCCTGTGAGCAAAAAGTAGGTCTTTATCCATCAAATGTACCATACTTCCAATCTGATTTGCAATGCAAACGCAATACCACTGTGCTCTGAAGACAAAAGCTATAATGTTGTGGTCATTTCTTTTCATATTCTCTTTGTATTATTGGTGTTGGAGAAATAAATTTATTTCGAGACACTCTCTAACACTCTTAACACAAGAGTGTTAAGTATGCTGTTACCATGAGTGTAAACCCAATGTCAAGTCGATCTTATGCACAAAGCCACAAGTTGCCTCTTTCCAAAGAGTTTATTTTTTTTAAATGGAAACTCAATAACTGAGGACTCCTCCAAAACGAAATACTGTAGCACTGTCACTAATACAGCTGTACCTTAATGTGTAATCATCCAAAAAGTAATCTCAATGTTCAACTAACTTTTTCTTAAATATAGCATACAGTATATTGACAACTTAATTAGCATTTAGCATCTTTTGCTAAACTGAAACAGAAATGATGTTTGCGCACTGAATGAAGCACATGGAGGGTTTATTAACATGCATGATCAGGTGTTGTGCCTCAGGGCTGCCTGTAAAGACACCTGATACATTTCTTTTAAAGATCCCTGTCTCCCTGATATATCAAGTTACATCAGCACGTAGCTAATTAGCACATGTACTGTACGTCTGACCGATGGCTACCC